>VXAL01015308.1:20622-106817 GCA_013399475.1 Chauna torquata
GGCAGGTGGCGGCCGTGGCTGCTGTCCCCCGGGGCGCCGCCAGCGCTCGCGGCCCCGCCAGGCCCGGAGCCCCGTGGGTTGGGGGCCCAGGGCCTGCTCCGGGCCTGCCCATCCCAGCAGCTCGCACCTTGACGTGGGCTCCCCCAGCTGCTCCGAGGTCCCCTCGCTGTCACCTCAGGTGTCACCCCCACATTGGTGCAGCCTTCGGCCCCATGGGAGCCCAGCAGCCAGCTCCTTGCCTGCCTGGCTGACACCCCTGCAACGGCCTCGCCATCACCCCCTCAACAGCCTAGACATCACCCCCATGGCTGCCTAGGTGTCTCCCCCACACCAGCCTAGACGGCACCTCCACATTGGCCTAGCCAGCACCTGCACCACAGCTTAGCCATCACCCTCAAAGCAGCCTAAACATCACCCCCACGCCAGCCTAGTCACCAGCCCCACATCCATATTTCCACCAGTGCTATGGTGGCCTGGCCATCAACCCTGTCATGGCCTGACAAACTGTCGTGACAGCTGTCAGCTCCCGCTGAGGCCCTCTCCCACTGGGGAAGAAAGGGGAGAGCTCCAGAGCAGGTGGACGCTGCCCATCTTTCACAGTTAGATGAGGGCATGGCTGACCAACGGTGGAGGTTTCCTTTTGGCCCTGTTTCCTCATGGAGCTCCTGTGGGAACAGGGACCAGAGAGGAGGGACGAGGTTCCTTCTAGCAGTACACCAGCTCCTCTCCCAGCACAGGAACATCCATCTCCTGAGAGAGAGCAGCCAAGCATAGCTGTTGGAGGTAGTCCCTGTTCCTACAGATAACATCCACCTCTGGCATATAGGAGCTAGCTTCTCTCTTCCTCTTCTAACTCACGAATATGTTGCCCCCACACCACAGAAAAACACGTGCCATTTGGTGCCATGACTTGTTCTTTAAAAATATAATGTCCAGGACATAAGTCTCACTGCTATCCAGCCCTCTGGTCAGAGAGAGCAGCAACAGTACTGTTCTGAAATGTGTCTCTTGAGCCACATTTGGTTTGTTTTGGTGGGAAGCACTAACTCTAGCCGCTGTCATTCCAGGTCCAGGGCCTGTCCTGAGAAGATTATGGTATATCCAGACCACTGAAAAACCATCAAGGATTCATATCACATCCAGTTCCTGTCAGACCCAGCTGGACTGCACCTGGCCAAGAAACAAAGAGCACTGAAGAGAAACAATGGCATCCATTGAGGATGAAGACACAGTGATGAAATAATGGTTTCCCAATTTAATTGGAATTGAAGCAGAAAAGATTCATTTCTTGCTCTCCTGTAAGATTCCTTAAAGAGCAACATCTTCTACATGTGCAGGCTGGGGCATGTGGAAAGAGTCTGTGGTTTTAAATGCATGTTTTGAAACATTTCAAGTTCGGGGCACTTTGCAGCTCCTTCTGAAAATAAGGCCCTTTCAAAATCAGATGTTCAAAACTGAGCTTCGGAAACTGCTGGTTGCTTTTGGAAGTGTTGGTCTTAGTTTCAGCTTTAGCATAAATCCCCTGGGATTTGTTAAAGTTTCTTTGGATCATGTGTCATTTGCAAATTCCCTGCAAACTTAGCTGATTCATTTGAATTGATCCTGACTGGTTTCTAAGAGGGCTTTGAAGTCATTCGGTATTCCTGAACTGACAAATCAGATTGGTTCTCCATGATGCCTGATGAAGATTTACTATCATTAACATGGTATCTTGTAGATAGATTCTTATACAAAGATTCCTTGGTATCATATGCATACAACATGGTATCATATACCAACCACATCATGCCATCATACTGTATGATGATATCAAGCATTTTTTGAACATGAAGGAGTGCAGTGTCTCTGTCCTCTGGCCTGTTGATATGCAGGTCAAAAACGTACACTTTTGTAGGACTTTCTCAACTATTTCACGCTAAGTAGAAATAAATTAAAAATGACATTATTAAGTGATATTTACACACCGTAAAAAAGTATTTCAGGCTTGTTAAGTCCTACATTTTTATTACAAAGTAATGGTGTTTTATATTCTGCTAATAACTCACAAAGAACTTTATTTAAAAAAGCACTGTAAAACCCTGTCCAATGGGACACAATTTTTATATTTGTTAAGATTCGCAAAATTTGCCAGGGGTGATCCACTCTTCTTGAAGTATGAAAACGAACCAAAATGCAAATGTCAAAGAAAAAGTGAAAAAAACCCCACACTCATGAAACATAATGACAGAACTTGTCAAAAGCTTATTGAATAATGGGGAATTGTACACAAAAGAGTTTGGAAAGAATGTCGGTGGCCAGGTATAGTATAGTAGCATAAAAACAACTTCACTTCAAAGTTGCCTACTGTGAGGAGATTTGGAAGGAAGCAAGTCTAGCTCTGTATTTTTAATAGGTGATCCCAGAATTGACAAACTTTGGGAACATGAGAAAAACATACAACCAGTCCTGTTAAATAGTTCTCGGAAGGAATAACTAATTTTCGTACAAGCAGTGCTGTTCTCTTTGACTTCATTCCCACAACTGTCTTCCCTAATCTTCTACAGCATAAGCTCTTGTCATTTTTTTGGATTTCTTGTTCTAGGGAGGCAAATTATATTGTTACTAATTTTACAAAACAGGGACAATATCTTTATATCCCAAGAAGGTATGGTTATATTCCTTTTTTGCCAAACATATCATGATCAATAATGTCTTTTAAACAACATTTCATGAAAAACATCCAGTCATTTCAGTACACCACTGGATACGTACTAATTTTACATTTTCCCATTAAACACAAATCCATAATATTATCCAACTCATTATTTTCTGCCAGCAGGCATTATGCAATTTTGTATCTGGCTTAATTCCCAGGTGAATGTGCAGTAGGGCAAAGTTAATATTATTTTCAAAACTTTAAATTTGAAGTTCTTGCTCTGTGAATTCAGAAGGTAGTTACTTTAGCCTCAAGTTGCATTATTAGATCAACAGAGGGCAAAACAGTTAGCAATTACGCACGTATGACAAGCTGCTTTCTCTCCAGCAGAGGTCAGTTGTACATGTACACACTGCAACCATGGTGTCATCTGAAGGAAAATTGGAGATTAAGGGGAAGTTTGGAGCTCATCGCAGCCCATGGATTGTGTGGAAAAAAAGACTATTGATAAAATTACAAAAATACAACATTTGCCTGTCTCTCCTTTTCTATCTTACTGACACACAAGTAAAATTTAGAAGCTTTTGTGGACATTAATAAGTGCAACATATTTGGTTACTAGCTTTGAAAAGTCCAAGGGAAAACAATTTGACATCATTTCTTTTTGAAGTTACTTTATATAGAGTGGTCCACATATTAGTTATTATCGAAGATTGGCATAAGTTCCTCTGACAAACCAATAACCATTTATGATACAACATGAGACAAATAATTATCAGTGCATTTTATTTCCCTGAGTTAGGCACCAGCAACTCCTACTTCGCAAAGCACAATAACAGAACATAACAGAAGTAGGCAAACCCTCTTGGAAGTTTGTGCCACTGCAAGATTAAAAATTAATTTCAAAGTCGACATTTCTAAGGCTTAATGGAAATGGCACTACTTTTTAGATGCTTTGCATGATAGACCTCACCTGGGCTCTGCAAATAACAGAGGATGTTACAAAATGCCTTCCAGCTTTCAAAGGGAATGGATTAAACAAAGGATCAAAAGGCAGAATGAAAAAATCAAAACAAGCTTTAGAAAAAATGTGGAATATCACTTCTGAAGTCGGGTTTATTGTTGTGGCAGTAATGTCATTAAAGGGCACTATTACACATGGCTTTAGAAATCTTTTCTTCGCAGATGAGCTTGTTGTTAGTCTTGGAAGAAATACATGGGTGGTTGGTTAGTTATGAAAAAGTTGTTTAAGCAGAAGGCATTGGAGAGCTTTCCTTAAATGTTTGCTACAGTTAGTTCTCTAGGCAGATCACTGAGTCCTGGGTTGAAATTTCTGCAAGCTGGCATAGTCTGAATATCCACAATAGATACAAGTATATAGACAGATAATTTAAAGATATCTGTCCCACAGACACTAATAATTCCTCTGCAAGTTGATTTGCTGTTGATAGATTGCCAGTTCCAAGACCTTTGCACAAAAGCATGTGTGAAGCTGAAAAAGCACACAAGTGTCTTAAAAAGGACAAACTCTCTCAGAAAGGAATGGCAAAAATAAGGGAAGCAATATACAAGTAGAAGGCAAAGGGAGGTCTCTGGCAAATGGGTGAGTTCCACATTGGTCTAGAGTTGGGTTACTTTTCAAAGATATTACAACTGAGTGCTCTTAGAAATGATGATTTTTGTGACAGACTCTTTTCTAAGCCTCTTTTCTTGCTTTGTTCCTCACTTTCCTACAATGCTGTCACCAAAGAGATTAATTAGAAGGTCAGGTAATACTAGTTTCAACAAAGTTTTGTGTGACCATGGGTACATAACCGAGGGACCTAGAAGTTATGAAGTACTGGTTTCAGGACTTGAAAATCAGCCTGATTGCAGTGGCCCACACTATGCCTCGGGTGCCTAGGGTAGGAGTAGTGAGGCTGCAACAGTTCGTTTTATTTTTGCAGCTGTTCAGGCAACAGAAAAGGAAATGAAGGAGGAGTAAGAACGCAGTGGCACTTGCAAGAGAGGAAAACATGTCTATGCTCAGACGGAGCAGCATTTGACACAAACGCATGGATGTAGTGTTTTTTCAGAAAGCCTCAGCTCCATCCCCACTCCTGCTGCTCATGCAACTGGCACTCTGGAGCCCTGGCTTGTCTCCTCTGATGGGTTCGCTTCACCGTGGAAGCTCTCCCTGCTTTTTTGGCCTGTGGAGATCCAAAGTTGAAGGGAGGTTAATGTACAGCCTGTTACACCAGAGGAACCCCTGTATGGGTCAAGAGAAAGAGAAGTATCAGTGTGCACTTCTTTCCATCTTACTTTCAAAAAATAAAAAAGCTAGCTGCATTCACAATGTTAACCATACGTTATGATTGATGTACACTCTATATCTGCTATTTATATGAGACTAGAAATTCTTCTGTCAATCTACCTATACAGTAGCTATTAGATTAATGTGTCAACTCTGATTAAAAAGCTTGGTGAACTGTAGTGTAAATGTTAAGTGATAATAATAAGCACTAACTAAAACAGCAGTTAGCTGGATGTTAGATCTACATTTCTACAAATTAATGAATCAAACCTTAGCAGAGCAACACCAAGCAGTATTACTGTGTATTAAACCTGGTTCTCAAGGTAGAATTCATCCTATGGAATCCTACTCTTTCCATAAAAGGTAACCATCATTATCCAAGAAGTTTGCCTTTTTGTGTCTTCCTGAAACTCAACAGTACTGCACATCTGAAATAGGAATCATACACACGACTTGAGACTCTGCCCGTTCAAACACAGCATTACCCAGGCTTCTGTTTTTGCACTTTTAACTGAGGTACGGAAATGGCACGCATGGAAGAAAGCCTCTGGAAATTTTTTTACTGCCTTTGTAAATAGTAGGTGCTTGCCATGTATTGCAACTCGTTGATTTTATTTGAAAAGGTTCATTGTCCTGGGAAGAGTTTGGAAACGCAGCAGCAAACCAGGCACTTTGGGAAGGAACTGGATGGTTCTGGGAGCCACTTCCCTGAGCTTCCTGGCAGTGAAACTCAGTGGCCTGTAAAGGACTTCAGGCTTGAAGAGTTTCACAGTGCTTTGTTACTGCTTGTGTTCTGAATTTCTGAGGAAGCTGCAGGAGAGCTCCAGAGCTTGTATGGTAGGGCCTGGAAGAGAAATAGTCTGGGAGTGGGACTGGATGAGTGGTTTAGGGGACATACACTAAAATACTGTCTTTAAAAAAAAAGAAAAAATCTAAATAGGTGACTCCACTCAGGTCTATGTTAAGTTCCTGATGAGTCAAGAACCTGGTCAAAGGGAGCAAAAGAAATGGCTGAATTTACAGAAGCACTGGCAGCTCAGAGATCTTTACAGTAGTTAGCTTCTTCTTGCAAAATCCTGTCTAATTTCCCCACACCACCTTTGGTTTAAAATCCAATCATTTTTATTTGATTAAAACCAACAACAGCTTGCATTGACACAAACATCAAAGGATGCTACATTTCTTTATACAATTCCAGAGACTAAATATTAACTTGAAGCTTAGCTTTACCAGTCAAAGTTAAGATCTGCAGTACATATAAGGTGTTCCATGAATTTAACACATCATGGAGATGTATTAAAATGTATGAAACCAGATAAGTGGTATTTTTGACAACAAATTGAAACTTATGGCAAATTATTCATGTAACTGAAAGAAGCAGAAATGCATTCTGGAGAGAAGATCCTTAAAGAAAGTGTGTCTCTAAAATATCTCTTTAAAATGTTCCTTATTTTTCATACTTCTGCCCTAGAAAGACATCTTTGCTGGCCTCTTTGTGCTTTAACCATGAATTGGATTGACTAATTGGTGTAAACTAGTAGGAAATTGTAGCCTTAATATCCCATCTACAGAGACAACAATAATAGGGGCTAATTACAGTGGTGGTCTGGATCTCTTTAGAACTGGCTATCAATATTTTAGTGCATGACAAAAGTTTTCAAGCGGTGTCCTAGCTCTGAGTTTATGCTGTATACAGTGTATATATATGGTCTTACAAGTGTAGCTCTTCTCATACATATCCACTGCTTGTTGACAAGTAGGCTGTATTTTTTGCTCTCTCTTGTTTTAGCTGACTTGAAATCTCCAGATGAGGATAAGCAGCTATGCTTGCCTGGAGGCCTGGATGGCACTCACAGAGGGAAGATGAAAGCAGCAGAGAAATATAACAGCTTAATCTTCTTAAAAGTGGATGGATGATAAAACGGTTCTGGGGTGGAGCTTGTTTCACTGCTTTGAATTGCTGCTTGGTTAAGGGAATTTAATGTTGCTGTGGGTGAGCATGATTATTTCTGCATTGCTTCTGATCCCAAATAGCTGTCAGTAGCTAGAGTTGTGGATGTGTATTTTTTTTTTCTCATTTAAATCTAAAAATAAATAGTGGAGGAGCTGGGGAAAATTACTGCTGAATGCGATGGGCTTTCAGACACAGTAACCATCTTAGTAAAGAAGCCTAAGGGACAAGATATGGCAGCACAGAGTGTTCCACCAAGATAATGCAAATTAAAATTCAGCAGACAAGTTGCCTTCTTACCCAGGTCCTTGGAAAATCAGATTACTTACGCATTTCAGTCCAGAATTAGGCGGCTGCCTCCATGTAGCCACAATTAATAGGCTATCTGTCCTAACTTCGTGTCCAAGCAGAGAGCTTCATGTCAGTGGCATAAAGAAGGTAAGGTGATTTGGGATCCCTCAAATTGCAGGACACTGAGAGTGTGACTTGGGACTGAAATTAGGCAGGCTTCTAGTGCCATTCCAGACATTGTAGTGGGTGACAATGATTCATCTTGACTACTTCCCCACAATTTTATAACACATCCATCTCCTTCATTGAGGTGTCTGTGCTTGGTGGGCAGTTTGATTCAGACATTTTTGGTTTGCGGGATGCCTATGGCATTCTCGTGTATATGCAACAGACACATCTCCTCTAATCCATCCCCTGTGATGTAGGCATTTCATGCCCTGTGCCATTATCAAGGGCTGCTCACCTGCTGTCTTCACATATAACCTAACTATGTCTGCACCAAAAAGGCATCTCTAGAATGAGGTTCCTGGAGCACTTGTCCACTGGTAATGAAAACTCCCACCCTACTCTGCTTAGCCTAGTGGTTGGTGGACACCACAGAAGAGGTGGAGACAGCAGGCTTGTTTAGGATATCATATGCTAGATTAGTATAATTTAAAGTAAAAAGGGATTAGGGAGAGTTAAGGCCTTCGATGAATGGACTGGGTCAGAACAAGCAACTCTGCAAGATATACACAAGGATCTGAGAGCAATAGGGCTAAAGAGTGAGGAGGGTCTGAATGGGATTGCTACACCCCTCCCTTGTCTCCTAGGACTGTGATGGAGGAAGCCGTTCCTTAGGATGGAGGGACTGGCGGGAGCTGCAGCAGCTGACATGGTGGTCACTCCAGGGATAGTTAGTTCTCTGTCAATAAATGACAGCAATCCCAGCACGATCATTCTCTGAGCAGTGAAGGAAGAGATGGTGACAGTCAAAGATGAAGCTGTTGTGGTGTCAACTTGAGGCATCCCTCTAGCTCAGCCCAAATGATGTCAAGTCAGTGACAGAAGGAGGAAAGAAGCCATGTCTTTTTTTCCACACAAGAAAAAGGAGGTATTTGCCTGAAATTCATGGCTCCAAGAGGTGGCAACTTGTCTTACCTCTGCAACTGTGATCATCAAGTACAGCAGGAACTACGAACGCACCTTCCTTCTGCACAACAGCTTGACAGAGTTCACTACTGGGAGGGTCCTGGGATAGTAATTGATGGTAGGAAAGATATCTGTGATGGATCACACTGTTGCAATAGTGCTCTGTAGTGCCAAGGTGACCCAGCACAGTGTAATGTGCAATAGTTGCTGGCCTCTGTTTTCTGGAGCACACTGGGCATCTTCAGAAGTCAGCCCAAAACATGAGATGCTGATTGAGAAGCTAAGACCAAGGTCATCCTTAAAGACGAGTTCTCTCTGCTGGAAAGTGCTAGCTGGGAGGTGTGGGCTACAGTGGAGATGAGGAAGAGGATGGGAGTGTTAGGGAGGCAGAGGTCTGTATACATAAGTCTGTTATCTCAGACTGTTATAAGGTGGACAGACCATATTCCCACATAGCTTGTGAGACATCTGACAATGGTGTGTGCAGAGAAAGGAGAAGAGTGCAGTCTGGTTGTATTAAATTACTTGTTCCTTGCCCTGTGAACCTAGTCCGAACTGCTGCAATGCAGTCACAGCCCGGGCTGCTGTCTGTAATGCAGGCAGCTGCAGAGCAGAGCATCAGTTAGGTGCCGTAGCAGGAAGCCTATGGACCCACATTCCCCGCTGGGCTGTGTGAGCACAGTGTAGGGAATGAGACAATCCCAAACTGTCTGTCTGTTTGTGATGCCTTGTGTGGAGGAGGAAAGGGAGTTCTTGCCAGAGTTATGTCATCTCAGAAGCCCCACACCACACTGTCGCCCTCCTAGAAAGGGTTGTTTCCTTGTGGAGGAGGTAGAAAGCATGCTTTGGAGTAGCCAAGGCAAGCACTGATTTCGTGTGTGTACACTGTTTGACATGCTTACAGCAGGCCTATTCAGCATCATCCACCAGGGCTGCTGCAGAGCTGCCATGGGTCTAACCAGCTGTATGGTGCCAGGAGCCTGGGGAAGGTGGGGAGAGGGGGAGCACTTATCTCCAACTGAGGATCAGATTTGTTGCCCATGAAATTTGGTGTGCCAGCAAGGAAACCTGTCAGTGTTGTCCTAATGCTGTTATGTTATTCACCCAAGGTGCCTCGCTGCGAGCCCACTCTACCCCAGCCATTCCCAAGACAAGGTGCTTCTTCTTGCCACTCATGGAAGCGGCAGAAGGCAGCGATGTGGCTGAGGTGTGGGAATGCACAGGAGGCTGTCCCTAAAAGCACTACTGCCCTTCATCCATGCAGTGCTGCTGGCATCTCCCGGACCTTGTGTTACACAGGGGTCTCATCTGTTGGGGAACAGCATGGACTTCCAAGGCCTTTTTGCAGGTGGAGAGCTATGATACATGGGGGAGAGGATGAGGGATCTTAGCAAACAGGTCACGGATGCTGGAGCACTGCACAGCTCCATCTGCCACCTTCGATGCCTCCAGACTTCCCTCTGGATGAGCAGAGGAGCAAGATACCTGCTGCATGACTGAGCGCAGGCCTCGGCTTTGGGAGACGCCTGTAGCCTAAACGTGGACGACATCTTTTAGTCAGATGGGCTGCACATCAACTATACCTGCCCATTGTAAAAGATCATGTAAATACACGTCATGAGAGATTCCCTTCTAGCCGCTTCAGTTCTCACAGCCTGCTCCTGATAGTCATAGCCAATGGCAAGGTAGAGATCTTACTGCAGCCCTGGGACCATGTATTGCATAGAGTGGGCATGAGGTGCCACCAGTTCATATCTCAGCAATCCTTCCCATTTCTATGTCAGTGGCTAGCGTTGCTTCTTCTTCCTTGGGCCACGCCTGCTGTGCCAGAGCTTTCTGTAACACCTGATTCTGCGGAACTGTCTGTGAGCTGCCTGCAGTCCATACGTGCTTCGTGGGTCTTGCTTGCTGTCTCGTGACTTCCCAGCAGTGCAACTGGCAGATCTGGCGCATGTTGTTAATGCCTGTCCAAAAGCATCCAGGAGTAGTAACTCGTTAGCAGGAATTAGTGTTTGAAAACTAACTGTTAGGCTTTACAGTGCAATACACGTGTAAAGTCCTACTCACCAGCAGCAGCTTTTATTCATGTTCTTTTAATACCACTATACCAAGGCAAAATGATGATTACATGGAATTACATTAAAAGTATTGTATCAGCTTAGGAGTAAAAAGTTTACAGAGGTGCTGTAATTGTCCCCCAAACAGCTATTAAACATCCAAGAAACCCTGTCCTAAGGCTATATAGGAAAAAGCCAGATCATGTAAAGATCTGGAAAGGCACGTCTGATGTTACAGTAGAAGTTATTACAATGAGGGAGTTCTGTGTTTGTAACCACTGATTAGAGTAGACAGATTTACAAAGGTATACTGCTTTTCCCCACATCCCCTAAAAATATCCTTGAAGTAAAGCAGATACAGAGTTAACAGAAAAGTAAATATCTGTCAAAAATATCAAACTGTGCAAGACAAACTATTACCTATGTGTCACACTCCATGCTAGGAAGTTGAATCTATCCCACCTCAGCATGGTTTTCTCATCACAACTATGACAAAAACAAAAACACTTCTGTGTGCATGTCCAGACGATATGCATTCATCTTTCTCCTGTAAACAAAAATCTCTTTTGGGGGGATGACCAGATGCTCTGCTTTCCACTGGTTCATCCTATATATGTACTTTCTTTATGACTATCCTAAAGAAAGACAGCTAATATTCTACTTTATTAATACAGGTTTTATATCATATCTTCCCTGTTTACCTAAAGAATTTTTCTGTATGTATAAACAGGAAATATCATTTCAATGAATTTCAGTGCATACTGCAACAGTTCTGTTCTTTTATAGCATACATTTTTATGTGTTTTCTTCATATTTGGGAAGAATTTTCTTCATATTTGGAAAAACCTCCGACAGACTGTGAAACAGTTTCAGTGAGCAACATGGGACATGTAAGAGTGTAACACCACAGTGACAAGACCAGGGCTTATGGCTGTGTATAGGAGCCGGTGCCGATTACACTGAAGTCAGTGCCAAAATCCCCCTTGCTCAGAGAGCATATAATGTGCATTGTGGAAAACGTCAAACCAGATGGATATATAGCATCACTATCTAAGCGTCACGCTGAAGGGGAAGCTTTTACATTACATTCCACTGTCGTTCCTCAGAATTTATTTCAGACCCTCACCCTCCTTAAAGACCAGCAGCGACTCTCAAGATGTGAGATCAGTCTGGCATGGCCATTCACGTAGCAAGCATTTGGGGCCCACGTTAGCTGGTCATTAGGCTCATACCGTTGATACCTTTTTGTGTTCTGCTACCCAAAGCTTCAGCCTCTCTCAGGCCCTGTGATCTCTCCCTGTAGAGATGCCCAACGTAAATCTTCTACTGCAAGTGCTATTGCTACCACTCTCTAAACTGTACCTTTTCATAATCATCTTCTCTTCAGATAAGTCAGGATCAATCAAGTCAGTCATGGCTGATGGCTGGGAAGCAGTTGGATGCTCAGTCTCCAGATGAAGTGGCTGGGATCTTTCAGAACAGTGAGCTGCTCCACAACGCCAGCATCTCATCCAGTTGATGATCCTGCTGTCCATCAGCCAAACCATGGATTCTGTCCCTGAATACATCTTTATATATGTCCATGCACATATACCTTCTATTATGTTAATTCTTATGGGAGAAATTGTTTCACCACATGTTGTATCATTAACTATCACACTTTTCAGGAAGATATCATGGGTGGATGACAGGGTATGGGTAGAGTAGAGAGTATACATGATATAACAGAGTGATTGGAACAGTCACCATTCATTTTTCAATTGTTGTCCATTTAAATTCTTGTTTAAGCACCGTGTTTTATGTCTAATTTAGGAGATGAGAAAACCAGCCCTAAGTGACTTATTACAAAAGCACTAAAGCACTAATTTTGTCTCCTTACTCACTGCTGTATTTGGTTCAAATACCAGTGTTTTGATGTATCTGATACACTGCTAGTAAAATATCAGTATTCTTGATCTTCCTGTTTATTCAGGCTTCTCATAACATAAGAATGTCCATTAAGACTCCGACATTGATTGATGCTTGATCTTCTTTTACTACAAAGGGGTTTTAACACATAAAAAAGAACCTAGTCTGAGAAAAAATAAAGTAGAAATGTGAGAATCATCATGAAGCAAGTATCATAAATAGACTTAATTACTGCTATATAGTGACTTATTGCCACAAGGTGGCAGAGCAACAATTCACTCTGTAAGGGCAACAGGTTAGCTGACTTAAATTCCTACTAACAACCTTCAAGGATTTAGCGATAACTGCCTTACATGTCTCAGCTAAGACCTTTACAACTGTAGTGGTACTGTCAGCAATCCTGCAAATAACTGTGCACTTGTTAATATTAGTCATACTTGGGAATTCCCATGAAGTGCTGCAGATGCTCTCTTTGACAAGGTCACTTTTACTAGTGCACTTAATTCTGCCACTGGCAACCATGGTGAGGAGGTCAGAAAGACAAATTACAAGCAAAGTATAAAGAAAGTATAAAAACAAGGGGAGAGCAGTGGATATTGTCTACCTAGACTTCAGTAAGTTCTTCGACACTGTATCCCATAAGATACTCATAGAGAAGCTGATGAAATAGGGGCTGGATGAGCAGACAGTGGGGTGGATTGAAAACTGGCTGAACAACTGAGCTCAGAGGGTGGTGATCAGAGGAATGAGGCCTCGCTGGAGGCCAGTAACTAGCAGGGTACCCCAGGGTCAGTACTGGGCCCAGTCCTGCCCAGCATCTTCGTTAATGATCTGGATGAGGGGTCAGGGCGTACCCTCAGCAAGTTTGCAGATGACACAAGATTAGGAGGAGTGGAAGGTACACCAGAGGGTCGTGCTGCCATCCAGAGGGACCTGGACAGGCTGGAGAAATGGGCTGACAAGAACCTCATGCAGTTCAACAAGGAGAAGTGCAAAGTCCTGCACCTGGGGAGGAACAGCCCCCAGCACCAAGACATGCTGGGGCTGCCTGGCTGGAAAGCAAAAAAGGATGTGGGGGTGCTGACAGACAGCAAGCTGAACATGAGCCAGCAGCATGCCCTTGCTGCAAAGAAGGATAACAGTATCCTAGGCTGCGTTAAGAGGAATATTGCGAGCAAGTCGAGAGAGTTGAGCTCTTCCCTCTACTCAGCACTGGTGAGGCTCCATCTGGAGTACTGCGTCCAGTTCTGGCCTCCCTGCTGCAAGAGAGACACGGAGCTCCTGGGGAGAATCCAGTGAAGGGCCACAAAGATGATGAGGGGGCTGGAGCACCTCTGCTGCAAGGAGAGGCTGAGAGAGCCAGGACTGTTCAGCCTGGAGAAGAGGAGGCTCAGGGGAGCTCTTATCAGTGTCTACAAATACCTGAGGGGAGGGGGCAAAGAGGACACAGCCAGGCTCCTTTCAGTGATGCCCAGTGCCAGGTCAAGAGGCAGTGGGCACAAAGCTAAAACAAAAGGGGTTCTGTCTGCACACCAGGAAGCACTTCTTTACTGTGCGGGTGACCGAGCACTGGCACAGGTTGCCCAGAGAGGTTGTGCAGTTCCCCTCCTTGGAGATCTTCAAAAGCCGCATGGACATGGTGCTGTGCAACCTGCTCTGGGTGGCCCTGCTTGAGGAGGTGGTAGGACCAAATGACATCCAGAGGTGCTTTCCAACCTCAGCCATTCTGTGGTGCTGTGATTCTGTCTAGTGTTTTTCTTTCGCGGATCCTGTAATGATTCTGCACACTTGATCAGATTTGTCATAGGTAATTTTCAGGCCTTTTCAAAACTTCTCAAAAGCCCATTTGATAGTATTTTGACGAAAGACCTATCTATTTCTTTGGCAAAACAGAAGTGAAGAACATAATATATACACCACAGTTTATACGATGTAGTGCCACTGCCTTAAATATCTTATTTGAGATTATCTGCTGTATTCTCTATACTTCTTCAAAAGCAAGTAGTGTCAGTTCATAATGAATGCCAAATGTCTCCCCTAAAAATTTCCCATTTATTTTAGTGTATGTAAGTAACCTGACTGGGTGGAAAAATCAGGACTATGTACTGCACAGCAGATAAGTGACCTTCCCAATGAGTAAAAGGATGTAAAGTTTACTGTAACTATAGAACTTAAGAGATGGTTTCTATAGAAGAGTATTTAACATATTAACCATTTATTATCATTGTTATCTTGCAGATGTTACTATCTAAATTTATCCTGTACATTGAATCTGTTATGCAGTGTGTTTTATTCTGTTAACACCACTCACTTGTGGGGGTTTGGCAGTCCTTTGCGCCAGATCCACAGACCTACCCCAGATTCCCTTTGCCAAGTCACATGAGGGTCAACATCTCTTTGTGTGTGGGTGAATGGACTTGTGATTCAACCCTTTCTGCTATATTTTTAATATTATGTGGGCTGTAGCTAAGGATTCCTGTTTTATTTTAAATCATTACTGCCACCATCAGAAACATGAGCTGGCCTGCAACTAATAAGGGAAACACTGGGCAAAATGTTCAGGAAAAAGGCCCTTTCACTAGAATTTGAAATAAAATCATTTGCAAATTACAGCCTCTCTGCACCCTGTGGAGCTGCCTGTTGTTCATATATAGTAATGATACGATATGCTGCTTTTTGTGTATCTTGTGACACACAGTGCAGGAATGTAAAAGGCAGAAAAACAGGGGACTGTTAAAGAAGCTGAAGACTTTTCCTGAAAATTTGTTATTTCTGCTCAGAAATTTGCAATTATGATTCAAAGAAACTTAAAAAAAAAAAAAGATTCTTTAGTGAACAGCAAAGGACACTCCAATGACCAAATATAAACACTGAAAACAAACAAAAACAAAAATGGGAAATCAGAGTCTTAAGTATGGCTGGAAGCAACCAGCCAAAATAAAGGATCAGCATAATAAGAAAAAAACATTTCAGGATCTCAGTGAGCAACAGCCTTGGGCTCAGATGATTCCACACAGGCATATCTAACCCCAGCTGGGTTAGCTGTCATGATATCCTGCATCACCACACAATTCAGAGTGTGGGATGTCTTAAAAAACATGAGCCAGAATTCATCTATTGTAATTATATCTGTTTCAAAACCTTTTGCTCTCTATACCAAATAACAATGTTTTTTCAAAATTTTACTTCTTCTCCATTTATTAAAATACAATTAATTTAACTTCAGGAGTTAGCCAAATTCCAAGATTTCTCTCTGATTATTTGCAACATACATTTCTTCTAATAGCCACATAAATCATATTTGCAGAGTGCACACCAAGACTTTCCACATTTCAGGAGTAAACTCCTGAATGCTTAGCGGAAACTTAGTTTTCTAAGACAAGAAGAACAACCCTTTTATGTTCTGCAGCAGTTTCCCTAACAAATATTTTCACTGTGCCTAAGACTGGGGTTACAGCAGTATCTGGTTGCTCAGTGTAAGTCTGAAAGAAGGATTAGTTGTCCATTTAAGATGCTTTAAGTTGCACTCCGAGAAACTTGGGCATATAAAATGCATTTATCTCTTCTAAAAAGATTTCCTTCCATTTTTGCATGAGGTGCCTACGCAGAGATTTAGTGGCAATGCTATCCCCTATTAATTGCTTAGCTGGTATTGATTTAAACAAAAGGATAGACTCCCAGTTAGTGAGACCTGGTACAGCTTTGAAACTTTTAGATAGAAAATGTATGGAATAATTTCAGAAGAATAATATTGAATCCTAACGGAAGGTTTCATTTTCAACTCAGTAGTATTTTCCCACAAAATGTTACAGAATTTCACTGTGTTAAGACAGAAGACAGGTGTAACTTGATCAGAGGCCTAGATTAGGTCTGACAATGACTCGTTTTGAATCCTAAACGCATAATCTATTTGTGTGCACATAGATCGTGTCTTCCCTCACCATCTCTGCGCAGATGCCGAAACAAATTGTGCTGCGTGTGGATACCGTGACGTGTATGCGTGCCGAGCTCTCAGACAAACGCAGATGAATCGGGAACTGCTTCTCTGCTGCTTTCTGAAGTGGGAAAAGAGTAACGGGTTATGGAGATGTTGACACTGTGCCAATGAGAAAAACAATGCATCTTCAAGACTTCAGGCATAAGGAGGGGGTAGAGGTCCATGGAATAGTAAATAATGTTTTATATTTTATTGTGTTCGGTTGCAGGGTAATATTTAAATACTGTCTCCAGGAGTAAAATAGTAATGTCACCCAGTTTTATTGCTGCATAATTTTCCTGAACAGGCTATTTTTAAAGGATCAACACCTGTAACTGCTAAGCTACTGACAGAAACTGATTAGCCTGAGCTATGTTTCTCTCTTTCATATTTCTCATATTGTTCTTAAACTAAATATTTTCCATGTATGTGAGCTAGTGGCTTTGGGTTTATGTCATGCAGCAGATGTAATCCAGGCTCTAATGATGTCTATATTTAGCTCAAATGCTCACCGCCTGTTTGCGTGGAAACTAGATAATAATATAGCATCATGCTCATTGTGCTAGCCTCATTGTATCTTTAATGCGGAATTGCCGTGAAGGTCTTTGCAGAACTAGGGTCAGCTGGCACCAATATTCTGTCAAGTGAAGGAGGTTCTATGAGTTTAATACTTACAGAAAATTGATATCCTCAAACTCTTACTGTTCTCAGAATGGACAGGGATACATGGGATACATCTTCACCTTTTAGCAGCACAGAACCTGAGCTGGAGAGACCATCCTGTTACTTCAAAGGTTGCTCATAACCTGTAGTAGCTCAAAATTTATAGATTTGGTGGTGTTTTTGTTCGTTTGTTTTTTACATTATTCTTCTAGGTGCTGCCAGTTATGTTACATAATATTATATTCATATAATGCAGTCTACCCATCTGTTTTGCAAAAATCATCAGAAATCCAATGGTTACCCACGGAGTTCAAATCTGACCACATCTATGAAGATAAGTCACTTCTAGCAGGTCATCTTCCTTTCCTGACACAAAAAACTTTTAATCATAAAGCTTTCCAGATGAGAAAGATAGTTTGTTTCTCTGCCCACCAGAAACACATGACATACCGGAAGAGCCAACCACAAGTAGTGTATAAAGGATGCCAAGCTTTTGGGGTTGATTTACTGGGTTGGCTGGTTTGGGGTTGAATGGTTTGGGGTTCTTTGTAGAGGTAAAATATAATGGAACATATCTAAGTACTCAATAAAATAGATAATATTTTCGGGAAAAAACATTCAGAGAGGAATGTAAACCTTTCCTTGACAGCCATGATCAAATAGGCTGGAAGTCACCAGTTTGAAATACCAGCGCTTCTTGGAAACACGAGGCTGGTAAACTAGCCCCTCTATTCATCTGATATGGACAAACAGGTTGCATACGAACGCTTTTCCTTCCATAGCAGGACTTCTTTTTTTTTGCATTTCACCAACCGTAACATTACTCTAATAGGCGATGGTAAATTTCTTCTGAAATTCAAGGTTCAGAAAAGGTCTGGAACTGTTGGAGAGTGAATGAACACAGGTGGCAGCACTGCTTCACCCTGGAGGTTACCCTACCACACGCCCAGCAGCATCTGTGCAGGCAACCTTTCACACAGATATCTTTTATTCCAGAACTACAGACAGGGGAGAACCACAAAACATGCTTCACCATAAGACAATCGAGGATTCTTTGTGGAATGAAGTGAAACAAATGCTATAAAAATGCATTTTAAAATAAGGTTCCTTGACTTTCTAGAAACATTTTTATAAGTAGAGAGGAAAATGAGCAAAAGTTTGTTCTTTTTTAACTGCATCTTTTCTGGACAAAGAAACAACAATAAAACAAATAAAAAATATTTCTTCAGCTCTAGAAGGTTTTGAATTTTAGGATTCATAGCATTCAGCAGGATCTTGGTCATTGCACATTAATTCTTCAATTTACATAAATTATTGTACCAAGAGGACATTTAGGTCACTGATAGTAAAAGACAACAGAGAAAAGAAAAAGGTGGAATAAGCTAAAAGTGTATGGGAAATTAAAGAAAAACAAAGTATGTAAGGAAGAGCACATACAGGAGTCTGTTTCCATTTCTTCTTTCATTTCCTTTCTTCCACTTAATTATTTTTTCATTACCATCACTTCCTTTTTTTCTCAGGCATTCCCCCTTCTATGTCTCCAACATTTAGACTGAACTGGAGACCACAGGTACACATCTTTCATCTCCTGTTTGCTGTCAGAATTTAAGTCAGAAGTTAATGCACAAATCATATATTGTCAATATGTGTTTAAAAGAAAACTTGTTTTATAGACATGTTATTTTCAGTAGCTTAGAGCAAGAGACTGTTGCTATAGGACACATTTTCTGGAATTCTTTGAAGGGCCATATGGACAGAGATTTCTTGTGATTTTGCCATGTTTCACGAGTCATACTGTCTGGATTCAGGTTGCATCTGGTTGCCTGCTGAGTACCCAGTTTCAGAGTTCAAGGTGATGCAGGCAACAGAACTACATCTGTAAAACATCTAGGGAGTTTTCTAACAACTGTACAGCACTGAGTCATGGAAAAAAATCTTGTTCGTATCGATAGCAGGAGCATCTACCCAAAATCTGGAGGAAGTAAGGAAAGTCAAGATGTTTTGATGTCTTTTATTGTTCTTACTGAGAACAGTCCAGGAGGCTTGTGTCCCTTGCTAGGAATAAAGTGTGCAGCACTTAGAATCCATGTCTCATCTTTGGACTACTTATTTTGAGTATGGGTCTTAAGTTCACCTTCTCTTCCAGGTCCTCTCACTCCCCAATACTTAAAAAAGCCAGCAAGACCACATCTTCTCAGCCATTAGCTGTGAGGTGCTGAAGGCTAATAGCAACAGTTAATCAGAGGCCTTTATATCATGGTGGTTTGAATGCTAAAAGGGCCTTGACTAGGACCACTGTATGGGATATCTGTCCTAGAAGGAGTCTACACTGTATGGACACAACTGGGTTGGATAAGTGAAGCTATCTAACATGTCATGGTTGTCTAATCTGGGAAAATCACAAGAGCTATCCAACAGAAAGAAGTGGCCATGGCCTCAACAGCTGGCTGAAAAAGAAGGAGGCTCTCTTCACTGCGATCCTACANTTTCCATGCAGAGCTTCATCCTACCTTCTAACAATTTCTTACTACTTAGGTCAGTGTACCTGGAGAAGAGACAGGTAACACAGCTGAGGCATTCAGCAGTTCCAGGGTTATGTGTCCCCCACTTCTCTCCTGGATCTGAGTGCACTTGGATGTCGGCACTCACAGGGTGGATTCGTCAGTTCTCCCTCCCCTTCTGCCCCCTGGTTCCTGGCAACAGATCCCAGATCTCCTTGCTGGTTTGTCTCATTTGAGTCACCCGTACTTCTTTCCTCTGACGGTCCCTGACCAACAGTGAACACGACATCCTCACAGCATTTTAAAAAACAACAACAACAACAACAACAAAGTATTTCTTATTTTAGCCAGAAGGAACAAAGCATGAACAGAAAAGGGTTTCAAAACAAGAACATGAATGTCTGTTTTATTCTTTCTTGCTGTAAATGTGGCCTAGGTCACTGCCTGCTTCAAAACAGACAGTCGTAAGAAAACAATTTTCAACTCATTGAATTAGTCTACGTATAATATAGGCAGCTGAACAAGAGGCAAATTAGACTCCAAAATACTTTTCTAAATATGGTTAAAAACTATGCAAAAGTTAAAATGTGAACTCTTTCCTTTCCCTGGTCATTGTGCCCTCTCTTAGATTAGAGATCCAGTTCCCATTGAAGACTACAGGTGAAATAACTAGAAACATTTAACCGAATGCAGTGGACTTTGGATTAGGACTGCATTCAGAGTCATTCACACACTATGCAGTCATTGGAAATATCACATAAACAGCTTCTCTCTTGCTGAGATGTTAACCCATCATTTCAGGGATGTCCCGGTGATCCCTTCTGATACCTCACACTGCAATATCTATGCATCATACATAATACTAGTTGCAGCTGGCAAGATTTCACGCCATCCTGATGAAAATCGTACACTTTACTCATGCATGAACGTGTCAGCCATTATCTGAACTCTGACTAGTACAGAACATTACAGCAAGCTCTTCAGCAATGCAGTAGATAGCGAGCACATCCAGCCTATCCTTTCCTGTAAACAACTTTTCCTTAACCTATTTTCAGACACACAGCTGTCAGGTCCCCAAGTACTTAAAAAAGCATTTGAAAGTCCGGGTTGAACACTGCTGGTGACAGCTCAGTTTCACTCATAGCATAGAATAAATCTGTTCTACAAGCATAAAAACTTTCTTTTAGCCTAAAGCAAGGCTATGTAGTCCATACACACAGCAGTTGGGATCAGACACTCCATACATTTACATTGGAACTGGAAAACACAACTTTTTGGCCGTGCTGTAAGCTGTATGTCAGATATTAAATTAATTTTTGAAAATGTACAAACAAACAACTTTCCTAATGGAAAGAACTGGAAGAATAAGGCAATGATATATTACAAACACTAATCATGTTGCTCAGTCTTCTAGAAAATGTTTGTTGAAATGAAAAGAGTAGGACAGGACAGGACAGGACAGGACAGGGTAGGAGATGTGGAAAAAATAATTCTGCTGACATGACTGCAGGGGAATTGTTACGGGGCTATTTAAATCAAGACAGGCGATGTTTTTCTGGCTCTGGCCTGGATCCCCTCCACCAGTTCCCAGCAACCAGCACACACTGGCAGTGTCCAGGTCATGGGACATATCCAAAGGCATACTACTGCATTTTTGGTCCCTTATTGAGATGGTGAGTGACACTTAAAATGCCACCTTCATAATGCTGTGGTAATCAGCATGCTGATTCTGTAGAACTGTGAGAGAAGCTCCTAAGGAGAGCCCAAAGGTCACCTGCATAGCTAATGCATCTGCAACGTTACCTGCTATGTATCGATGTAATGCCGGAAACTATGATGCTGAAGCATCAACCATGTCCTGCAAGCTGACCAATGCGAGTATAAATCTGGCAATGCTGACGGGTGTTTAGATTTCATTAATACAAGCAGTAAACAAAAAGTACCTAGAAAGATACTCAAAAGTAGAAAAGATAGCACGGCACGCAGTTCTCATCACAGCGCCAAAGAAAGAGCAGGAGAAAAAGCTTTGGATGATCTACATCTGTGCCTTCATCTATTCTTTTGAAATGATGGAATTCGTTTCTTTACACTGGAGGAGAATGTTAAAGGCAGAGGTAGTGGATGGATGGAAACAACCTGAAGTGATTTGTGTTCAGATGAGGGTGGTGAGTCATGACTCACTTGAGCAGGAGCATTTAGTCCCTAAGCTATATACTTGGAAAACTGCAAGTTGCAGGTTGTAGCCTTGTTTTATTTGGCTGTCCTAACTTTTAACTGGGGTTCAATAGATCCAATTTTTCAATTTCAGACCATTAAAGAGAAAAAGAAAAAGAAGCTGTAATTTTTTTGTCTTGACTACCTCATGATCTTTTCAGCACATAAAGGTCACCTACAGCAGATATCAATAATCACACTCTTTATAGTTGCCTTAAAGTTCATCATTTTAGTGAACCACTTCACAGGTTACTAAACCAAACCAAATTACTGCTCAGCAAGAGTGAATTGGTGCCTTTCCTATATAATTTTGTATGTTCCCTATGGGTCTTCTCTACTCCAAGGTCTTCAAGCATTTGGCACAAGATTTGAAACATGAACTGACTATAAAGGGCTAGCATTATCTGGATGTTTCAAAAGTACAATTTTAGATAGATTTCTCCAGGAATGGTTAAACATGGAACACACCCCCTTTTTTACTTGAAAGAGAAAACTCTGGGAGTCAGAGGGCTGTAATTCATCTGTCTGTGTGACTTGGGGTAGAAACTAATCCCACATTTTCAAAAGTACAATGAAATTCAGGATGTTGGTCAGACCTAGCACCTAATTTTCCAAGGCTATATGGGTTCACAAATCTGACCCAAGTCACTCAGAGCTGCAGGGTCCCATGGCCTTTATTAGGTAGCCACAACTGAGTCACACAAAATTACAGGCTGCTTTTCAAAATGCAGTTCACCACTCCTTTGAGTCATTCTCATGGAAAGTGCGGATAACGTATCCATATACTGTAATTCACAAGAAGAGTAAAAAATGTAATGAAGGTTTGACTAAGTTTTTCTTTTTTTCTTTTTTAATGGGAAATGTGATAGAAGTGTTTCTATTAGTTCACTTTTACAAAATCTGATTGTTTCCAAGGCCTTAAAGAAGGTCACCTTCAGTAAAATCACATCTCAATTAGGATTCCTGACTCCAGCAAGGATTTTACTTTTTGATTCAATACCAACAATTAAAAGACTCTATGTTTCCATATATGAGAAGAGATTCACATACACATCACTTTATGTGCATGTTCTATTCTAGGACAGCCGAAAATACCTGCAGAATTAAATGCAGATACCCTTGTTCACTTCAGTGTGGCAACACCCGTGCAATATCAGTGGATCTTACTCAGACTATTACTCTGTTCTTGCTGGAACTACGTCTGCATTTTTTGCTAACTTTATTTTCACTGTTTCTTAAGCTTCAGCATATAAAGAGTTGCAAACAAGGAGCAGGTTTTCAGGCTTCCACAACAGCACACCTGGAACGGGAAGCAGAGGGAAAAGTGGTGCCCCGGCAGCGAGCCTGGGGGAAGCGCTGCCCTCCCTTTCAGTACTTGCTGAGAGCCAGCAAGGCCTCTGGTGCTGTTTACCAGGTTTTCTCTTGGCTAGTGTATCATCCGGCAGTTTCAAGTACATTTATTGCTTAACTTGATTATTAAAATTTCATTACTTTTCTCCGGTACTGAATGGACCAGATTGTAAGCTTATATTTCTTTCAAGGAATGAAGAAATCCCTAAGTATTCAAACCTACCTAAGTATGTATCAATAATGACTGGCCATGAAACGGAAAGCTTGACAATTCACACATCAGCAGTAGCTGTGTGACTGTATAAGGGGAAATTATATTTCCTATCAGGTGTAAATGGAGATCTCGGACATTTCAAATGAATCTATTTTTGTGCACTGAAAACCCACATTGTTATTAATGGATCTTTTTCCATTTAAATTCATAATTCAGTTGGTCTCTCAGGAGAGAAACACATTTTTCACCTCTATTTCACAGACTGTGTCCTAGTGCTAGTATGTTAAAATCTTTTTTTTTCAAAGAAGGCTTTGTGAAACCAATGTCTGCAAGCATATCATTGATTTCATTATTTGTTCTAAGGTATTAGTTTCCAGATAGGAGGGAAATAAGATTTGTATCTGCACACATTTTGAACATTTTTAGAACAGAAGAACATGCCAGTTAAAAGCCTACTTTCGTCTTTAAGTGTTTCTGAATGTCTAGGGGTCTTTTTCCATACAGAAACTAAATAACATATTTGTGAATGCTTGCATATAAACATAACCATCACAATGCATTTAGCATTCTGGTGTCATTTAAACCAGTGAAATGAAGAAAAATTGGACTAGTGTGGTTTTTTACATCACTTTACATATATTGAAATCTTGGAAACCAAATATCAGCATAGCTCTGATTATTTTATTTCTCATTTCACTTTTAGATGAGCACTACATTGAAAATTTAATTTGAAAATGCCAATGTGGATAGAGTAATAAAGAATAATAAAAGAACTACAATAGGAAGAAAACATACTAATCCTGCACAGCAAAACTCTGTGCATTTTGCTGGAGTCTAGTATACCGCAAGATCAAAATGGTTCCACAATTAGTGGAAAGCTTCCCTTGTTTAGGCTGTTCTTAATGTTCCAGCAATGTTGGAGTCAATGATTTACCCATAATTAGACACCCATTAATCACATGACACAAAAATATTGCAGTACTTATTCAGAACCAATGGCAAACAATTTTAATTGTGCAGTGCAACATTTCTTTATCGTCCTGTTTCTTTACCAGGACTATTTTAACACACAAACTTCATTTTTATATTTAACTGCAGCTATTATGACTTAGCCTGTGGTTATGCATTTCATCAGATAAGAAAAATTCCATTAGCTTACTGCATGGATATCTTCTGTCGAGTATATTATGGAAGTTCAATCTTTGAATATCTGCAAGTTCGCACTTCAATAATAACAGTCACAATGTTGCAAACAGGAAACAAACTTCCTTTGGGTAACCTGAAACGCCAGGAGCAAGTGGCATTCCAGTAATACCCACGAACTCTGCATCCCTTTTGAAAAGATGGCTAGATAACTCCACAGCAAGTCCTCTTCTAGATGATGTCTCTCGTCTTATCTCAGTACTTCTAGACTACATCTCTCATTCAAGTTCCCATATTGGGCATTAAAAGAAAATGAGTTCTTCCAGATCTTGTGAAAGAAACACAGAGAGGAAACAACTGGGAAAACAGAATGCTTTCTAAGACCAGCCTCAGACAAAATAACCTGGAATAATGATTCAAAGCTATTGTTCTGAGCAGAAATTCAAGCCACTGCATCCACTTTACCATGTGTCCTGCTACAGACTACAGTATCAAGGGCAGCTGATGTAAAAGAATTACCAAAAACACCTCATCTTCACCCAGAGTGGTCCAAACTGAAAAAGAAAAGTATGTGTACCAGTTCAAAGCCCATGACTAGTGTAAAGGTTACAGGTGAAGTTAGAACTCCTTCTTCTCATGGTGTGGTGCTAAGATGTCTAATTCAAAACTTCTAAACTGAACCATCTTGTTTTACTAACTTCCTTCCCCTATTCCTACAGAAAAAAAAAAAAAAAAAAAAAAAAAAAAAGAAAAATCTGTTTTCTACTTCTGCTGAAACATATTTAGGGCTCAAAAGTTGCATCCTCCTGCTATCATTCACTTTTTCTGACTTTGCTCAAGCTGTCCACCTTTCCCCAGGAGCTCTTCTTCAAGGCAGGGCTGTTCAGAGTAAAGGTAGCCTTAGCCCAGAGTGGTGGCTGTCCTGATGATACCTTCCCTCCTTTTTTTCCCCTCTGTGTCAGCAGTTGTCACAGAGGACGTCACATGCTCTTCCACAAGAACTGCTAAAGTAGCCAGCTGAGGCTAGAGAAGACATTTTTTTTGTCTAACTGTATACTTTAGGTCAGGCCCAGCCCATGGCAACACTTCACCTGTCTTTCCCGCGCGGTGGGGTTCTGGCTGAAGATTGCTGTTCTCTCACATAGTCGGCAGCCTCCCGAATTCAACATGCCCTAGTGACAAGCTTTTCAACAGAAATGCTTTCAGTGAGGCACATTTTATCACAGTTTGAGTCCTAGCCTTTTTCCTGAAGGGTACAGCTATACTCCAAAATTGTTTCCTCCTTCTTTCTGCTATGTCTGCACTCCCAGTTTGAAACACCTATAGTTAATCTCATGCAAGTCTCCAGATATGTTTTGGAAACACAAAACTGAAACCAGCAATCCATTGTCCTTCTCCCTGATTTTAAAGCAGTTAACACAAAACTTCGGACATGAATGACAATCAGAAAAAAAAAAAAGGTGTTTCCCATTTACGGCCGCTCAGTTGCCACGCACATGCTGAAGGATGTTTACAGCTCCCAGCAGGCTGCCAGCCAGAGCGCCGGGGGTAAAGCGATCCAGCTACTGTACTCTTGCCTTTTGGAAGATGTGAGTGGGCGGGGGAGACTGCGCAAGCGCTGGAGCAGCACGACCTTTCCCTCACTGAACTTGGGCGGCAGGGCCCGGCCCGTCAGCCTGTTTGTGTGCCGCTGCACAAACTTTCACCTACTTCTGCTATTTTAGTCCTGCCGGGAGCCCTCGGCAGCTCCTGCAGCTGCAACATCGGGTGATAGAAAGATGAGAACAGGAAGATATGACTCTTGTTTGTAGGGCTATTTCTGTCTTTTTTTTCCACCCAAACGAATGCATAAATATTTAGAAAACAAACGTGTTGCTGGATTAAAGTATCAAGCCAATTGCATAAATGCAGCCTCATCTGCAGACGGAGGGTGAGTGCTTTGCCCACGGTGCTGCTGGAAATTTCACAAAGTGCTCCAAATACAACTCCTGCCCTTCAGTCACCGGACCATTACTTCCATTTGCATTCAAAACTTCCTAGTGGTACTTTTAATTTCCACACTGACATGACGCTCATTCTGGGTCATTGTTTACCCTTACTTACAAAAGCTGAATTAGAAGCTTTGTCCCTAGTAGGAAATGTGGGGGAGGTTAGTCTGGTTTCCTAAGGGAAAGAACTTCGTTGTTGCTTGTTCACCTCTTTGCCAAACCATCCCTCCTAACCATTGGCTAATTTCAACCAAATTTGAATAGATAATTGACTTCCCACAAACTTTGTGCAAACTGCCAGATGGTTTAGAAAGGAGAGATTCAAATTTTGGTCCACATTGAGGAAAAGTCAGGAGAAACTCAGCCAAAGCTCATTCTGCTGGAGAGCAGCAACCCTGGCAGTTGTCATCACTCATATTCCCGCTGGTCAGGAGAGAGGTCTCACCTCAGTACAGCATGTTGCGTCTCTAGCACTCGTTGGCAGGTGGGTTAGGAAAAAGAGCTTTAAATTTGTGTCCCCACAGAGGAGAACTGAGGGTAAAATCAGCCAAGACACCTTCTATGAGACATCAGCAACACGGCCGCTTGTTGTCACATATCCTGGCTAGCCAGGAACACCACTCTGACCTAAGTACAGCACATTGCGTCTCTGGCACCTGGGATGACATAAGGAAAATCGAGGAGGGAGACAGCTGATTGCAATGGATGCCATTTAGGGGACAAATGGACAGGAATGCAGGCTTCAATCATTTGACTATTCTGGACCTTGCTGTTCTGCAGGAAAAAAAAAAAAAAAAGCAGAATGTTAATACAGCTCCATTTTCTTAGGGACAGTCAGCAAAACATTACTCTGCCTGAGCAACCGAGAGCATTGTCATTGCCTTTTTGAAACCTGCCTCAGGGTAGTTCAGAAGAGGAAAATTAAAATACTAAAATAGCAGAAATGAAACCATATCTGATGAATGCTGCAGCTCAGAATCTGACACTTCTTCACTATCAAAATGTTGTTCCCTAACACCAGCACTTATAACTGTCACGTGCACGGGGGGGGGCTTCAAGAGGAGGGAGAAACCGTGGTTTAGACAGGAAACAAAGTGAGAACAAACAGTACTGTAGTTAGGACAGATTACAAGAGTTATTTGAACTGCTTCAATTTTCACAGCCTAGTCTTTTTTACATGCAGCTTGGCTGACAATGAATCCTGATATAGTGTTACCTTTGTGTATAAAACTTAGCCTTCTTGGCCAATATTCAGGACATCCTTAACAATTGGGTCCCAAATGCATCATTTCTGTTTACATGAATGGAAAGCTGCATTGCTCAGAACCTACTGTAATATATCATTTAGCTCATAAAGATTGAGAAGCAGATTTGCATTATGAAGGAGACAGACTTCTTCCAGAGTAATAATACTCTGTTAGTTGTTGGGCTGCTGGTAGGGAACATTCCTGTAGAAGTTTGTTTTGTTTTGAGAAGCATCCAAGTTTTGAGTTTCTGGAGCCTTGCCCTTTCAATACTTGGGGAAGGCAACACGTTTCCTATATTTCCTGCAATGACAGTTGTACTGTTTGTTAAGAGCTGAACTGAACATGGAAGATTTTTTAAATTCTTTTCTGCATTTAACTACTAGGAAAACTATGAGAAAACAAGCTTCCATAATGAAAAAGATGTGAACAACAGGAATTATTTCTGATAAACTTTTTTCTATTCAGAATAGTGTGTAATCAATCTACTCACAAAGGTAATTCAAGTTGCTTATATTAACCAGGGTCAGCAAATTAAAATAAAATATCTCAATAGCAACGGAAACAGTGACCTTATAAATCAGAACAACTGCCTAGTGCAGAGGACTTTCTTGACTCAGATTTTATTGCAAAGTGTTAATCTTGAGATTCTTGCTTCCCCTTCATTAGTAGCTTCAGGCAGAACCTGAAACAAAGGAAAAGCTGTCTCATCCATGCTCCATAATTAAAACAACTTTGTAGGATATTTTCACTGGAACTTACAGGCAAATGAAGTTAAAACAGTCAAAAGCAAACCCCAACATCCTTTCCCAATTTTTCAGCTTCTGGCAAACACAAGAAAAACCAAACAGGTTATGTTTGCTATTATTAGGTATCCTCATTTTGCTTCATTTTGCATTTCATATGCCAACACTCTATCACTGTGGTAAAACCTGACCTATCTGATGGAACAACAACAGAGTAATTACCCCATGGGGAGCAATAAAATAATAAAACAGCAAGTACTAGGGAAGTAGAACAGTAAGCAGGGATAATAGATATAATGACTAGGAAGACAAAAATGAGATAAAGCTTCAGAAATATATCTAATGATAAGCTAAAGTGTTTTCCTCTGCATATTAAAGTATGTGAATTTCTTTTTAGGAATGTATCTTCCTTCCCATAAAAAAGCATACATATTTGTGTGCGTGTATGTATACAAACGTGTATAAACATGTATATAAACATATGTATATAAAAATTGGTCAGAGAGGTTTTATGTGTGTATTAAAGATAGATTATTTTGTATCATTGTTTTATTGTTACACGACCAAGATTTATGATGTCAGGAACTCCTCTGCTGAAAGTTACGTTATGCAAACTCTGCCTTTAGTGAAGCAGAGTTAGCAATTTCGAAAAATGCCAGGCAATGCTGGACTTCAAAGTTCTCTCTCCACTAACGAGGAAAGTTGTTCAGACTCTTCCCAGCTCATCTGTGACCCTGGAAGATAAGCTAGTAGTGAGAGAGCAGTTCAGTCCATCAATTATTAGGTCAGCTCTAGAAAGAGTAAGTGGGGGTCACATGGTGATTTGGAACCAGCGCATCACCAAAGCAGCTGTCTGCAGATATTTGGTCACTATTAATCCGGGTCATGATGATGACCTACATGTCAAACGCTCTGAATTGTGTGGTTAGGATCTAGTTTTGCTGCCTTTGCGCTTCAGCGTATCCTCCACACAGACCCTGGACTTTTAATAATGGCATCGCTAGTACCCCTCACGCTGACTACACCGAAGGAGGCCGCAAACCTCAAGATGTTTTCCTTTCCATCTAATCCTCCACACCAGCGTGCCCCTCAGGGTCGGCAGCACGCCTGGAGCTCCAGCTGCCCGCCGCCAACCCCAAGAGCAAGCCGACCCCGTTTGGCAGCATGGCAGCCTCGCCCCTCCTGCTGCGTGCCCAGGCCTCAACGCCACACGCAGCACGGCGGTGTCGGCGCAGCCAACGGCAGCCGCGTGCAGAAAGTCATCGCTGACATGGCCCTACCCCTACCCCGTCAACAAGGTCAGCGGGCGCCGCGCGGGGCCAGCGCCCTCCCCGGCCCCGAGGCGCTCCCCGGGAGCCCGGCGCCCCGGGCGCTTCCCTCAGGGAGCTGGCCACGCGCCCGCGCTGCCGGGNGAGCCCTGCTGGCACCGACCGACCGACCCACGGACACCCACCCTTGGGGAGCGATGAAGGCCGCCCGGATCGCCCTGCGCAGCGCGGCCCCCCTGGCAGGGGCCGGCAGCACCCGCAGCAGCCGGTTGCCGCGGGAGGTGGAGCAGTTCTCCCGCTTCTCCCCCTCCCCGCTCTCCATCAAGCAGCTGCTGGACTTCGGTGAGAGAGAGCCCCGGCGCGCAGGGCGCGGCCGTGAGCCCCGCTGAGGGGGGCGAGCCCGGGGGCTGCGGCGGGAGGGATCCTGGGGCCGGAGCAGGGCTCGGTGCGCGCTGGGGGTGCCGCCGTTCGTTTCGCGTCCCCCCCGCCACCTCCGCCGGCGTTGCTGCCGGGACCCGAGGCAGAGGGAAGGGAGCAGCCCCCTCCCGCGCTGGGGCTTTTCCCCGTGCGGGGAGCTGCTCGGCGCAGCCCGCCGTGCCAGTGATGGTGGAGGTGAGGTCGGCGTGGGCGAGCTGGGGCGGCCGCCCCTCGCCTCAGGTGCCCGCCGTGGGCTCAGCCCCACAGCGCAGGTTTCCAGGCGGTGCGGACCTATGCCTGCCTCCATCAGAGCTGAGGATATGCTAAAGCTCTTTTTTGGGGTTGTGGATGGGATGGGGGGGCGGGCAACAGTTAAATCGGCTAATGGATGTTTTCGTATTCTGTGGTACACGTTATCAGGGAGGAGTCATTAGGCTTGTTCTGATGGAGTGAACAGACTGTACCCAGATCCAATTACAGTTCTGGCAGCTATGAAGACTGTGCTCACGTGGTGTTGTCAGAGGTCACCACGAAGAAGTCTGTGTTTACAAAGGCTGGAGTGGTTCTTCTAGAGGATTACAAATAAGTCCCCTGTCAAAATGGGAAATGTACAAGTATGCCTCACAGGAATGGGCTGTGTCTTGCTGTCGTATAGCCATAGCACAAGCATACACATCTAGGAGAACTGGCCAGTAATAGCATGATGATTGCAAGGGAATATGGTCCTGAAGTCTGTGGAAAGACAGCAAGTTGTACTTGTATGTTGGGGGGGAGAAATTACAAACTTTTTTGTTGGATTTGTTTTGTAGGATCAACTAACGGATGTGAGAGAACTTCTTTTGTGTTTTTGCGACAAGAACTTCCTGTGAGGTTTGCAAACATACTGAGAGAAATTGATCTTCTTCCTGATAAATTACTAAGCACCCCATCAGTACAATTAGTAAAAAGCTGGTAAGTAAAAACTATGTGAACTGAGCCTGTAAAATAACATAGCTTTAACACTTTGTCAGACTTTATTGAATAATAGAGGACAGTAACAAAATACACTAGAAATGCTGTTCATTCATCAAAGCTGAATTTCAAACTGTTTCTGTCCTTGACTAGCATACAAAAATTGAATTGAAAAAAACCAACATGGTTATGTTATTTTTAAAACATCTTTTAACCTAACAGTTTGAAATTAGCTGCTAGAGCAAAACTCACTTCTCATTTTTTAAGAAACAAGAGGACAGTCTTCTGTTTTTACATAGCGCACAGACCCTCAGAGCTACACAAACGGAAGAGCAGGCTATATTCTTGTTTGGGTCTCTCACTGATGAAATTACTAACAGAACTTCCATTCTGTAGCAAATTGCCTTGGCCTGTGCAGTGAGTGTTTAGAATTCAGTTAACATCCACTCTGTGGTTTACAGTAATTGGATCTGATTTAACCTTGCTCTACTGGCACAGTTGCAGCACTTGCAAAGAAGGATGACATAAAGGGCAAAAGTATTATTGTAAGATCCAGGAACAGTTCTTAATCTAGCAAACTACAGTTGCGCCTTTGCAATATGCGTCAAGGCTGTCAGATATTAGCAAAGAGGCTCAAGTGCTTAGCTTGTGCCAAAGCTGATTAGACTTGGAAAAATCTTCGATCAAGTGGCTTCTTGATCATTATTATTACGTGTATCTCCTATTGAAATACCTATTTTCCCCAGAATTGTAAGAGGAGCAGATGTTAAAGTGATGGCTTTAGGTTCTTTTCTGGGTGGCAGGCACAAGAAGACTTGCATGACTTCTAGGGATCAGGCAGAAGTGACCATCTGTGTTTCCATGCTTAGATGGAACTTTGATACTTCAAAGATACTTCAAACTTGTAGCTGACTTGTTAACAGTAATGACTTGGACAAGACAAAGTATTTTTCTCTGTTCCTAGGCTAATAAAAATCAAGTGAATGGCATATGTTTCTTGTGTATTTTTTAATAGGTACATCCAAAGTCTAATGGAGCTGGTTGAGTTCCATCAGAAAAACCCAGGTGACCAAAAAGTCTTATCCGAGTAAGCTTTCCATTTGTTTCATTGAGCTTTTGATCATGCATTTGATTTTTCACAATGTAGTCACTTCAGAATGACCACTGTCCTGAGCCAATATTTGGTAATCTAGAATGAAGTGCTGAGCATGGAGCAAGGTGGTTTAATTATCTGATTATATTTAGCAATACTGTATATAAATGACCTTTTGTGCCTTGGTTTCAAGGGCATACTGCCCCCTGAACTGTCATGGCAGAAAGACCAACAAAATTACTTGTGATGTCATGTCTCTGCTTCTTTCCAAGATGTCAGCTGGGGGTCTTCTTACCTCCCTGCATTCTTCTCTCATCAAACTGATGCATGAGTAAACAGGCAATAAATTTGACATAGGTAATGATCATACTGTTTACATCAAAAATATCAAACTGCAGTTTTAGCTCAGTGAAGAGTTACTCTTAAAATACAGTTTCTTGCTCTTTTAATATTAAGGTTGCTTCAGTTATCTATGCTGCTGGATTAGATAATGACTTTGTACAAAGCTTGTCTCTATGTAGTCTTAGAATAATGTTCTAAAGAGATCTTTTTTTTAACCTAGCTTTATAGATACATTAATTAGAGTCCGAAACAGACATCATGATGTGGTCCCTACAATGGCACAAGGAGTAATTGAATACAAAGATACGTTTAAAGTAGATCCTGTCACCAACCAAAATATTCAGTATTTTTTGGATCGTTTTTACATGAGCCGTATTTCTACCCGGATGCTAATGAACCAACACAGTAAGTAGAAATTCTTACTTGAGGAAAAACTTCATAGAATCATAGAGTGGTTTGGATTGGAGGGGGATCTTAAAGATTTAGTTCCAACCCCCTGCCTTCAATCTAGTGAAAAACATCTTAATATAAACATTTCTTAGAACTGTTGGAGATCTGTTTCAGATGACTGATACTGAAAAGTTGGAATGTAGGGCTTAAGAAAGTAATGGGAGAATGTCTTCTAGACTACAGACTAATTGTAGTAAGTCTTGTGTGGAAAATGTAGGGATCTCCTTTACATCTGGAAAGCTTTTGGGTCTTAAACTACATAGAAGCTAACAGTTAGCTGGCAGTAGATTTCCTCTTTAAATCTAAAAAGGCATAAACAGCACTATCTTTTGTGGTTGTATGTTATGATTGCACTGTATAAATTAAACTTACAAATAATGTAGTATTGCAATTCAATATAGTATTTGTTTTCATCCTGAACAGCCCTTCTTTTTGATGATAAATCCGGCTCAGGGCACCCAAGGCACATAGGAAGTATTGATCCTTGCTGTGATGTTGTTGAAGTAGTCAATGGTAAGTGTTCTGATTTGTTTGATCAGTGTTTGTATCTGCTTGTAAGCAGCTTGGGTAACCAATATGTATAGATATATAGTGTATGCATACATTTATATAGTATAAGATGTTGACTATTTCCTGTTGAAATAGCTGAAAGCAGTCTATCAAAACATGAGCTTTTGTAGGACAGAATTTAAAATACAAAGTAGCAGTTAAAAAGTCTGAATAAGGCCTAGCAAGTGACAGGCGAGGAAGGAGTTAAAACTGTCTGGAGTTGAAGTCAGCATTACCTATTCTTAGATAATACCCCAGATGCATCTTTTTTACAGAATCGCCAAGCTGTACTGAAGATTTGCCCATGCTGCTGTAATTGCCTATTTAGTCTCAGTTTCAGTGCACACAGTGTGGATACAACATTATCATCCCCATGAAACACAGGCTTACAGTCTGAATCATCTTAGCAGCTATTGCAGTTAGAAATCATATTTTGCTGTGCATTAGTATGAAGTTCTACAGCATTTAATACTTCATTTCATGTATTTTATTTAAATATTTCAGATGCTTTTGAAAGTTCCAAGATGCTGTGTGACCAGTATTACTTAACATCTCCAGAACTGAAACTTAATCAAGTGAATGGTAGGAAAGGCTTTTTTCTATTGTAGCCAAATTGCTGCATTTACTAAATCAAAAGGCTCCTGTTTCTGTAGCCGTGATAGTAAATAGTTGCTGTCTTGTGTTAGTTCTCTTCTTGCTCTGTTACAAGCACCTCATTTAATCTCCTGTGTTGAGATAAAATGACATCTGAATTCTAGACACTAGATGTCCTGAGGCAATATTTACAAACTTGAGAGAAGCAAGACTAGTCTGTACTTAAAATAAGTTGCCAGAGAGAAGTTCTGTATCTGGGGCGGGAAAGTGGGTCTACTGACTGAGACACACTGTTTCTAGTCTAAGCTGCTTGTGTGTATCTGATCTTAGGCAGTCATCTTAACCTCTAAAATCCTTTACCTTTAAAATTGAATTAATTGATTTTTTCAGTTTATTTGAAAATAAACTTATGAAGCAGGTGATAATTGCTACCTAAGCATTGTTATGAGTAAATAAAATTTGTTCACTTGGCAGGGGAGGGGGGGAAATACACAAAACTAAGACTTTGACTTGTTTGGTTTTTGTCATACAACTGATTTATAAAATATGGATACAATACCAAAAATTTTTCTCTTCTAAGCCTTGCTTGTTTCTCTCTCTAGGAAAACTCCCAGGAGAGCCAATTAACATTGTGTATGTTCCATCTCATCTTTTTCACATGCTGTTTGAGCTCTTTAAGGTATGTCAGTATATGCTGTTTCTTCCTTCAGTGTTCTGAACAGGGGCTTCAATATTTAAAATTTCTAGACCTCAGTGAAATAAAGCTTTGCATAGGACAGTGAGATTCCTAAAAATTTCTGATGTGGGGAGTTAGCTTTGGTAGTTGGGAAAGCAACAACTACAGTTTGTAGGAGAATATTTGGACACTTTCCATTGATGGTAACTAGGACAGGGTAAAGGTGGGAGGGGGGTAAAAATGGGACATGGGGTTATGACAACCACTCTGAAAGCCTTCTGCTCTTACACATGTAGAGCAGGTTTCCTGTAGTGCCTTTCCTGTGGGCTAGGTAATGCATGGAATGGGGCTGAACTAATGTGCTGCCAACGTGAGGTGCAGAGTTCTGGCAGTCTTTAGCAACTGCTGAACTCTGCTTTTTTCCAGAAATCTGCTGACTTTTAAGGGATTTAGTTTATTTAATGTACATTGGCCTAGTTAGATGTTGGGCAAAACAATGTAATCTTTCAGTCTTTTAGGTGTGAGACTTCTGCTCTTGTAAGTTGCTAAGTGTTTCTTGAAGCTAGGCACTGGTAGAAGTGGATGGTAACTGTGCTCAGCCTCTGCATAATAACAGGGATATTAAACTAATGTGATTTTAAGTGTGTAGATCCAATGCTTTCTGATAATGGTAACCTTTGTTTCCATAGAATTCAATGAGGGCAACAGTTGAATTTCAAGAAAACAGTCCTTCTCTCTCTCCAGTTGAAGTGACAGTTGTTCTAGGAAAAGAAGACTTGGCAATTAAGGTATCTTGTTAGCCAACTACAGTATGGGCTTAATGTGATCTTTGATGGCATGTGCTGCAGCAAACTCTAATAGAAGAACATGCCACAAGTTCTGTGACAACAGATTTGAAGATACTAAGCATGAGCTTTCTGTTGATAGCCTACATCTAGAGCAATTATCTAATTGAAAAATATGCTGTGAAACAAATAGCATTTACTGCTGGAAGGAGGGTTTAAGTACCAGCACTTTAAATACCAGTTTTGTACATGATCATAGCTAACTTTATTCCCTCTTAAATCAGATCTCTGACAGAGGAGGTGGTGTTCCAGTAAGGAAAATTGAACAGCTGTTTAGCTACATGTATTCCACAGCACCAAGCCCAAGGACGGATGATGGTCGAAATGCTCCTCTTGTAAGATAACTTTAATGCTCATGTTGCTAATAATGTTGCCATTAGTATAGGGCAGATTGATAGGTTAATAACAAATAATGAAACAGTATGTCCGCCCTACTGCTCTGTAGGGTGTATAAAGACTGAGTGTCATAAATAAGAATTAACACTCTATAAAATAGGTCTAATATCACTTGTCTAATGAACAAAATGTGGTTGTAAAGGTATAAATAGAGAAGAATATTCCAACCTGAACCCATTTTTCTTCTACTCCAGTATGTACTACTACAGATAGTAATTTACTTGCTCTCACTCCCACTCAGCAATGAATTTATTCGAAATACTGTCTTCAGTCTTCAAGAGGCAAGCACAACTGGAAATGGCTTAAATAAAGTTATCTACTAGTAGCAAACTTCTGCTAATCAAGCTGTATTAGTAAAAGCTGGGCAGGGAAAATACAGAAGTGTACTGCATAAAAGTAACACCTGGATATATACTTTCCCTCCTCCATGGAGATTCTTTTTAAATGGTCAATTTCCATGTGAAACTGACTAGAGATCTTTTCTTTTAAGAGATGTGCAAAGGACTTTCTAACAGTCTAATGTCTCTGAACATTTTCCAGCTATTTAAAGTCGTAAAAGCTGGTTAAAATTTTCTGTTGTACTTTCTTTTTAGGCTGGCTTTGGGTATGGCTTGCCAATTTCCCGTCTATATGCTAAATACTTTCAAGGAGACCTAAATCTCTACTCCATATGTGGCTATGGAACAGATGCAATTATCTACTTGAAGGTATGTGTTTTGATTTGGTTAAATAAAATAAATGCTGATAATTACCATTAATGCAGTGAGGTGACTACTTCAGTATCATCTTAAGGTAAATGAATTCTCTGCTTATGAGTAGAAAAGCACTTTGTTTTTAGTAAGTAACTTTTCTGACTGGTCCTTACTAGTAAACTCAGCTGTAACTAGTCCACTTGGATAGCTACCAATGACAGCTTTAAAATCAAATTCAGGGGATTCCCTGTTAGGTAGATTTGGTATCTACTGGTTCATGGAATACAAAGTACCAGGGGAAAATGAAGTAATGGAAATGGAAAGATGTAAGCAACAGATCTTCTGTTTTCTTTACTCTGCTTTCTTTATTCTGACAACTAGACTCTTTCAGGATTAGTTCATATAGACTTTCTAGAACCTTATACTAAATATCTGCTGTATAGTCTGTATATGGGATTCAGAGATTAGTAATATTGAATAATAGTCTGGCATATAACATGTGCTGCTGTTCTTAAGTTACCTGGAAAAAAGCACTACACATTCTCTTCTAGTTGTGCTTACGCATGGTAGGGAAACTTGCTTTGAATTTCTTCTAATAAATCAAAACTGTAGTTCCAAGCACACTTCTGTACTGCTTTTCTAGTTGTGTATAAAGAAGACTGTTCCACTAGATGCATGTTGCATTTCTATCTAACTATTCCATAATAAATATGAAGTAAGTTTTTAGCTGCAGAATATGGAAGTAGGAAGGGATCACATTTTGAAGTTTCTCTGTACTTCTGTAAATTTAAGTACTTTTCCACTGCTTTAAGGATTATCTTGAAAACAGGTTACAGAATACCTCTAAGGCCGAAAAAAATGCATAACCATGATTTGATGTTACTGCATTTGTCTTGCCAAATTACCCATAGCAAACTTAGATGCAACAGTTAACTTGCTTTACTATATATTATAGAAATGTTTGTGTAAATAACTTTATATTCAAGTGTCACTGACTTAACACTTGTATGTATACATACATAAGTAAGTATACTACATGAATTTTTACAAAGTGATACTGTTGAGAGGTAAAAACTGAGTAACTTTTTCTTTTTGGTTTTAGGCTCTATCAACAGAATCGGTAGAAAAACTGCCAGTTTTTAACAAATCTGCTTTTAAGCATTACCAAGCTATCTCAGAGGCGGATGACTGGTGTGTTCCAAGTAGAGGTCCAAAGCAGAGTGCAGCTCTCTGAAGGGAAGTTGGTATTCAAGGCACCCAAGGGGATCAAGCTGGCTTCTGAAAGACTAGTGTTTGGGAGTACTTATCTACCTCCAAACAGGCAAATTCTTCAGTTTCAGGACTGACAGAAGAGAAAAGCTAAGGATGTTATAGCCTAGGCTGTACGCATTAGATGTGGAAATGTTGCTGTGGACTTCAGGCTGAAGAAAATAGAAGTACATATGTCTTTTAAGAAGATATGTATGTAGAGGAAACTCAGGATATTTCTTGTGATCAAAGATTTCATGTGGTAGAAGTGTACAATTTGAGTCCTGTCTAATGCTTGAATTCTGGATACTGATAAGTATCAGTTAAGCTGGTATACCTATTTTTCTCCTAGAATAGATACCAGCAGTTCATCTTACTACAGAACTCCTCAGGTAGATAGCTGCACCTGTATTTTGTAGCTGTATTTATGACACTTGGAAAATATCCCCTTTGCTACAGGGCTACCATGTTATAAACAGCATCCAAATAGAGCCTGACTAGGAGGGAGGGGACAAGCCCTTGCCAACTAGGGAGAAAGTGTTTTCCATATAAGTCCCATTTTAACAAAAAAAAAATCCTGTATTCCAGTAATACATCTTATGTGATGCCTTGCTGAGAGTTACATTTTTTTAAAATTAATACATATAAGCTGTTCATGGCAAAATTAGTGAAATAAGGCTCCTGTGCATAAGGCAACTAAGAAGGAAATTCAGGTATTTTAGGGAAGAAATGGAAAGCCACTTGTTTTTAATAGCCATAAGGTTAGGCTACATCTAGCCTATATCTCAGCACTTTAGAAAATATGTGCCAAGTAAGTAGGCTAGGATTTTCTGGGAACTGAAGTCAGACATGCAAGTTGAACTGAAAGGTTTTGGTGATCTGTTATGCAAGCATGACATGGGAAACAGTATATTTAAAATGTTGTCCTGTGATTCCTTTTTTGTCATGCTGTTAGATGACTAGTGGGCTGAGTGCATGAAACCAAAATCTGCCTACTACCATCTTTGCCAATTCTGCATTGGGCCATGCTATCTTGAAGTATGTGGGGATTCTATACCTTGAGCTGTGATGAGCACTGAAGGTCTGTTCGAAGGGTTTTCATGAAGAGTGGTGTTGGGGTAGAATATTATTCTAAGAACTGTTCAAGGCTTAGGAAATGAGAAGTTATCAGTGTTGATGTTTTAAATCTATAAAATAACTTTTTTATGAATGGAAAAACACATAATGCCATAGGAACTATGGCAGTGGGAGAGAGCTGTTGGGGAAAATAATTCATTCTCAGTAAGCATCTCCCTTTCCCATCTCTGGACTTTTCCCCTCCTTGTAAGCAAGCTAAGCTTAATGACAGAACAGAAGTTAAACTAATGGAAGTTACCCAACTGGACAGTCAAAGTTCATTGGGGCTGTATAATATTACTTGAATTTTTGTTGACTGATCAGCATCATTATCTTTAGTGTATATCATCCTTGGAAACAAGTTGCAAATACAATATTTAAAGCATCCTGCTCAGTAGTATGGCAGTTCTCTAAAAGCAGATGTATGTATGTTGGGCAGAAAGGCACTCCATACTCTATTTTTGAATATCAAATGCATTTTTTAATAGCAGTAAGAAAGCTAGAACTACCTTTGTGTTCTAAGTTTGTTTGGGGTAGATTTCTCAATGGAAAAAATAATAGTGTTATGGTTAATTTCTTTCAAAAAAGCTAAATCTAGAAGTATCAGTGATAAGTACTGAGCATAATGACTTAAGTACTGCATTGGGGCCACTCTTATCCCAGTAAATAAGCTGCAATCACCAAAGGTCACCAGTTCAGGTATATTTTAGTTCTGCTCAGTGAATGAAATGATAACAAAACTGAAATATCTTTGTTTAGAAACTACAGGTGTGAAAAAGCTGCTTTCACTGCCATAATATACTTGAATACTTTGACCTTGTATTGAATACAAGGTCACAAAAATATGCCTAGATAGTTGTTGTTGTCAAGTAAACACAAATAATACTGTCTGCACCCAGGAATGCTTGAATGTGAGTTATGATCTCATGGTATGTTGCGTATTTGTAACAGAGCTGCAGCTACTCCAGGTTGGAGCTGTATCTTCTGTTTTAAAGCAGCTGAAGCACATGTTTGCTCTAAACAAATGTCTAATAGTGCTTGCAAATAGAAGCTTTATGGCTAAGTATAATTTTGAAGCTGTATATACGAAACACATTGACAATGCAGACAGATGTGTGTAGCACTTAAGGAACCCATGTGGAATCTTGGTATTAAAAATACTTAAGGGCTTCCTACCTAGATAAAATGGTATCTTTTTCAACACTTACTGAATTTTTATTCCTGAAAGTAGAGTTGTGGTTTTAAGCCTTTTACTGGTTTGTAGATATTTAAATAATTTTATAATAAAGTCTTCTTAATTGTTGTCTAATATCTCTTCTTCTAAGTCTACTGCAACCATGGGCCTTTATTTTAAGTATTAAATGAATGGAGTTCAACAAAACACCTTTCATACTATATCGCGTAGGTGTAGCAGGGGAGGGAGACACTCTAGCAATGGTCTACTTGTGCTTATGTTGGATTTGTTGAGAGTCTGCTTAGTAACTGAAATCTGTCTATCTTATACATGAAATCAAACTTGCAAATTTAAAATTCTACAACTTGCTTCTAAAAGCTGAAGTCATAGGTGTTCACCATCTCTGGTTATATTTCTTTTAGTCCTTTATTTTCCAGACATTCTAGTTGTTGTGAAAACCGATATTAGGAACCCAGATGAAAAATCTGAATGCGTTTCTCAAACAAGTTTTTTAACTGTATGCAATCAAAGAGAAGCCATTGTGGCCTTTAGTATGAGTGAAGTCTGGGTTTGTTCTTCAGGGGGTGGGGATGTTTTGGTAGGGGGAGGTCCTTTTTGGTTGGAGGGGAGGGGTTTTTGGGGAGACAGTTTTTGATAATTGCTAATCTTCCTCACGGTGCTCACTTATTTTTGATATTCTGAAGTGCCTGAAACAGCTTGTAACTAGGAGCAAAGCAGGATTTGGGGAGTATATAAGGGGAGGTAGTGTCTGAGCAACTAGTTTCAACAGGCTTCCCTAAACAGTCCTCTTCTGCTAAAGCTCCAATGACAAATTTACTTGGACCCTTACGTTTTCAGTGATGAGCTTGTACCAGTGTAAGGAATTAATTGCCTTTCATGCAGCATCCTAAAAAGGGGGTGGGGTGCAGGAAGATGATTGCTAAGACTAACTATCGTGCTTATGGTGAGAGAAGCATGTAGAGCTTGGCTGTAGCTGTCTTACCAAGTCATTAAGAAGTTTTAAGAGACAGCAGATGCAGCACTAGCAATGTAGTTTCTGGTTGCTAAGAAATCTGTCTCTAAGAAAACTGGCGTAAGCCTCAATTTTATCACCAATAAACCTCTTTCAGGTTTGCTGGCATAAAGTTGAGGGGCAAACACTGTGCTTAGTGACTTGCTTAAGCTATTCTTTTCAATGCAATCATTTTATTGATCTATTTCCATCTGTATTGTATTTAATTTTAACTCCTGATGCAGGGTTTGCCCAACCTCATTGTTGTGATCAGATAATACATATTTAATGATTATTTTCGCAAACCTTTAGCTTCCAAAAATGCATCCTGCCCCTGCAGTCCTAGCTGCAGCCTAGGGATAGATGAGTCTTACTGAAGTTTTGAAGGGGAGACATAAACATCTTGTATAACATAAATCAGTGGCAGTCCCAAAATGAGTGGTTTCGGAGGCTAAGTTGATAAGTAGACTTTGTCTCTCATGGCCAAGGCTGCTGCTGTGCAACTGTTGTGGAAAGGACTGAACTCTTTTACTGCCAATGGGAGATTCCTGACAACATGCACTGGATTGGATTATCCACACTTCCAGTGGGATTCAGCCTTTAACTTCTTCCATATGCTAAAAAATAAAGTCTGTTTCAGCTCTGGGACAATAGAACAACTGGCTTTTGAGAGCTAGTTTGAAATAGAACTATGGTTGTTGCACAGAACAGACCGTGCCATAATAAAATAGTCCTGTATGAGTGGTGCTTTAACAGACCTGTGTTTTCACAGGAATATACTGCATTTGCCTGAATTTTAAAGAGACAGAGTAACTGTAAAAGTGCCTATAAGTGTATTAACTGAAAGTCAAGAGGTGTAAAATAGCTTAGCTCTGAGTGTGTCTAGCAGTAAATCTACAACTTACAGATTTGTGCACTGAGTTTCCCTTCCTAAAGGTTTTTTTCACCTGTAATGCCAGTGAAGCAGATCAGATAGTGTGAACTTTAAGCATTTTGGAGTTACAGAAATGTACCACCCTGATGCTTCAGTACAGGTGTGTTGGGAGAAACAGCCCACAACTTAATTGCATGAGACTTTAGTAAGAGAAAACAAAACAATAGTTTTGTTTTCCCCATCCACCTTTACTGTATTGCTGATCCTAGAGGCAGGGCTAGCATATCTCCCATCAGTTTTTCCAAACAGAAATACGTGTATGTGCACTGTGTATTTCAGCTGTGGCAGGTTTGGGAGGGGCACACAGCGCAGGTGTGAGCTGGGCAAGCTGTGGTTGAGGCAGTGGACCCTTCCTGCAGCATACAGGCAGTCTCCCATGAGCCAGGTGAGCACGTGGCCCCAGCAGGTAATGCATGGTGTCCCTCACAGCACGCTGCTCTCAGGCTGTTAGTTCCAGCCAAGCTCCTGTTTTCCAAAAGGCTCCAGAAGTTGTAATTTATTTTTTCTTCCTCCACATAAACTCATTGAGTGGAAGAGGCCATGCACCCAACTCCTGATTCAGCAAAGCCCCAGAGGTACTGTGATTGACTTTCTTCTAGCATGTCAGAGGTTCACTGAAATCAGCAGATTTATTCGTGGCTGGAAGATGTTCTGGCTTCACAGAAGATAAGCAGATGTTGCACTTCCCCCAACTTTGCCCCCTGATCTGGACCTTAGAAAGGTTCCTGAAGTCAACAGAAACCACACCAAAGCATCCAATGTTTTCTCTTCCAGATCGTTACCTAAAATGCTTACACTGATTTTGTTACTAGTGCCTTGGACACACCTCCAAATTAATCTCGCTGGTGCCTGATAGGGGGTTGTTTGTTACCGTCTCTTTCCTATCGCTTAACCAAGCTTTCAGATACATCAGACTTTGCCCTTAGTGTGCGATAATGTCCTTCCCATGGTATTATTACAAAATAAGCTTTGATACCTTTGATAAGAAACACTACTAGCCTGGAAAAACAATTTTTTTTCCCTTACAGTGGTGATGATAACTTGAGTAATCAGGTTATAGCCCCCAATAACTCTCTGTCATTAAATCCTTGAGCAGTTTTGGCAAATAGAAGGTAGAAGTTCGCAGTTTTTCATTTCTTGGCTCATCTAATTTGGGGGAGAGAGGAGTTGCCACGTAAAGAAGAAGGAGTGCTTTTCTGTTAACATCTTTGATTTTGCATTCACTAAACGCTGGCAACACAATTTTAAACGCCCGTATCCCAGTCCTTTATTACAGGACCTAAAGTAGCCTTGCACATCTGTGCTGGCATGCACATTCAAGACAGAATGACTTAGCACCTGGCCAGATGCTGCTCCTCCTTTCAGTCAACAGAGAGCAAGCAGAACACCCTGCCGACACTGCGGCAGGCAGTCTCGATCAGCCCTACTTCTCTCCACACACCTTAGAGGGATGAAGGGGCAGAAAATCCCTGCAGGGAGTCTGAATTCTTCCTTGCTATCTCAAATGTTGGATGGCATAACAAGAGGCTGGAACACAATCCTGTGTCTTTGGAATATTCTCACACATCTTCATGTGATTTTTTTTATGTAAGTAGAAAAGTATGTATGTTATCAGGAGCTGTTCCTCACCATCTCTCCTCTATATTCCTTAAAATAAATGAATAAATAAATAAATAAATGCCTAAAAAGTGTAACAGATTGCCCCGTGTAGAATTAGAAGAGATTTCTCTGTGTCCCCCACTCTGCTTTGCAGTTCCTAGCAGGAAGAAACAAGAAAAGAAAGGACCTACTTGATTTCCTGCTGTGTGAGTGAGAGTCCCTCAGTAATGAGCCTCACACTGCCTTCCTGGGGTCATGTCCAGTTGAAAACCCAGACAGACCTGTGGTGCTCGGAAATACGGCAAGAGGACTGCCCACCATTCCCACCATTCAGGGCTGCAGAGCATCCTCATGGAACTGAGAGTTTATACTTTAGGACTGCCACATTTTAAGTTGTGTTGGTGTGATGCATCCAGATATGTCCTGCCTGGGAGGCTCAAATAAGAAAAGCCAGTAAAAATAAAATAATTGTTTCCGTCTTTGTTTACAAATTGGGCAAATCTGTGCGGTGCCACCTTAGTTGACTGGGCCTGAAAATGGAGAACCTTGGCATAGGATTCAGCACACTTGGTACAACACCTTACCATGACACTACATGAGTGTCTGTGTGTCTGTGCCTACGTGGGAGCTGGATATCTAAGCTCCTACTCTAGTGACCAGAGCTGATATATCCAGAGGACCTCAGAAAGCTATCAGCTCATCCAAAAGCAGATACCTACATTTAGCAAGCTGCATAGCTCTCCTGTCTTCAGTGACAGAGTTCAGCCGACTGTGGTGGGACCCTAGATGCCTGGGGCACATGTAGGCATCTGCATTTAGATGGTTTCAGCTGTGAGCTGATTCCCAGCTAATTCAGTTGCCTAAAAATAGATACCTGATGCCAAGGGAGAAGGCCTGGTGTATTCTGCCTATCTCTCATTTGTCACTCCAGAAGAAGAGAGATCTGCCACAGGTCCTTTGTCATGTCTGCCAGGCCCATGCACATACCTTGTATGGATACTCTTGGCTGTCTCAAGTATCTCAAGTCTCAGTATTATGTAAATGACTCAAGCCCCCTTACTAATTCTGGGTGGCTGTGGGAGGCTGCAAATACACAGAGTTCAAAACAACGTCACCGCTCTCATTGCTGGCCACAGTGGATAGATAGCGGAAGATCCCAGACAATATTTATCCTGCAGCAGATGCCAGCAGGAGCATTGCAGAGGAGCCCCGCAGGCTGCCTGCACAAGCTGTATCAGCCTGGAGCTGCCTCCGTGCAGCTCGTCACCACTGCACCACATTTCCCAGCATCACAGGTCCGTCCGGGTATTGGGCTGGCTGTGGTGCCACACAACAGCAGAAGACAGTGAGGCTCATCGTCTGGGGCTCTGCACCCTGCAAGGCAGCAAAGCAAGCACCTGAGAGCTCTGGCTGAGCTCATACAGCCTGTTGGAGCCATGCTCACTCCGCCTGGGACACCCAATTACTTTCTAACTGGCAGACCTTTTACAGAAAATTAGGAGTTAACTGTAGCTGATTCTGATTATTAAACAGCGTTAGGCATATCAAGACATCAGATGCATTGAAAGCCCTTTTTTGAGTGTTTGTGCTTGTGGCTTTCTCTTATCTCATTGCATTGCCATCCACAATACTATTAGTTGATTTTTAACAAATTTACTGGTAAACAGGCTGGAACACCTGGCAGGGATGCTTGTCCTGTCCTCCAACCAGTGTAGCGTGCAGCTCAATCCATAACGTGCGTTGCAAAGGGTATTGGTGACATACAGCCACTCCCCTGCCTCCAAAGGGTATTACTGGAGGAATTCAACCTTCGTGCTGGGGTGGATCGGATGGTTTATGCCGCTCTGGATATTAACAGATATGTGCCATTGCTTCACAGACCATAGGAAGCTGTTTGCTCAGGCATAAAACAGTTTTTGGTTTGTTGACACAGAAAAACTTGTTTGTGCTTAGTTAGGACCTGGTATAAAATTGTCTGAACGCATTGGAAAACTCTCCCTTGTTTCTAATCAACTTTGCCTCAGGTTTTACATAAACATATGATGAAGAAAGCTTCATTTTGAAAGTCTGACCAGGGACACTCTTAAGTTTTCGTAATTTCCATTACTTGTGGAGATGCCTAGAAACCTTCCACTGGTCCAAATCACTTCATGTGCTTTGTCTCTGTGGCCTTGCCCTCCCGTTCCTCTGCTTTTCCCATTCCTGTCCTGCTCTGGTGCTGGTCTGTGCACGCTCCTGTGTACACTTATCTTTTGTAGCTGAATGATGGGAACAGTGCATGTCACACTTCCAAAAGCTTTTGATGATTTCTCAAGGCCACTGGACACTTAAGCAAAAAAATCTTATTGTCTTCTGCATATTCCCAGGCTTCTGCTTCTTGAATGACAACATCCGTGTTAAAACAGCTGGAGAAATGACATAACTATTCACTGGAGCACCACAAATTGTTGCAGGCAGACCTTGGAAATTATATTATAGAGATTAGTATTCAGAGTTGACTGAAAGAGATGTTTTTATCCTTCTCCAAAGAGTTGTCCTTGCCTTCTCCTTTGCTCTGCAGCAGAATGATATTCTCCACCTGAGAGTGTTGATGCTAAGGGAGAGGATGTGCCTTGACTTTAAATGTACACCATTGCAGTCAGAGCAGAAAAGAACTACAGATGCTCCTATTTCCTCCCAGGAGTGAACACATCCACCGCTGTAGGAAATGAGAGTTTGGGGGGAAAGTTCTGTCCTCAACGGCATGTTCTGTCAGAGGGGGGTCATTTCATTTCGTAAGAACAGAGAGGAGGTTCAAGCAAAGCTGTCGACAATGAAACGCTAAAATATATGCTCTTCTTTACTTTTTCTTTGAAGCATGTTAACACTGGAAGTTTGATTTTTTTTTATTTTAAGGCCAATATTTCTAGCAGAATCAAAGTACATTGGTGTACATTATATTAAGCTTTCACTTATGAAAGTTTTTTTTTAAGATACTAGTTTTCTGAAACAGTTATTCAATTGTTCTCATTTTTATAGAATATAGGTAACATATCAATAGGTTGTCTATAAGAAGGTCTGAGAACTTCTACTGATGTAATTACACTTTCCATAATGAAAACTGTTCTCTGTAACATGTTTCTAACATATGCTAAACCTTATCTTCTCTTTTTCAGGCAGTATAAAGCATAATATAATGTGTGATCAGCATACTAACCAAAGTAAATGATGAACGTTAGAGTAGTAACCATTCATCTTTTAGACCTCACACTACGCCCACTGAAATCTGTGAAAAGTTTGCAATTGACACCAGTGAATTGTGAACAGAGACAAAATGCTTTGAGCTGCTGGTCAACAGGGAGACACATACGCTCCTGCAGGTCTCCAGAAGACAGGCAGCCTACTCATTTTTAACTCCTTTGGAGCATAAGATCAAGGAAGAGGCTGGCCTCATGGTGTTACCTGCCATGTGGACTGCAAGATAGCACGTGCTGCGCTGGAGGAATTTACAATCATGTGACACACCTAGGGGGAGAAGAGGAGTGTGTGACATACGTTTAGACATTCAAGATACATTGACCAGAAATGTGTGTATGCACAAACAGCCAGTTTAAAGGTACTGTGCTGGCTGCCATCTCTCGTTTCAGCCTCGTCCCACCGATCTGATGTTGTGCAACTGGTATACCACTAAACCTTGATCTCCTTGAGCCTTTCTATTCAAGCCAAGGGAGACCAAAAGCCCAGGTCCATGCTGGGAAAGCCTGGGTGCAGAGCCACTGCTGGCTCTGAGGTGTAATTGTGCTCCTGTCCAGCAAAACAGGCAGTTTGTCCCTTGTGTCCCTGCCACCGCGAGCTTGGCTGGGATAAAGGAGATTTATTTGCCTGCGCGTGGAGGCAGAAGGACAGGACACAGCACATGACAGTGACCAGCCACAGCTTGTGCTCATCTCATGCAGTTGAGGCTTTTTTAGAAAAAAAGATTAAGATTGTCCAAAACCCGAACAATGTGAGGGCCTGCTTCAATAAGGCTAGAAGATTATTCCAGCTGTTTGGGGCTGGGAGCCTAAAAAAGCTAAGCATGCCTCCCATAGTGTAGCTCCAGATGCTTGGAAGAGAATGGGTTGGTTTAAGCAGAGGGCAGATTTGCAGCCAGTGCTAGATAAAAGGACGCAAAACAGAACTGTAAATAAGGACAGAATGATTGTAAACCTTAAAAATAACCTTCAGGAAACGCATGGCTGCTGCTCAGCTGCTAGCTGCTGGCTCCTTTGTTCTGCTCACAGCTTTCCATCCTGTTGGTTTTTTTTCCCTCCCTTTTTTTTTTTCTGGACAAACACTGTGTATGTAGAGGCCGCGGGAGGCAGCGGTCCTTCTCTTGGCACTGCTCTCACATTCTCCGGAGCGAGATGCAGTGAAACGACAGGGACAGCGTGTTCCCTGCCGGCTGCTCTGGGGACTTGAAAACATGTTTGTGTCAAGTCAGCGAGAGGCTGCCCGGGCCGGTCACGCCACCTCTCTCCCTCCTTCCCTCCCTCCCTCCCTCCCTCTCAAGGCTGCTCGAAGGAGCAGCGTCAAAGTCCAAGCCCACGTTCGAGGCTGTTCCAAGCGCTGCCAGCAGTTTGCTCCTGCCTCCGTGGAGCCGCTTGCCCCAGTCTGGCCAGTGCACCCATCCCACCTGAGAGGGAGCCAGGACTGCCTCGCTCCCTGCCCAAAGTCGGAAAGGGCAGCCTGAGCACGTGCCAGCCGCCAGGCAGGACCTGGTGCCATTTAATAGCAAACCCAGCAGCGCGACCAGGCGACACTGGGTAATGTGTCCTGGTCAGCTAAAAAAGGAGTCCGCCTCCTGGTCATCTCCAGCCAGGAGGAAACCTCTGCTGCTGCTTGTGAGAGCATGGAAGAAGGATGAGGACCTTAGGGGCACACAGGGTGTGCGGCTCCGTGGCCGGCTGGGCAGGGCCAGGGTACAACCTACAGCACAGAGAGGTGCGTGGGTGCTGCACGAGAGGGGACGGTGATGGCCAGGTGTCGGTGCACCTGGGAAGGGAAGGAAGAGAGCTGCCTGCCCCCCAGAATCTGTCTACCTGCCCTATTAGCAAGGGACATTTGGCTGAAGAGTCTTTCTTTTAAATGGGTAAATGGGTAAATGGGGCCCTGAAAAATCGGAAATCCAGTCGTGGCTCCTGGTGGCACAGACCTGCAGAACCGCAGAGAGGTGCAGCGGCTCTGCACCCCAGCAGGGCTTCCCACTGCCCTTGCTAGAGTAGGGAGCAGTGATGGAGGAGCACTGGGGATCTGGCACCATCCCATGTCAGGGGCTTTGTAGGTTACAGAGTGCCTGGGTCTATCTATTTTCTTCACAGAGAAGAACAGAAAGCTACTGTTAAACTGGTATTAAAAGTATGAGCTCTGAGAGGCTGCATATAGCCATAGGGAATGCAGTTTGGAAGCTGTGAGTACCAAACACCATACCCAAATGTGTAGTAACTAACACATCCAGGGAGGGGATGGCACACCATTCTCTCCCATCTTCATCCTCCAGGAAATCCAGCCCCTGAGCGCTGGAGCACAGAGTCAGAAAAACATCGAAATAATATGTGAATATTGTCTTAAAAAACAGGAGTGGGAAGACCTAAATGTTCCTGTGTTAAACCCTCCAGATAATTTTCTAAACTAATCCAGCAAAAATAAGAAAGCAATTGGCTCTCAGTTTTATATGGAATGCTGCACAGCCTGCAGGTCACACCAGGCATTAGAGACATTTAAGACAGGGACAATGCTGTAGCACATACGGTACTCCATCTACACAACAGCTGCAAATTACACGATCTGTGTCCTGACATATTCACAAATAAATGTAAATATAAAAGTTTACTACTTTTCTTTCCAGCTGGACAAAATTCCTTAAGTTTAGAGGAGTTTGACTTCGTTCATGTCTCATTACTGTCTGTGTGCATGTGCCTGTGTAATTCATTTCAGATTATTTTTAACTATACCTTCACTGTACTAAAAAACTGCCCAAACAAAAGCTACCAAAAAACCACTATAAGGTGAGAGAGAAAGAAATCACTGAAATTCTGTGGATTTATGGTACAAGGAAAGGCAGGGCTATGGGAGAAATGACAGACTGGGATCCAGATTTCTAGCAAGGTGTAGTTCAGAGCTGCTGGCTCCAAGAGGTTTGTTACCCTGACACAGGCAGACAGCGTGTCCTTGAGTTCATGGGAGCCATGCACATTTTTAAACAACAGGAGTGACTCACAGAAGGGTTGGCTCAGCTTTGGTAGGTAGATGTAATTCAGTGGGCTTCGCTGCAGCTGGGTCTATAGGGTCAGTTTTGCTCTGCATGGATGTTAAAATATCTATGTTACTTTCTGTCAGGAAGTGGCTTTGCCCTGACCACGGTGTGGCCTCCTCGCCTGCGCTCTCCAGCGTGCTGTGCACTTGTAGCCTGCCAAGGCATGGCACTGCCCTTCAGCAGCACCTGTGTTTTCATACTGCATGAACCAGTGCCCATGTATTTATAGGTCACACAATTCTGTTCCCTCTTTTAAAGAGCATTATTCTGAAGTAGACTTTCTGCAAGTGTTGCTACTCTTTTGTTCCCGTGTGTTTTTCCTCAGATCTTAAGAGTTATTTGTTCTTGGTCCCTGACCAACTAGTGTTTTTTGTGGGCTTATCAGAAACAGGTAAAGGTCCTTTTTCTTGACCAAACTTGTCTGCATTCAACACCCCCTCCCAAAAAACAGTCAGCAAGCTTATTGCTGTACTTAGGCAGTGCAGCTCCCCAATGATAGTTATTATTGGCATAATCTAACTCAGTGTTAATTGCAGTACAAATAGCCTAAGCAGCCTTATCCATTATCTGATACAAGGCTGAAATGAAGAGGTATTCTCGCACTAAGCAGAAGGCTAATATCAGCATCACTAGCCAGCCCTTGCTGGAAATGACAGAACACAACAGTTCACCAGTGGTGTAAAAATCATCATGTGCCCTGCTGTCCGTGTTTCAAATGGCTTAATTGTAATTTGGCAGCATTTCATAGGGTGCCTGTGCAAGGTGAAGGGCTAAGAAAATGCTAACTGTGTATTAAAATCAAACAGGTCATTGGAATGCATAATGTATATAGTCACCTTTCCACTTCATGTGTTATGAAGCTTAAGATGCATTTGGAGAAATAGTCAGAAACAAATTTCTGAGCAGCCAACCAATTTCATCTGACAGCTGCTGTATATAGCAATCTTTTCTGACCCACTCATCTGCTGTACCAGAAGTCCCTGCCGTTCTTCAAATAGAGACCGTGGTAGATCTTTCCACTACTTTAATGTAATTCTTAGGGAGGTTAAGGTGTCAGACGCTAGCTAGGCTTTGGCATCTCTGCTAATAGCATGTTCTGCACTGTCATTTAGTAGAAGAGCAAACCCTAGGGAGTACAGGGAAATGCTACTTCCATATCCTGAAAGTAAATGGAAATATTGCTGTGTCCGACCCATCTGTATCTTGCAGCATTTCAGAAAAGCAGCAGCAGCCCATCGAGAGCCCTGCAAACCTTCTAGCACACTGAAAAGCTAGCATGCTTCTTTGGCTTCTCCGAGTTTAATAAAGGTATATAATAGCAATAGGCCACCCCAGACTGTTTCAATCTTCCTTCCAGTCTTAAAGACTGAACTCTTGTATGTTTAATTTACAGGCATTTATCCCATGGGCAAAATGTACTGCCAAAAGTCTTAGAGCATTTTGAGAGGACTTTCCTAAAATATGAATGAGCTGAGCCTCTGTGATCATTTTAATTGGTCCGGCAGCGCTTGCAGCTATAAGTAAAGCTGCCACCTTTTGTGGCAGACCAGACCTTTTTCCCTATCCCCTAATATTTGTGTTGCTGACATTTTATAAAAATAGTTGTCAGTCTTGCTTTGTTTGGGAGATATATATAAATTCATGATCACAGCAGTTAACTTGATTCTGTCAAAACTGGTGTATAGGCTGTAACAGATTGCCCTGTGGAAAGAAGTGATCTTTCAAGATGGTAAGTGGTTTTGAATAAATAAAATTTCACTGATGTCAAAACACTTATGGGAATTTATTGGTTTCAGCCCTGATACTCTGATTTGTGTTGAGAAACTGTGTTCTGAATCAGAGCAAAGATTTGACTGGGATGTCTCTCCAAGTCTCCTCACACATGAATGCACACACATGCCAAGGCACAGGCAGGCCCATGCAGAGTCTGCTCTCTTGCAGTCATGAATGTTGGTCCCAAACCTTTCAAGATGGTTCAGGCAGCAGCAGCATTCTCCATGCAGCCCTAGTGACAAGGCCATGTAAGTGTGAGAAAGGGTGCAGGTAACCCATCCGCTTCCCCTGTTGGCTTTTCAAGTGGTAAGGGCAGAAAGAGATTGAGATCCTGGCTGCCTGTGCCATGTGGCCCCAGGGCCCTATATTTATGGACTGAGCTTTGAACATTTTCCTCTTTACAATGCAAGCTCATCTTAATGCAGTTCATTGCGAGAGGAGTGAGGGATGTGGAACTAGCACTGCTTGTGCTGAAGGTCCCAAGGCAGAGTATTGCTGCCGTTCAGCCAAGCTATAGACTCTTATTAGGTAGCTTGTCTGCAGGAGGGGTTGGTGAAGCTGACTGTGGGGTATCATCTTAAAGTACCGGTAAAAAACACATTAACAAAACACATCATGCTCTAGGACCACTCTGTATGCAGACAGTTGTTGATATTCATCCAAAGTCACATTTGCAGAGAGAAAACCTACTTGCCACACCTCTAAGCTTTGCGCGACACGTAAGGTCGTGATAGCTCTGCACACAGTAGGAGGCAAAAGAGAAAATAACTTTCCCCACCAGCTACCAGCAACACTGGAAAACTAGCCTGTCTCAGGGATGAATGGTTGGTTGGAGGCTGAGCAGGAGCTGGTCAAGATGTGCTGCTTCCTTTTCCAATGTCCTGAGGTGCTGCTTTGCGGTTTCTGGCTCCAGTTCTTGGCATTGGGCTGGCATGAGTAGCAGCAGTGCTGTAGATCTGGGCAGGGCATGCTGTTTTGGGCTCTGTGTCCTAGTACCTAAAGGCTGACCAAATATGAATAGATGTTTAAAGAATTTGAAGGAAAACACAGTCTTGAACAGTGTTAGATTGATTTTGACTTTAGTTTCACCTACATGCTCTCTCCATGAATATATCAGTTGGGTTTTGAGTCAGGCTGGATCCAATCAGAAGTCAGGGTGTACATTTAAAATTATTATAAGAGCAATTTACAAAGTGGATGTCCATATTTCCATAAACAGCTGAATTATGGCTCTGCACTGGCCTGTCTTTACATGCAGAGAACCTCTATGTTTGTAGATGGGATAACAATGTAATAGGCTTAAGAGCATCTCTTCATATGCACCTTTTGAAAAGCAAGAGGACTAAAAAATGTAACCTAGTTGTCATCCATTGACAAGTCATTAAGGGGACTGTGGGAAAGGGTTGCCAATGGGAAAGGACAGTTCATTCTTTGTGCCCATATGTGCTTTAAATATTCTAATAGGCTGTGAAATGCAGTGAAAATTTCTCAGATAAGGCTGCATCTCTACTGAGAAGCCAAATGGCAAAAAACAATTAATTTCACAGAAGATATCAGACAACCACAAAACCATTTTTCTGTCATTTTAGGTCATGACTAGGTACAAATTTGCAGCCTAGGGGTTACAACCCAGTCTCTCCTTATTTCCAACTGCAGCTGTCCGATCTGTTGCAGCTTTGAAAATATAAAAGCATGATCAGGAGTTATATGACAGTATGAAATTTCAGGGAATCTGCACTGAGTAATAAGACTGTGCATTCTGTAAATTTAATAAATGATTAGCTTTTTATCAGGTACCTCCATGCCACATATGGGAACTCCATCGAGTGCATGGAAAGAGAGTACAGTAAGATTTAAAAAGAAAGAAATGTTTAAAAGTAACAAATAATAAGGTTTGCTTACCGTTGGTCTTTCTAACTCCAACAACAAAAGCAATTAAAGTGCATCAATCAGGTCTTTTTTTCTGCAGTAGGGATGTTCTCCAGTGTTTTTAACAGCTTGCAAATTCCTGTGACTATAATCAGCCTGATCCCACTGTGCTCCCTGTCAGATACCACAATGGCTGTAATCTGGCACCTGCTTGGGTACAAAGCTTGGAAGTGAGGCTGGGTGCCCACAGAATAAAAATTAAGTGTGTTCTTGCAAAGAGGGAGAATCGGAGGGAATTTAGGAACACTGGTAGCAGCCTTTTTTCTTCTCTGTCAGCAAGAGAGTCCTCACTATGACAGGTCAAAAAACGCTGCTATTGTTCTGCATAAAACCTCCCTCTTCCAGATGCAGAATTTCACTTCCAGAAGCAGCCAGCACAGGGATGTCTTCCAAATAAAACCAGCTACCTCCATCTGTCTCTTCTGGGCTGCCCAGCTTGCCCCACTGTCAGACAGTTCAGAAAGCAACAAACATTTTCTTGCCTTGTCTGGTTTGCAAATCCTCTTCCCCATTCTTGATTTACATAGATATACTGCAACCTGCTACACCACTTAGACGCACACAAGTCTATGGGACCAGATGGGATCCACCCGAGGGTACTGAGGGAGCTGGCAGAAGTGCTCTCCAAGCCACTTTCCATCGTTTATCAGCAGTCCTGGCTGTCAAGGGAGATCCCAGTTGACCGGCGGCCAGCGAATGTGACGCCCACCGACAAGAAAGGGTGGAAGGAGGATCCAGGGAACTAAAGGCCTGTCAGTTTGGCTTCGGTGCTAGGGAAGGTTATGGAGCAGATCATCTTGAGTACCATCACATGCCATTTACAGGACAACCAGGTGACCAGGCCCAGTCAGCACGGGTTTATGAAAGGCAGGTCCTGCTTGACTAACATGCTGTCCTTCTATGACAAGGTGACATGCTTAGTGGATGAGGGGAAGGCTGTGGATGTGGTCTACCTGGACTTCAGTGAGACTTTTCACACTGTTTCCCACAGCATTCTCCTGGAGAAGCTGGCTGCTCATGGCTTGGGCAGGTGTACGCTTCACTGGGTTAAAACTGGCTGGGTGGCCGGGCCTGAAGAGTTGTAGTGAGTGGAGTTAAACCCATTTGGAGGCCGGTCACTGGTGGGGTGCCCCAGGGCTCAGCACTGGGGCCAGTTCTCTTCAATATCTTTATCAGTGATCTGGACGAGGGGAATGAGTGCACCCTCAGTAAGGCTGCAGATGACACCAAGCTGGGTGGGCATGTTGATCTGCTCGAGGGTAGGAAGGCTCTACAGAGGGATCTGGATAGGCTGGACTGATGGGCTGAGGCCAACGGTGTGAGGTTCAGCAAGGCTAAGTGCTGGGTCCTGCATCTGGGGCACAACAACCCCATGCAATGCTGCAGGCTGGGGGAAGAGTGGCTGGACAGCTGCCCGTCAGGAAAGGGACCTGGGGGTACTGGTCGATAGCCGGCTGAATATGAGCCAGCAGTGTGCTCAGGTGGCCAAGAGGGCCAACAGCATCCTGGCTTGTATCAGAAATGGTGTGGCCAGCAGGGCTAGGGAAGTGATTGTCCCCCTGTACTCAGCTCTGGTGAGGCCGCACCTCAAATACTGTGTTCGGTTTTGGGCCCCTCACTACATGAAGGACATCGAGGTGCTGGAGCGTGTCCAAAGAAGGGCAACAAAGCTGGTGAAGGGTCTGGAGAACAAGTCTTGTGAGGAGCGGCTGAGGGAGCTGGGGTTGTTTAGCCTGGAGAAAAGGAGGCTCAGGAGAGACCTTATCGCTCTATACAACTGCCTTAAAGGAGGCTGTAGCGAGGTGGGGGTCGGTCTCTTCTCCCAGGCAACAAGAGACAAAACAAGAGGAAATGGCCTCAAGTTGTGCCAGAGGAGGTTTAGGTTGGATATTAGAAAAAATTTCTTCACTGAAGGGGTTGTGAAACATTGGAACAGGCTGCCCAGGGAAGTGGTTGAGGCACCATCCCTGGGGGTATTCAAAAGACGTGTAGATGTGGTGCTTAGGGACATGGTTTAGTGGTAGACTTGGAAGCGCTAGGTTAATGGTTGGACTTGAGGATCTTAGAGGTCTTTTCCAACCTAAATGATTCTATGATTCTATGATTGCCTAGAAAACCAGTGGCTTTAGATAACCTAAGCTTTCTCAGTCCTTCGAAATTCACTTTAGAAATGTTTCATCATTTTAGTAAAGTACAGGGACCTATATTACAACTTTATTCATATCAGGAGGCATTTTCTCATGGTCTGTGCTGTCTTTGAAATAATCTGTTAGGACTGGAAACAGTTAAATAACTATCTACATTGCTGTCTAGCTTAAACATAAACAGACCCTTGAACTAGGACTCAGCATACAAGCTTTGATTCATGAAAACTGAGATGAAAACTAAGCAATTCAGATAAGGGCTTGTTTAAAAATATTGGGCTACATTAAAACTAAATTTTATATCAGGAATCAAGAGGATGGGTTTGACTGTAGGACAGCTTTTGATATTGATATAACTCTTTTAGGCCTGTTACTGATAATAAGAACTCTTATCACTGTGCTTTCTATCAGCAAAGTGATTTATAATATTAAATAATCTGCACATTTCTTCAAGTGCTGTTATTGCCACTTTGCAAGACACAGAGGCACTGAACAGCTTGGCTGCTTCTGTATGGCTGGGAAGAGCCTAGCGTGCTGTGGGCTGTCTTGCAAAGAGATAATAATAATGATAAGGAACTATAGCATCGCTGTCAGAGATAAAGTGAGAAGTCAGGAGTTACTGGCTCCTGATGGCGGGCTCAGCTCACCTCCCTTTTTTCAGAGCCCAAAGTTATCAGAGTCTAAAAGGAAGAACAGCCCAAATGGATTGCATCAAACTGAAAAAAGGAGAATAAAAATGGGTTTTATCTGTAGGTCAAATCACACACTTGCCCTTGCTGCAGGATACCTAGTGTGTGCCCTGCATTTCATCCCCCTGAACAGGAGACAACAGCTCGGTCAGGAGTAACCATTTCCTGCTGAGCAGGGAACCAGCATTGGCAGGTCCCAAAGCACAGAGCAACTAGCAGGTCTGTAACAGCTTGGCTGACACCTCTTCGTTGTGGAAACACCTTTCAGTTAAGGTGGGATTCTTCTCACCTCTACTTAGCTGCCAAAATTGTGGTATATAGTTCATGTTAATAGGCTAGGATCCTTTTGTAGTCAATGGACAGAAATGTTCTTGTTCTTCACATGTCCCACCCAACACCATCCTGAGGGATGCATGGGTGTGTGTAAGCACAGTTGTGCAGCTTACATGGGTAAGTACAGTCCATCAGCCTTTCTCAACACCAGGATGTGAATTTAATGTAGGTCACAGTGAGAGTGGAAACAGAGACAGCATTTGCTAAAAGCTACCCAGGCATGAATATGAACGCACAGAAATTTCAGTGCTGCAGATTTCCATCCTGTTCCCATACTATGACTGATAATGGAAAAAAATCTTACAATTAAAAAGGATATTATTTTGACAAAGTTTTATAAGGTACAGACAGGTGTAGTGAACAATGAACTAACACTGAATTCAGAATCAATCCATAAGAAACTACTGAAATCCTGTCTGTGGTCATGATTCAAAGCAGTTCACCCATTTCTTTCTGGGAAAGCATTTATATGACTAATGAATATACTTCTTTTCGACAGTACCTTTTCTTTTACTCCTAAAATGACAGCTGAAGAAAATTACAGTGAAACAGTACCAAAGGCTGCTCAGATTGAATCTAATGATATCTAGCAGGCAGCGGAATAAATACCGTAAGAAATGGAAGCATCATTGACAGGGTCACTTAAGCTAGACTGAACAAAGCATCCAAGTACGCATTGCTGTGTTCGTTTGGAGGGGGGCCTTTCCAGCTCTGCCTCCCTGCCTTGCTCCGTGGACTGCATGGGAGAAGGGCCAGTAAATGACAGCCCAGCTGCTACCTGGCCTGAGACAGTAGCGGTCTGCGTGAACATGAAGCCTGGATCTCCAGCACCACACAGAGGTGTGCGGATCCGGGAAGATGCAGGCAACAGCACGGAGCCAGCTCTGCTGCAGCTCAGTAGATTATCCCTTCCGGTTCCAGCAGCAAGTACTTCTTCATGGACAGTGGGATGGAGAGTAAGGGGACTCCTCGGTGGCATCTCTCTGACAACATCACCCGAATAGCACATCTGCATAAGTGCATGAGCGATCGTGGTGAATTGCTGCACACAGTGAACAAAGAGTCATAGAAGTCCTGGTACCGCTGTAAAACACAAAACAACAAGAGTGTTTTAGGGCTCTACGGCTTCTTTCCTTCCCTCCCTCTCCCCTCCCAACATGCAGTTCTTAGCAAGGGTAAAAAGCCTATACAGCCGCCCTGTCACTTCGAGCTGTGCACAGCAGTGGGAATTTGGTTTAGCCAAAATTACTCTTGCCTCAAGTGTTTAGTGTTAAGCTAAAGAACACAATGAAGTCTTTAGTTTGGATATTTTCTATCCACCAGTCCGAAGTGGCATGTATCCACTACCTCCTGTGGCATTAGTCCTGATCTGGAAAGAGCTGCAGCAGCTGAGGAGCGGCGCACGTGAACCGTGCAATCATCTGAAGGTCCCTGCAGGGCAGCGAGGCAACCTAACGCCGAGGTGCTGACGAGTTAGCCGGGGCTATGAGCAACAACGAAGCTTGGGGCTTACTCGTTGCCCTGGTCCTCTCTTAGAATAAATAAAATCACATCCCCACAAGAAGAAAAGTGAGCTATTTGCAAATAATGCTGAACCAAAAGAAGCAAATGGTAGATATGTGCGACTTACATGTGACATGACCTTACTTTATATTCTTGCTACTTGACAGCTCTGGATAGACTTTTTTTTCAGGGATGCATAATGTTTTGAAAAGTACAGATTTGTGTCAACAAACTTTTTTCTTCAATTTTGTGTCAAATTTGGCAAATATTAAGAACAAAATGACCAGTTCAATAACAACAAAAAAAATAGAGCAACAGTAGACTTTTCCCAACAGCAATGTTTCAATATTTTAGATTGAAATTTTCCTTTGAAGAAAAAAAGAATTGTTTCCTTTCTAACCACACTTGTAGCTCAACAAAGCGCTTTCTTTTGTTTGTTTTTTTTTGTTATTATTAATGTTTAGGTGAAAAAAAANTAAAGCTGATCTGAAACAAACTGTTAGTCTTGCAGTTCTTCTGGCTGTATACCTCTACATTATAATAAAGATGGAGTTCCCTAAACATCACTGATGATATATAGCAGATATTGGTATACTTAACTTCAGCACTTATTTGAAAATTTTGAAAAACCCTGGTATTAATCAAGATACCAATATACCAAAACCCTTATATGTAGGGACTGTGCAGATTTCTGATGTAATGGGAAAATTATGTCAAAGCTTAGCCCACAGTTTTACATTTTGACAACATCTCTTCCTTCTTTGATCTCATTTTTCATTTAAGTTCTCCCTTGTATGTGCAGGTAACAAGACCTACTCACAGAAACTCTACCCATGCAACAAAACCTAAATATATACAGTCATACCCATGTGATACGGTATTTTTAAAACAATAGCTGACCTAAAAAAAATATTTGAGAACACTCATTTACAGATCTGAAGAGATTCCAGTCATAGCCAGAATATTTTGCACTTGCTGAGTGCAGGGACATCTGAGCTTCTGCAGCACCCCTGACAAGGAGTGAGGCAAAGGATAATGTCACATCGAGAATTTCTCAAAAAAAAAAAAAAAAAAAGTCATTTGAAATCTACAGGTGACACAGAGACCCATTTTTCTTCACTTTATTGAAGCAGTGTAAACCTAAAACTAAAAATTTTTTACCTGACATAGCTAGAAAAGTGATATTATTGGAATTAACTTTTTCTGAGAAACCATATTCAGCTAAACTGTGTGAAGACATTTCACCAAAAAATTCAGCTTTTGTGTCCAGACTGTTCTGAACTCTCTCAGCCTCTCTTTCAAAGATAAGCCGTTGCTTAAAGCTACAGCATAGCACTGAACATCTCACATCACTGAAATTCCCACTGTCACCAGGACACCACAGAACATATTCCTTCAGTATTCCTTGAAAGTTTTCAACAGATTTGGATATGATACCTGTCTAAAAAAGAAAAAAAATCCCAAGTTTTTGGCCAGCTGGTGTCAAGTGAATGATAGTAAATGGAGAAGTCCCAAATACTCTGGTATGCTGTTCTCTTCCAAAAGCATCCTCACTTTTCTGTGACCGGATACGGAGAACAAATAATAACCTTGGATTTTACTCAGTTGCAACTCATTAAGAGCTTACCTCAAAGACATCATCAGGTATGGCTGCTTTCCACTTAGATGTTGATTTGATGTGCTCATAGGTATTGACAACAACCTCCACAGCTCTGGGGTGGGAATGACAGGCTTGTAGCACCTGTGGTCAGAACATACAGAGACCATGAGTACCGCCATGGGGCTAGCCTGGCTGCTTGGCGCTGTGCAAGGACACACCGAGATGGACACATCTAAAGACTTATGACAGGATAAGGTTGGAGCTGGAAAAGACACAAGTGCTGTCTACACTGCCTAGTGCAACCCACAGCAAGAAGCTCCAGGCTAGCCCCAGTGGAGCCGTGCGCACCCCAGGATAGCACCATACAGAAATACTGGCTTAGGTCCCAGAGCGGTGGAGCTTGCTGACAGGGTGAGACTTTATCACCTCAATCCAGAGATAACTTGTTTGTAGCTAGGTGGAGTGTCTTGACACCAGGTGAAGCCATGTACAAAGTCCTTGCTCCAGCTCGTGCAGCACAGAAACAGAAAAAATCCCATCATATGAAGCAAAAATCCACTGTTACAGGAAAACTTAAAGGAAAACTGGGAGATACTGCTCAGAAGTAAGGCTTCCAAGACACATGAAGCCCATGAAACAACTGCTCTGTCTCATAACTTTAGCTCGGAAGGAAAAACACAAGGTCTGTTGTCACTCACGGAACAACATTTTGCATTCACACTGTACTATGTGCGTTTTTGACCCACACAGCAGACAGGCTTTCACAAACAAAGCTGCAGAGCATCCCTCTGGGATAAACATCATCCTATGTATTTTACAGATGGGAAATGATAGATTGGAGCTGAACCCCACTCCATGCAACAGGGGAAAGGCAGAGGCAGGAAGAGGAGACCCCAGGCCTGGCTCTCAAACACACTCTAGAAAAGTGAGAGTTATTTTGTTACAGACAGGACCAGATCATCCTGGGCTCAGGAGGACAAAACCAAAGGTTTGGCATTTTTTTCAAAGGTTTTTGGTTGCTTGGCTTGATGAAATTTTATATATATACAGTGGAGCGGCTGCAAAATTGTGCTCAAGGCAGAGAATGAGAGAGAATGAGTACTGACTACAGCAAGCTTACTGCATTGCCTGATATAAGAAGTCTGCCAGCTACAGCGCTTTGGGCTTTGAAGACTTTTAGAAATTCTTTGGGAAGGATCTTGTGATTATTTTTTTTTCATCGGCAATAAGCGCAGGCCCAGAATTTCCCCTTAATTTCTCACATTTCCTGGAAATGAGCCAAAGGTTCACCGAGATCCATTTTAGTTTGAATGGATTTGTATTTTCAAAGGTCAGAAGTGACAAACTGAAATCACCTCATCTGATCTCCAATCTTTGGTAGAGGCCATGAAATATGCATTTTGTACAACCCAGTTAAGTGTATTTGGAGCCAGGTTTGGTGAAGACATGCACGTTTTCTGAAAAGAGGATGTGAATCAGCTCTGGAAAATTAGGCTTGAACTAGCATTTAGAAATTGGAGTTTCAGGCTGATTAAGAATGAACATTGGATCTGTGTCTGGTTTCTGGCATTAGCAATGGTAATTTTGCCTCAGGTAAATGATATCAATCTTGCTACAGGTGATCTCACAAGATTTTGGGCATTGTGGGTCCACAGTTTACAGAACTCCTGCAAATCCCGATACCACCAAACCCTGAAGTTTGGATCTCTCATCCCCCTCTGGTTCAAGACATCACCTCTTTCCATATCCCTGCTCTGTACAAAACCATCCTTAACCTTGTGGAATTGCAGAGGATATATCCTGGCTGCTCCATGATTCAGTAGCAGCTGGTAGCAAACGTCAGGCTGGGCAGCTGGCCGCACAGATGTCACTTTTATGATATACTGTAGAGGTGCACAGCCATTGACATCCATGATGTTTGCTTCTGCTCCTGCCTCCAGCAGCATGTGCAGCAGCACATGATCACAGTTCCAGGCAGCTTTGTGGAGAGGTGATTTGAAATCCTCATCACGAGTGTTCACTTCAGCTTTATAGTCCAAGAGAATCCGACAGACGAGGTGGTGGTCTGGGCTGTATGTCTGGTCCTTGAAGTGAAGGGACCAATAGGCTGCACAGGCCAGGGGAGTCTCCATGTGGGCATTGAGAGCATCGACCTGCGCTCCTTGTTCCACGTAAAAGGCCACGAGCTCAGGGATACCCAAACGTGCAACAGTGTGCAGAGGGGTCTCCTCATCTTGGTTGTTTGTTTTTATGTTCACGTTTGCTCCTGCCAAGGAAAGATGATGGGAAAAAAATCAAGGCAACGGAATCCTGGTTCAGACACCTCTCTGCTACAACCCTGCTACCCAAGGAGATGGTAAAGGTGCGCAACTAGCTTGAACAACGCACATGGAAAAGCAAATAGCTAGGGACATGGATTCTGCATTTCATAGGCCTCTGGGAAAACCTTAGAAACTTCAAATTCTTGGATCCATTCTCCAGTGCCATAGCTTCGCACTGAGCTGATAGAAGACCTTATCTGAACACTCTGTTTTGGAACAGCATTCAGGTCTAAATCTCTGTATAAAATGCTTTTTCCTATAAATTAGGAACTGAAGGAAAAAGGAGATCTTTACTTCTACTCCAGAGAATAGCACTGCTCATATCTATATCTGGGAATGCTTCCTGCAGCACCTCATTAACTGTGAGTCCGGAAGAAAGAACATTTTATGATAGATCCATAGATGATGAAAAGAAAAGAAAAGAAAAGAAAAAAGAAAAGAAAAGAAAAGAAAAGAAAAGAAAAGAAAAGAAAAGAAAAGAAAAGAAAAGAAAAAAGAGAAAAGAGAAAACAACAACAAAACAAACAAACAAAACAAACAAAACAAACAAGCAAACAAAAAACATAAAGAAAGTCCCCAGCTGAGGGTCTGGATCCTGTTTCCAAGCTGTTAACAGGACAGGTATAACAACTCTATTTGTGCCGAATTTATATCCCAGATTGAAGCAACAGCACCATCTACTGCACAGCAAAGAGGAGCTGCTGCAGGACAGACAGAGGGACAGGAGCCCGGACCCTGCCTTGCTGTTTGCGTGGCTTCTGCCAAAACAGTGACAGGGCTGCTGAGCTCCTGCCTGCTGCAGCGTGACTTTCTGACTGCCTTGTTCCTTTCCAGCTACCAGCAATTTGCTCTAAAGAAATGCAAATTACTGGAGGAATAAATAATACTGAACGGTGCTTATTAGAACAGAAAAAATGTTGGCAAAAGCCCGTTCCCCAAAGCAAAGCAGAACTGCGGTAGAATATACATATATAGTGTACATAGTGTGTGTGTATACATAACTATATAACTATATAGTTACATATCAGCATATAGCAGTATAAAACCACCCCAGGGCCAGCGGGCTGGAGGGGCAAGGGGCTCCTTCCAGAGACGGAAGGTGTTGAAGCCGGTGACAACATCTGGGTGGCCAAGGGCTTCTGCTTGATCCTGGGGCCTTGGCAAGCTCTTGATAAAGCATTCATGAAAGAGCAAGTGCAAGCTGTGTGGCCACCCCTCTTCTCTGCTGCCTCGTGAAAGCCCTTACGTGGCCAAAATTACACTAAGACCGAGGTGTAAGGAATGAAAAGGAGGAATAAGAGTCAGAAATTACCTCTGGGCTGAGCGCTAATCCCATTAAGCTATGCTGAGTGTTGCTCCTGTTACACGTCCATGAGAGTAGCAGCAATGTAAGTTTGGAGGTGGTAAACAAACCCGGGCACAGTTTTGCCTGGCTTGCAAGTTGCCCAAAGCAGAAATGGTTAAACTGCATTTACCTGAATTGACCCAGTGTGACACCACGGAGTGGAGATGTCAGGGTGGGACGTACCTCTGGGAAACCTTGGTGCAGGGATGTAGGCAAAACCCTGTCCTCAGCTTTCGGGTGGTGCTGCTACGTGTACGCACACACCTGCCTTGTTTTGCTCCAGCCTTTGCCCATTTTGTTTGGAGTTTATCTCACATGGAGATTCGAGCTTACCAAGTGCTTTGGGATGATGGCTGACTTGTAAAGTACTGGGCGGAGAAAGCCCGCAGAACACATCCTTTCAGTTGCTGCATTTTGTAAGAGTACATTTGACTTTTTAAGATTTTCCGTGGTAGCAAATTCAACTCCTGCTGTCAGGACTGTTTGCTTTGGGCAGCATACAACTGGCAGCATTTATTTTCCTTTCTAACAAACAAAACAATATGTATCTTTCCAGCAGAAGAAAAGTGATGTGGTTATTCATTTGGAATTTCAGATTGCCTTGCCGACAAATCATAGCCAGGCTCTGCATCTCAAGAAAAGCCATCAATAACAACACATGTAGGAAAAAAAAAAGTGTTTAAAGGGTTTTTATTTGCCATGGCACAGTGCGACAAATAGTGAAATCTGCCTATTTGTAACTTAGGACTCCTGAACCGCTTGATTTTGCTGTACCCTTTATATCTGTCTTACTAAGTCCTGAGTCATCTTCCTTGTGTTAAGGACACAATGGAAGGAACACCAATATATTTATCCATGAATTATGTCTATTCATAGCATCACTTGTTACAGATGATCAGCCACATAACGTATCTTACTTTGGAAAAACAAAATCTTATACAATAGCCTTTTTTCCCTGGTCCCTATATAGGTGCAAGATTTTGGCTGCTGGCAAATTAAGAGACAGTGTGAAAAACCGCATCGATTTTTTCAAGGCCAGGTCTTCAAATACAAATGGATGGGAGAATTTATTGAGATCATAGAAATTTGAACAAGAAAGACAAGGATAGGGGCGCAGTTTCATGTGAAAACTTTTCAATAGTAAACCTAGATGAGGAAGACAAAAAGAAAAACAGAGAAAAAGAAGCTCCCTCATTCAGAGGAGCTCTTCTGCTGAAGGACTGTCAGGGCAGCGGTCCAGAGACAAAGAAATGGGAAATAACGCTGGAGTAAGTGCTGGTGGCCAAGGTGAGGAAAGGACAGGTGGGGTGAGGAATCAGGACAGGAGAAACCTCAGCTGATCAAAGAGATGGGGAAAAGAAGTCTGAGATGAAGAGGCGAGTCAGCTGTGGATGGAAGGGATAAATATACGTGTACTTTGGCATCTTGCCTCCTAAGGAAAACCACAGATCATGCCCACCATCTCTGAGCACACCACAAGAGACCCTCTAGAGTTTTACCTTACCTCTCCAAATCAGCTGCTGGGCACAAGGCACGGAGGACTGTGTCGTACAGAAGTGCAAGGGCGCCTGCCCACTCATTGAAAAGCAATTCAGCTTAGCTCCATGGTTGCAAAGGATCTTGAGACACTCAACATTTGCTGTTTCACACGCTATGTGGATTGCAGCTTTTCCATTGGGCCGGCAGTTGATTGTAGCTTTGTGATTGAGCAGGACTGAAAGGCTCTCCAGATGCCCATACATGACAGCTAGATGAAGTCCAGTTGCCCAGGATATTTTTAATTTGTAGCTAGGCAGCCAATACCCTGTACAAAATGAAAAAGCGTTACCATCCTTGGCTAAGATTTTGCTTTGGATTATTCACCTACTGAGAATAATTGAGGAGGAAGGAAAGGCTGGAATTTGGTTTAATTTACTGTAATTTCACCAGCTAGAATTTATTGCAAACAAGGTTCTCTCAGGCATAACATCATTTTCATTAGGTACCTTCACTGTGTGCTGAATAGCATGTCTTTTGGAGAGATTATTCCCACATAGATGTACTCTGAAGGCAGCTTTTGTTTTTCTTGTGACCTCTGTAAACTGAACGATAATGATAATAATAATAATAATAATAAAGGCTTAGAGCATTTGAAATGCCACTAGCTAAAAAATATGGGGGAAACGGGATCTTCAGTCTGCCAACAGCTGAACGAAGGTGGTGTTGGAATAAGAAGACAGCATTTACCTAGGTCAGTGACTCAGGAGAGAGCTCATCCTGCTGTTTCTGTGTGGGAGACTGCGGGATCATGCATGTCAGGAGCTGGACTCAGACTCCTAGTGATGCATTGCAAATAGATGACCCCTGGCAATGTGGCTGCAGCTGTATCACAGACCTTCTGCCAACTACTGCCCCTGAGGAGCATGGAGTGAGGAGTTTTGATGCTGATGTAAATTAGGTGGAAGAGCCAAATGGAAGCAGGGGCAGTTTAGCATGAAATTTGGCACCAAAACATTCAGATTTTTCTCTGAAAATTTCAGTGTTCTTTTTTTTTTTTTCCCTTACTTTCAAACAGGTGTAAGACTAAATAACACTTAAATATTTGTTCCCAAGATAGGACTACATGCTTAATGACTGTGCAGAGACAGTCTCTGAAGTGATTACTATAATCTTTTTTTTTTTTAAAGTAAAACAAAATAGTACTGTGCAGAAGGGCAGGAGAAGTCTGAAACTTCCATTTTTCTCCTTTGTTTTGCTTTGTTTTGTTTTGTTTTTAGGTACAGCAGCTGCTGCTTAGCTAGAATGGTCCTGTAAAATTTTCTGGGTTTGATTTATTTTTATCTCCTTGGACAAATGCTTGGTTAAATACTGTTATCATGTAAAAGACAGAAAAACGCTACAGATGTGTAATGAGGCCAAATTAATTCAGACCTTTATTTTTGAATCTTTAGTTTTATATAGTTTTTCCACCTTAATTTCACATGGGCACAGTTTTTACAGTATTCATATGTACTGTATTAGACAGGAAAAGAAATGGAGAGGAAGGAAAAGGTAGACAGAAACAAACTGCTGGTGGCAGAGAGAAACACCTTTTCCACCATATGCCCCCAGACTGAGTGCAAAGTAGGTGGGCTGTATCCCAGCGTCCATGCGTACAGCACAGCAGGTTTCTTAAATCAGCTCCCCACCTGAATTCACATTTGGTGTTCCCCCTTGTAACCAGCCCGACCCCACACTGAGCTGGGCCTGAGGGGCTGAAAATATACAGATGTCAGCCATAAATGATATGTAACAGCAGGTGAGTGATCCTTAAAAGCCAAGTTATCCCTTTGTATAGCTACGATTTTCCTGCCTGAGACCATCCTTTATTTCCTTTGCCTGCACTGCTGCGGGCGAGCCGTGCTCACAGGCACCCTGAAGGAGCATCTCCCATGTCCTCTGCCCAAACCTGCAGACATCCTTGAGCCCAAAGGGATGGGGACCTGGCAGGGAGCAGGAAGTGGACATGGGCTTTGTGGGAGGCCTCCTTCAGCTCACCTGTTTCTTGGGGTGGAAACAAGCAATAGAGCACAAAAGGTCAGTGTCTTTGGCAGCTCTCAGCCTCTTTTGCAAGAGAGGAAGCCCCTCTGCCACCCGCGGCGTCTCCTTTCCACTTCATCGCTTAGGGCTGTGGCAGAGCTCAAGCTGTTTGAATAGTAGTGCTTAATTTTTCTACTCTATCTCTTGTTGAGGAAATCCTCCTCTCAAATCATGGTTACCTGGGATCCAGAATAAAAGCAAAATGTGCATGATAGCCGACAGGCTGCTGTCTGCCTTTCAGACAGATCCAGCAGGTATACTGCTGTGGTTTAGGCCATAGGGTACGTTTATCTCTCAACCTTTTGGAGAAAGGAGAAACTTCTCCAAAAGAAACAGGTTTAATCTTGCAGTGAAATGATCTACAATTAAAAATCCTCTAGTCTCAAACCACATCCAGAATGCATTTTAGCCTGCTGAGGGCAGAAGAAAAGATATTTTAAGATACACTGTGTGGGTTAGTTCAGATGCTGCCCCCAGGGGAAGTAAGTCATGACTGCATCATCCTCACCCTTACAAAATCAGAAGAACAGCAGCTGTTCATTAAATGAGGTAAACACAGAAAAGGAGAAGAGGTGGGATGTTGTCCCTCCGTTATGCCACAGGAGAAAAAAAAAAAAAAAAGTGTATTTGCTGTGCTGCTGAGACTGGAGGTATTTATCTCCATGTATGCTTAACTTCTGGCAAAAGTTGGTCATTTCGGTTTTTAGATACCCATGAGGAGTCTGTTAGCAAGTAGGTAATGAAGTATGTTGATTTTAGCAGAAAGCAAACTTGTTTCATTGTTTTAAATTGTAAGTTTTTGGAAACTCAGTATCTGACTGACAGCTGGTTTGGATTTTTCACACTCCGAAACAGCTGCGATGTCTTGTCTGGTTGTGGTTTTTTTCCAGATGATTTCTCTGTTTTGTTAAACTAGCACAAACTAGCACATACTCACTTTCTGTGAGCTTGAAAAATACAGCTCCTCTCATCCAGCAACAGTCAAGGTCCACAGGATTTCTTTAGCTCTCCTAAGCTAAGGAGAACTCGTTGTACTACTATTGTAAATTGGAAATGGAAGTTACCGAATATTTTATGTTTCTGAATGGCCTGTTTCTGTGATGAGGAACATGCAAGAAATTTGTATACCACACTTAGCCTACATGTGTCTATTCTGGACTTTGCACTTGAATTCTCTGCAAGGAAATGGCAAAGGATCCCTCTTTACAGACTTCCCTAAAGCTGCAGTAGCTGCCTTAGTGGCACGGAGGCTCGTGCTGGTCTCTGGCCTGCCCTCCACCGAGCCCGGCAGCACAGCTGATAAGCTCCCCGCCTGCTGTCACTGCAGCCGTATGAACCTACTGACATTGCTGCCTATAAGTCAACTTACGCTGCAGCTTTAGAAGGGACACAAGGCCACAGTTTCCGGAAAACTACTCAACCCCATCTACCTCCTGGCTTGTGAGTGCTGCCACATTTACCTTGTTTATAGGATGCCAGAATCAGGTTTTCATCTTCCACTTCAAACACCGTGTCCACATCTATTTTCTTTTGGTTCAAGAGCTCTTCCAGTGTTTCATAGTCATTGGACTTCAGGGCTTCAAGAAAAGCCTTTTTCACCAACTTTGCAGCTGCAGTTCGGGTTATTTTCCCCTCCATATTCTCTCCTTCTTTGTATGTCTCCTCCAAATCCATTTCCAAATGTATTTATTTGTGCTTTGAAGAGGGGTATACCGAGGTCCCTATAGCGCAGTTACATGCTGAAGTTCCTGAAGACCAGAAGGTAATTTTATCACTTGGTCATGCTGATCTGCTTGTTCTATTTATATGAGGAGCATTTCAGGCATTGAAATACCACTCTTAGACATCACCACACTCTTTTTGTGAGAGTGAGGACAGACACACTAGCAATAACACCAGAATAAGAGATATCTCTACAGGTTTTATACACATTAAGCTTCATTAACCATGTGGTCACCCTCTGCTCCTGCCATACATTCACATTAAAAGACACTAGTCCTGGGAGTTGTTTCTCAGCTGGAGAAACACTCGTATTTCCTTTCATAGTTACCATTGCTGATTTATTGACTGCAGTGGGATGTGGTGCTTGCTCTGCAGATGCCTTTTAACTAACGCATTTCAGAAAGAAAAAAAAAATCCCAAGGCACCCTTCCTGTAGGAGGCAGCTCACTCTTCCCCAGGACAACATTCATCCTGTTGGTGCTGCTTTCATTCCTCCAGCCATCAGGCAGGCCTCCACAAAAGCTCCCCACCATGCAGGTCTCAGAGATGCCCTGATATGTAAAGCCCCAAGGATGGCTGCATTGATCCAGCCCGGTCTCCTGTATAACGCCTTGAGCAGCAGGAGTTCCGTGGTTTGCTCAGGGACCACAGGCAGTGGCAGGTGGAAGTGCACCCAGGAAGGAGAAACGCAAGGATGAAAGGGCTGCAGAGCTGTATGGCCAACTCACGGGACAGGAGAGCTCACACACTGCAGGGGGTTTACATGCAAATTAACTCGTGCACAGGCTCAAGGGGCCATGCAGCCCCATAGGCCCTTCTCCTTCCCCCCTGCACACCTTTCATCTAAATTCAGACCCCACCCTATGCCCCCAGACATTTTTCCCTCTCCCTCACAGCCCCACACCCACTGAACACCTCTTCCTCCCTCCCTTTCCTTTCTCAACATGCCAGTCCTGTCCTTGTCCCTGTGTCGACATCAGTCTGTGACAACGCAAACCCACGATGTAGCCAGCATGAGCTGCTGCCACGTGTCACGTAGAAGTGGTTCACACCTGCACACACTTGGGCTACTGGATGGGACCATAGCTAACAGGAGACTATCCACCCTTGATTTAAACCAGTCAGCAAGGCGAATTCCACCACAGCCATTAAGAAGAAATTGTCATGTCTATTTTTTCTGTGAGTTTGGCTGCCAAATGGGCTGATGGGGAAGTGTGAGCTGGGTGGTGCTGGAAGTTGGAGCAGCCTCTGCGCTCACAGGGTTTCCAGGGGCCAGGCTCTTCAGGCAGCCCCATGAGGATCTGTAGGATCCCTGCCCACGGGAATGCTCACTAGCTCTCTCCTAGAGCCAGTGCTCATCAAAGGTGTTACAGGACAGCAATTCATAGAGAACTGTGAGTTTTGTGAGTACCTTCTACCTATGTACTTCTGGATAAAGAATGATTTATAAAAAAGTACTTACCTCAAGTATTGCACTCAGGCTTGTAACACGGACAGTGGGAAGGAAAATGTCTTGCCCTGGTGCTATAGCTCCATGCAGCTCGTCTGGGTCTTTCTAGGCTTACTTAAGAGGAAAGTCAGCATCAGGCCCTCCATACCTTTACACTCCCTCCTGCATGACTGCCTCCCTCTTACTTTGATCCTCTCAGTAGTGGATGACTCCCCTTAATGCTTTAAAAAAAAGTGTTAAAGCTTGTCTGGCATGAGCAGAGGGACAAGATGTGAACTCCAGATCCTGTGGACTTCTTGTTACTTGCACTGGTGTTTTGTTTTGTTTTGTTTTTTGTTTTTTTTTTTTTTGAACCAATATATTCCTGAGAAGTCATGGATGTATAAAGTGCTGATATGTGGCTGTCATCAATAGTTCACCTCAGCTACTCTTTTCGGTTTGAAACGGACTAGCATTTCATCTTTTATAAATACTATTAGATGACACAAGGACATTCAATCTAGCTGTATACAGAAAGGACCATGCCAGTACATCCCCATGCTGCTCTACCACCTGAAGGCTGACATGCACAAGCATGTTGCTGTAATGGACTACTGCACATCTGCTGATCCATTGTGCTTGCTCTTAGTTGACAGCCAGGGAGAAGTAATTTGTGATAGCTTGGCCCACAGTGAAACAGAAAGCTGATTACAATTACCTCACATTTATCTTGGTCCAGGAGGATGCAAGAGGATGCACTACAACCTGCTCACCTTCAGTAATTTGTGTGGCCCTTCTCTGATTCTCATAAAAATCTTTTTTAACACTAATGAGCTTAACATAGAGAAAGGAAGCAACTATAGATACCTATTGCCTTTATATTACTGTTTTCCTGTAAGCTGCATTTGGGTCTAATCTTGAAAAACCTACTCATATAAGTACACCGATGCTTTCAGTACAATTACATACAGGAATAAGGAAATAATTTTATATTTTAAATTGAAGTATAATAAAAAAAGACTTCATTGACTTTTTAAAGGAAGACAAAATAACTTTCGTTTATTAGCTTGAAGTGTAGTAAAATTATATTTAAGAATATGTAAATATGGTAAGTCATTGGTGTGGCAAAGGGACCGATTTTTACTATGTATCAGTCTTTTTGCAATATATGTCACTTCCTACAGACTTCCCCACCATACCACAAGGTGGCAGTTTGATTTTGAAAGTCAAAACTCATGTCATCCAAGACCCAAGGCTGCCAAATATTCTGAAGATCTCACTGTGAAACAATGGCTCATCACTAGTTTAATATAAATAACAGTACTAATATTTATGATATTTATAGGTTAGAGTTGAAGCCACTGTGATGGGCACTATGCAGACACTCACACATTGTATCCACTAAGAAACATGGTTTCCGTATTTAGGATCGATTGTCTAAATTACACATCTAACGTAAACGCACATTTTTAGAGGGAAGACAGCTCCTGCCTCCCATCTCCCAAGCTTTCCTTTTGCTCCACACAGTGCCACACAATACACCCCTTCTCACAGGACAAGCCACAGGCACACAAACACCTACTCCTCACCGGGGCTGGATCTGCCCCTCGGTGATTACAACAGGTCAGAAGAATCAGTCAAGAAGGGATGCAGCAAGGAGAAGGGCAAACAATGCTTTTGGGGCACATGCTGCTTTCCACTTCAGGCAACGGGTGTGCCATCACTGACTTCAGATGGGCTCCTGAGGACCTGCTTTGTCAAATAAAGCAGGTCATCACAGGCTTGTTCCAAAGTCCACTGAAGTCAAGGGAAATATTTGCACTGATTTCAGTGGTCCGTGTCCTTCATTAGGCTGGGCACTGAACAGCAGAACTTAGCCAGGGAAAAGTAGAAATGAGCCAGGGAAAGCTGCCTGAAGGTGAGTGCATGAAGGGAGCATCAGGGTGATATTATGAGAAGCATTATTGGTGGCACAGGAATTTATATGAAAGCCAGAGATGTGGCAGCTAATAAAAGACAAAGACAGCCTTAAGGAGAAAATGAGCAAAGAGGTACTGGCAGGCTGTGTGGAGCATGTCTCCTGAGGTGACTGAAGGAGCCAGGGCCCCCTCATTGGCACCTGCTGACGCAGAGCAATAATATATTGGCAGCTACATAACTCACCTCCGCAGCGGTGCTGGGAACAGCTCTAGCAGCACAGAGTTTTGGAGGCGAAGATCAACATCCTGAACTCTATGCTGGGGCAGGCAGAAAGCCAGCAAAGGGAAAAATGCTCCTGAAGAATGGTAGTGATGCAGCTGGAGCAGTGGAGGAGTTGTTCCTAGCTGCAATACAAAAGAAAACCATCTGGGCCCAGATATGGGGCACACACAGCTCCCCGCCAGTCATCCTCTGTACTGCAACCCTGTCCCGCTGGCAATGACAGTAGGGGGGACCTTGAAACATTGAGTGCAACCTGCAGCTCTGAACTGTGCAGCAGTGTGCAAGCACTCTTGGCTAGTGAGATTGCAACTCTGCCCTTTCCTTCCCTCGGCAGATCACTGGCTAAATCAGGTTTCTTAAGCAGTAGTAATACAGCCTCCATGTGAAGCCATCTGTGCTGCTCAGAAGCCTGACACGTTAAGGAGGGAAATGTACTGACTTTCAGATCAGTGGCCCCGAAGCAAGAAACAGATCATTGAATTAATCCCATGCTTTCATCTCTTCTGAATAGTGCATGCTCTTAAAAATGCTGTTGCAGTAGTGATCACAATCCCCTCACTTTGCTGTGGCACTTACAGCACCTGCAGCATCAGGCCAACTCTGCCACCCTACTGCCCACGCTGCTTACAATCCCTTGTTTCTTCTTGACTGCTCTCAGTTCCCAAGCTAGATTAAGCGCCATCCTATTATCTACTTGAATCACACATTTTTGCCACTATTTATATTGACTTTTTCCTTGTTGTACATCTTTCTGCCTGCTTTAACCATTGTTATATTTTATCTGATTCTCTTCTTCCAGGATGCTGACTCTGAGTGTGAAGATGACAAAAATCTTTCATTTGCTTCTTGCTTTATTTCTCAATATANTGCCAGGTGCAAACTACTTTCTCCAGGTGCTCAGCTTGTAAATCATCTTTTCTGAAAAGTCCTTTCTGTAAAATTATCCCTGTGGCTGGTTAACCTGAAACCTTCTAAGTATCATCAGTTTGGAATCCTCGTCTTGTTGTTTGTTGTATTGTTTCACTTTTGTTCTCATTTGCTAGGGATGGGGGAAAAAACATCCCAGATCCTCAAAAGCATTCTGAATTCTGAGTCCTTGGAAGTTAAAATCCCAGAAGCTGGGAACCTTCCAGAGTCTGGGCCTTCTATTTTTGCCTTCAGTAAAGCAAGTGTAATTAAGAGAGAAATATCAAGAGAGGTGCTTGGTCTTAAGGGACACGTGTGTTACAAAACCAAAGGTTGATGCCAACAATCCTGAATTTTGTTCTCACAGAGCTTCGTGGCTGAAAACTTCATGACAAATGCTTAGCCCATTCTTCCATGGGTTTCTTTGTGGTTTTCATGAGTGCTATTTCCATCTTCAGCTCCAAGGATCTGCTTCCTTTTTTTCTGCAGATTGTTCCAATTTCTACTATCAGTGTATTTATTAAGACGTCCAGAAGCTATAGGGCATTAGGGTTGGCTTAGTTACTGATGTTAGTGTCTTAGCTGTTGAGTTTAGGATGTTTTAAAATGAGAATCTCTCAAAAATGACCACTAAGAGAACATAATTAATAGTTTGTTTTCTTGTACAAAGCATGCACAAAATCCACTTCCTTTGCAAAACAGTTAAGCCAGATTCCATCGTTACACACATACAATGCTTTTAGGTTGTCTTTGATGCAAAGAGCATGAATATTGTAAACAGGATGCATGTATATAAAGAGAAATTAAATTCAGATGAATAGTATTTCCAATGAATGGAAAAAACTTCTTACCTAGCTATGTTTACTGGAAAATTCTTTTTTCCTTTTTTCTTTTCTCTTTTCTTTTCTTTTCTTTTCTTTTCTTTTCTTTTCTTTTCTTTTCTTTTCTTTTCTTTTCTTTTCTTTTCTTTTCTTTTCTTTTCTTTTCTTTTCTTTTCTTTTCTTTTCTTTTCTTTTCTTTTCTTTTCTTTTCTTTTCTTTTTTTCTTTTTCAGCTTTGTATTGTAGTATCTGACAATATTTAAAATAGTGGGATTTTGTAACCAAACTTACAACATGGATCTCTTACACTTCTTTCCTCCTGGTGAAATGAGGCATGGACAATGGGTTTAAATGAAGCCTATGGAAAGCATTTCTTTAAAAACAAATGTTGCTTCACAGCAGTGAGACAAAAATAATTCATTGCACATGGAAAAAGCCCCGCAGGTGGCTGTGTCTCTCCTACCCTCTTTCAGGCACAATTGCAGCTTGGCCACGTTCCCTGGCAGGGCTGGCTAGTGCTGAACTCTGACAGTTGTTGGCTGAAGATGAAACATTCTCATCAGGCTGTTTCCAGCTACTTCTGCCGGAGATAAATGTGTGCAAAGCTGAGCTGGTGTATGTGAGACGTTTCCTATATATTAGATATGTATAAAATAATGCGTCAGTGGTTTTAGGGCAGGCAAACAGCCTAAGTGTAGAAGGATTTCCAGTTTTACAAGTGTGGCAATGCTCTAAAATGCCAGTCTTATGGGTTCAAAATACTGATGCATGAAGGAATATTAAGACATTCAGCAAAAGCAGTACTGGCATTCTCTGAAGAGCCATCAAGCATCCAGCTGTTTGGTAGCCAGAATAAGACTAGTCCTGCTCTGAAGGACTAAATCTGCATTGATACCAAAATAAAGCATGTGGAATAATCTGCCAAAAGAGTGGAACGTATGAAGAGGGGAGATGAGATATTGATAAACAAGCAGCACATAACCAACAAGGCTAGATGCAGCGGAGATGCAGACAGGGACAGCGCAGGCCTGTGGTGGCTCCATAATCATCATGCACTTGTATGAATGTGCCAGTGGTTTTGATGAATTTTTTTAATCTCCTCTGTTCTCTATGTTTCCCATTGTTTTCCTGAGAAATCGGTAACTGATAAACAGCGGTTTGTTTGTAGCATTTCTAAGCAACAGAAGCTGTTAAGCTTGCTCCTTCCTAGTGTTAACATCTGCCTTCCCTGAATGTGATGGACCAAATTACTAGCTGAGTAAGTAATAATACTGCTATGTTAGTCTAAACAAGAATGTGCATATTAGATGCTGTTTTTATAGGTACAGTACTGGATAAATCTTGCTTACGCTGCAAGAATTCCAGCTCTTATTCATAGATATTAGAAAGTTGCATGAATGATGCAAGGCTAGCTTAGCTTTGATGCTATTGTGAAAGGAGATGAGAAGATAATCTTTATTCTCCCACTGGCCATCACAGTGGAGGCTCTATGAACAAATTCTTATGTTGAACAGAAAGAACTAAATATGCTGGTTCACCATTCTGAGTCCATTATTATAAAAGCAGAGAAACCTCCTTTAAGTTTATAGTTGCCTGGATTTACGCCAGTTATTAAAAGATTCCCTGAGGAAGGAAAATAAATAATGTTACTATTTACCTCCTGGGCCTCTGAATGACTGAACCATTAATATGCTAAAAACATCAACATCTTATATTTTGATTCTCCGTGCATTGGTATCAGTAACATTATATGGAATATATATTGTAAAATTATATTCACTTTAATGAGGTCTGAGTGCATTTACTAGACCTGTATAGAAAAACGTGCTTGCAGTATTAAAAATATTCTATTTCCATTTAAAATCTGTTGCCATAGTGACCGATCACAATTTCCTCAGTAGTTTTGTCTACGAATTGGAAGTAGGCTTTAATTTTGCTTTGTTTCACCTTTTCCCCTGTAATCTGTGGGCCAACTCCTCATTTAATTAATTTTTATTCTTTTTATAGTCTGTCTTTTTCCAACCGTATTCTCAATTCAGTCAGTAAGAGTTCAGACTGAGTTTAAAACAAAGGTCATGACTTTGGCTCTTCCTTTTCGGTAATTATGTAAGAAACAGAAAAATACTATGCTGCACATTGTGTGCTTTCTTTATCATGAACAGAGCATGCTGGCCTAGCATAAGAAAGAGTCCTGAAGTATCAAAAACCTTGGGAGGCTGATACCTTTTAGTATCAATATAACAGTCATGTCAAAGATATGGTGAATTGCACCTAAAGCTGAAAAGCACTTCGAGAAAAGCCTTGCTATTTCAAGAAGATACTTTATAAGCAAGCCTTCAAAGAAATCAACCCAAAGAAATCTTGCCACTCATTTGCAGCCCTAATCTTGTCAATAATGTACTTCCTTTTGAGAAATGCTAACTTCAAGCAGTGTTTATGTTCCTGTTTGAGGTATATGTCTTCTCTCAGGGAAGAACAGTCTAAGGAGACTGCATACCACTCTGCCCTCTCCTTGTGAGGTTGCTGGAAGATTTTTGCACTGGGAGAGGCAGTGAGAAGGTTTCTGAAGCAAGGGTAAGCAGATAGGAGAAGATGCAGTTACTCATTTTTTGCCATCACCTTTCTTAAGACCATACTTTTGTTTCCTTGATAGGCACAGAGAAGCATAAGAAAAATATGCAAAGTTTAAAAAATAGAGCAACTTAGTTGGTAAGATTATGTGACTCTTGCACTATGACAATACTCTGATCAGACAAGAAAACTTTTTCCTCCTTCACCCAAACACAGGTACCTACAGTGTAGATATCTGACTCCTGAGTTTGTCATATCGTCTTCTGGAAAAGTCTATGGAGATGTTTGTAGGGTGCAATTCCACCTGTCTGAAGCTGGAAGTCAAAAACAGATCAGACATACTCTAGAAATAGTAATTTTCCTCCCTTAAGTATAAAGTAAGCTGAATATAACCTGTTCCTGAAATGGGTATCTTTGCTGCAGAACCTGATGTCAAGTGCGCATTAGGGCCCTGAGCGCACCAACAGCCCTGACTGTCCCTGTCCCTTGGCACTCCCCAGCCCTGCCCAGGGCCCAGGACCCCGCATCAACCCCTGGGGCCATCAGCCCTGCCCCTGTGAGGCCACAGCAGGGCCAGGCTCCAGCTCCCCACAGCCCTGCCCCAGCCCTGCGCCCCACCAACGGAGACCCACCAGTGGGCCCATGTCCTGGCCTGTCCCTAGGGAGGTGCCCCCTGCCCTCCACTGCCCTGATCCTGGCCAGGGTGGTAGGGTGGGATTGGCTGTTAGGCCCCTGGTGTCCAAGGAGCAGCCACCCCCATGATGCCCTCACGGTAACATGAGCCCTGCACAGTCACAGGAGTCCTTTGGGTCATGGAGGAGAGAGATCTCATCTTCAGCCAGGTTGTGTGACTCTTTATGGTTTTCCTCTGATCTTCACCCTCTCAAGTGTGGTGCTGGCACTTGTCCCCACCAGCTGGCTCTGGCTGTCATCTTGGCTCCTTCTCATGCACATCTGTGATGTTAATGGCTAAATGGGAAAGATTAGCATGACCTGAGCAACTCCCTCCCACCAATTAACCAGAAGAAATACCCTCATCGCTAGAATCTCTTCCGCTTTTTTTAAAATTCAGATAACATCAATTTTTCAACACAGTTTTCTCTTCTGGTCAGAGTACAGCTACATTGTAACTGAGTTTGGATATCTGTGCTGCCATGGCAGGGCTGTCCCAGCCTGCGTAAAGCCTGAGCAGATAATGTTCAACAACATATAAACCACTACGAGACAGAAGAAAACAGCAAGAAGGTGAAGTTTGCCAAAAGAATAGGCAGATAATATATTACCTGGACTATTAATGAGTAAACCAAATAAGTGGTAACTTCTGCAAGGGCCTTAAATGAAATAGGAATGACGAGCATTGAAGCTGAGGCAGCAACATGTAGAGTCCAACAGAGTCTGTGTGGGAGGGTAGCTACCAAGTGGCACAGTATGAAATATTCCACAATATCCTATGTTAGTAGCATGTTCTTCTGTGTTTGTAGTAAACAGAAACAACAATCTGGTTGCTTCAATGGTTGAATCTGAAAAGGCAAGCCAATTGTGAAAGTGCCCAGCCTAACTAGCAGAGAAATAGCAGTAATGATTCCTGTGAGGTTAACGATAACCCAGACAAGTTGCTCTCAGCATAGCTGTGAGTGTCTAAAAAGTTGATTGATACAAAGAAGATTAGAAGCATATAGTGTCTCCTAATTTTGTTTTTTTTTTCTCCTGTAGAAACTAGTTCTTGCCAGCTCTGCAAACAAAAGAGACAGTGTGGGAAAACAGAATTAACTCTCTGTTTTTTGAACAGCAAGTTCTGCTCCCTTTGTATTGCAAAAAAGAATTTCAGCAGGTATCTGGGCTAATTCATCCCTTTCTCAGTAAGGTGGCCCATTGTTTTGCGATACAGTTTCAGTCCAGATTATTGAGAGCTGCATGTATGTTAAGTCCCTTAATGTAGATTCCTGATTGAGTTCATCATTTTCTGGAAAGTGGGATAGTGTAGTATGTGTTGTGGTATAATTTTTGAAAGACATACATATGTTTCAAAAATGTTCCTTTTAAGAAAATTTAAATCTCTTGGAAATGCCTAATATTTAAAGATGAAAATGCAGGATTGGTGTCTGCTGTTTTAATAAATTTTGAGTAACTTACATGATGCACAACTCAATACTTTTTTGAGAGATGTAGTTCTTAAAACTCACTAGTATTTTAACAGATTGCAAGCTCTGAGGGCGTCATTTTTTTCCCTCTATGTGTGCAGAAATTAGCACAACAGCACTGGCATTTGTTACTAGAACTTCCAGGCGCAAGAGTAAGATAAACACAAGTTCTATAAAGAAATTTCCAAACTTCTTTTTAAAGTAAATTATAGCTGTTTTTCAAATGCAGTATTTTCATCAATACTTAGTTTAACCAGTTGATTTTCAGAAAGTTTAGTAAAATTACGCAGAAAGAAAAATTAATTAGCACATAAGGAATATGTCATAGTGATACTAGAAACTACTTTCAAATACTATGAAGTAATAGAACATTATTGTTTTCTTTATTATTTAAATGTCTTATTTCTCTAACGCTGAAATCAAACTTGTGATAAAAGCAACTGTGGTGCTATTCAACAGAGTAAAATGAATTAAGTTCATCTAACTCCCCATCACTGAGTAAGGGGAAAGTGTAGTGAAAGAACTAGTTGTCCTGCAAATACACCTGATTCTTGGAGAATAGGTCTGCAGAATAAACCAGAGAACTGTCATTCAAAAAAAAATCTTACTACGTTTGCTTTTAAGGATATTCATTTTTTGTCTTAATTAAAATGACCCATTAAATGGCAAATTTCCCCAAACGCTAATTATATAATTATGAATTATTTGCTTACAGCTGTTAGTCATTGTTCACACATTAGAAACTCTGAGAAAGTTGGTATTGCAATAAGGTGAGAGTAAATAGCCAAAGTGCTTGCAATCTAATTGTTTCGAAAAGAAGTATTTTGGGAAGTATATTTGGGGATCAGCTACACACAGAAGCCCGTAGGCCAGCTCAGGCAGCAGACTCATCTGCCTGTATTTTCTTTTAAGCTTTGCAAAACACATATTTGCATCACCGAAGATACTTTACACAACTCTGAAGCTCCACCTAAGTTTTAAGGAAGAGAGCTGAAACTTTCAACCATATGCAATTTTATTGAATTACAAAATTGTGACACTAGGCTATAAGAAAACATTAAATCAACAACATTTGAAGCTAGTAGCATGAAAAAAAAAGGAAAATATAACAACAACAACAACAAATCAGTACGTACATATTGCGATGAGAGCTTAGTGGTAGATCACAAGACCATTTTAACAGATTGTACTGGAGTACTCTATGCCCTTCTGATCTTTGTACATAAGATTTCTAAAAGATGAAGGTAAACAAAATGCTTTCTTTTTCAGTCTTCTGGTATTCATAGGTCAAACTAATGTGGTCAAAACTTAGAATAGAGCATGTTCTGCCCTGAGTGTACCTCTACATAGTGATCAGAAAGTTTAAGCTTACCTTAAAGATGCTAACCAAAGATTTGAAATATAATCATTGCTTCTTTCTTATTATAATGTAGAAATTTGCCTTTTGCTTTTAGAGTTCAAATTTATGCTCAGGTTAGAATAAAAGGTAAACCACAAAAAAAAAAAAAAAAGAAAAGAAAAGAAAAAAATTCAGGCTATGTCTCCTAAAAAGTTGTTGGCAGTCAAATTCTAGTAGTTTTAATACCACACACCTCATGCTGTCTACCTGCTGGAGGGCTGCTAGGACCAGCCACCCAGGGTACTCCAAGCAGATGAAGAGAAACATCAGGGTTTCTGGGTATCAAGTGTACAACATTCCACTTTGTGCACCCTCTAGCTCTTCTTTGTATTTTCCTTGTGATGATATTAGGCAGAAAAGAGAAAATCTAGCTTCTCTTCTAGAATGTCCATCATTGCTTGATGGAATTCATGTACAACCTGCACTTGAGCTGAATGAGGTTGGGAGCAGGGTGGAAGTTCATATCTGGCAGTACTTTGCAGCATCCCATGGATGCCTTCTCTCACTTATATTTCACCTCCTCCAGAAAGGCAGAGTGCATAAGGGGTGTTTTTGGACTATGCAAATACTCTGGCTCCAAGGCCACATTCTTTGCTCCCTTGCACATGTTTGCACACAAGAGGCTATGATGTAGCAACTCAGTGATTTCAGTGAGTGTTGGATTAGATCCTAGATTCTTCTTCACACTGTCTGTTCACAATTTATGCTTAAAAGAAGAGTAAAATAGCTTATGAATCCACATGAAATATACTTTTATACCTATATACGCTGTCACAACCATGTATATTTGTATATATCCATATACCATTATATGGATACGAATGAAAGTATTTTTAAAGCTGAATAGTAAGAACATAACCATAATAGGTAAACTGTCTGGTGTTTAGCAATATAGCCACAAGAATCTGTTTGCTTTTTCAGACTTACTGTGAGTATAATTTAGGCAGACTCTTCTATGAGGATAGTATTGTTTCCAGTTTGCTCTTACAGCTTAAGTAAATCTTAGCTGAAAGATTTTACACATTATTTTCATCTTAGCGGAGGGTGGATAATCATACTGTGTGTAGGGACCAGATGTTACTTGCATACTACACTCTTTAGTTGTCTGTCTCACCCTGCATACCCCAAGGATTAGATATCTGTGTGTTTTCAAGCCATAGCTTTACAACAGTACATTTAGTTTCCACATCAGTTTTACAAGAAGGGTTTGAAAATTCAGAAAACAAATCTAGACACAGACAAAAACAATAAAGCAATACCCGTGCAAAGTTCTTTCCACTGAAAGCAATGCTAAGAATCTGTCATTCTTCCTTGCGCTTAGGTAGGCTCATGGGCTGGGTTTGCAATAACCCAGTGTAATTGCCAAATATCTTTTAAGACTGCAATAACTCAAAATTACCAGAAAATGTGAGCGGAGTTGATTCTGTTACTTCTCATGCACTGAACTCTGTCTTGCTGTCTTGGCCTCCAGACTACTTGGCCTCCTGCTAGGGATGCTTCCCATGCTAAGGGAAACAGCTGTTCATTGCAAGGCTGCTCTCAGGTTTGTAAACACTTTGCTCTGTACATGAGTAATAAAATGAATGATGAGGATGTGTGTGCATGTGTGTTTACCTGTATATATGATCTCCCTACCACAGCAACTCTGGCTTCTCCCTGAATCTGTGCTTCTCTCAGTGGTAAGGGAAAGACTTTAGTTTGTGCGCCCTGAGCCCCCTCACTAAACCCCTTGCCTCTTCCTCCATGTCTTCTGGCTACAGCTGTACATGAAGCTGCGCCTACCCAGTAGGAGTGTGGCTCAGCCAGCTCAGTGCACACTGGCTGATCAGGCCAAACAGATCTACTGAACCCCTGATGCCATCTCACCTGGAGGTGAGGAGGTTAATTGGAGTCTCTGCTGGTCCTGGTTCTCTGAAACCCCAAACTGCCTATCGTCCTGATTCACTCGTACAGTTTCAGGCTGTGGCCACTGTCCTTCCAATCAAGGAGTATGAAGTACTTTCCACAACACAGAGTTGATGATAATTCCATCATAATGTTCTGATTTGAAGGTCTCCTTACCTTTGAGTCATATAAGAGCCTAATGCAACATCTACACTCTACGCTCCTATATCTGAAGCAACTCCAGTAATGCAAGAGCATCCAGGACTTGGAGCTGTGAGATAAGATTAAATCAATCTTGATGGTGTCACACTGGATTTACACTGATGTAAATCTGAAAGTAGGCTTCAGTATGTATGTGGGATAGTCCAGAATGGGTGTAGGAATTATAGTTCATGAAGAAATGAGCACTTCTGTATTTATTCTGCATTTCCATTTCCTCATTTTCTTTACTCTTCATGGTGCCAATACAATTTAAGAAGCCCACATTTTATAAATAAGCTGTGTATACTAACACTCTTAACCAAAGAGTATCTATTTTAGCACAAAACATCATAGCATAGTGTGTACAATGATTTTTCTTGTTTGCTACAGTGTTTATGAGTCAAGGCTGTTTTCTTCCTTTCTTTGTGTTGAAATATTTTAAAAGCTGTATAATTTCTAAATCTCACTTTGTATCTTTTTACTCAGATATTGTATCCCCAAAATTCATCATTTGCATTTTCTTTTCTGAGAAACTTGCCTGTTATTCACAATGTATAAATAAATAGCGGTAGCACAGGAATAGTGCTTAATTAGGCATTCCTCTCATTCCTTTTCTGTGTCATTGGGTTGTTCCACTTCGTTGAGAGGCTGTGATGGCATCAGTACATCATCTCTACCACAACAGACAGTGGTGAGCCTCCCGTGTAATGAAAGTAACACCACAACTAAAAATCAGCGTTGGATGTTTGCTCATAAGGCTGTGTTGGACTATACCTCACCTTCTACCACAGAACACAACTGTGTGACATGCCTTGAATGAGGCATGCACCAGTGCTCACACCAGTGTAGCTAAGCCTGCAAGAGACTTTGGCAGTGGTTAATATTTGACAGCTTCAAATCTCAGTGTTCCGGATGTTGTTCTGACTTTTTTTTTTTTTTTTTCATCTGCAAGAGCATGAAAGTAGTGCACACAGAGTGGGCTGATACTCTCGGTGCAGTGGTTTTGTATTGCTTGAGACCCCTAATGTGCAGAAGAGTGATGATGACATGAACACGGCTCACCTTTACTTGTATTTGAAGTCAAGAGCCTCCTTTATTTCACACACAGCTTTAATCTTTCAAAAGATGCATGACCCTCTCCTTCCTCTGCATGACTGTTATCAGTCATGGTGTTTGTTCAAGGCAGCTTGCAGCCAAGACAGCAGGATTTCACCTGCAAGACTTCAGCGTTATATTCCAAGGCACACTACTAGCTCAGCATGCTTCTGCCTGGAAAAAGACAGCATTATTTGCTTTATGCTTGTGACAAGGCTGAGCCATGGCAGCGCGATCAAAGCCATCAGTAATATTCTGAACACCCAGTGCTGTCAACAGCAAAGGGCAGATTGCCTGGGAGGACTCCTCTGACTTTTGATTTAGCCTGGCATCTCTCCAGTTGAGCAATTCTGCCACCTATAAAATAATTAAAGCAGCTCCCTTCCTGCTGCTTCCAGATTCAGCAAGAAGCACTGCTGCATAAAAGACAGTAAACAAGAGTTGTGCTAGGACATAGCCTTGCTTGGGGCTGTTTTTGACAATGACAGGTTTTGACATCTTGCCATCACTGAGAACCTTTTCATTACCCCACACCACCATGAAATAAGCAAAATATGTTCACAGACTTATCTGGACACCCAAATTTATGCAGATGACTCTGGGCTGCTTGTGGCTGACAGTGCTGGAGTCTTTGGTTAGATCTGCAAAGGCCAGGTGGAGACCTTGACTCTGCTCTCTTCAAACTAGGACAAGGATGAAAGCCAGACTGTTTCTGCAAAAGCCTTATCAACAGCCTCATGAACAAATCTGTTGATGTCATTTTGACATGTTGAGAAAATCAGTATACCCTGGTGTCACTACAGGAATGTTTTTACCTTTCTCTTTGCAAAAGGCACCAAGAATCTGTGTTCTTGAACCCCTTGAGATGCCATCTCTTCAATAGGTAATTATCATAAATTCCAGTTTTCTAACTAATTGGTGACACCATATTTACATATATTGGTGAGGTGTGAGCAGGGACTTTGCCTTGCTCTGTGGCAGCTGCTCAACAGCTGTAGGAATCTCTGCTCCCTGCTCTTGAATGGGGAGCTGAGAAGTGTTTTTTTTTACAGCTCTAGCAGAAATGAAGAATACAGGGCTTAAGAAATTGCTGAAATCTTTGAGTAAGCAATCTGCAATTTCCCTTTGATCAGCTAAGAGGGTTAAAATGGTTTTAGGCCACAACCTTTGCAAAGATTTTTGTAATTTTTATGATTGGCAGCTTTTGAAGCTCTTTCCCTCATTTTTATCTTTCAGTATGCAAGCCGCAGGCTTTGCTTGTGCTTTCTGCCTGGTTTTGTGGTAAGCAGTTTGCTTGCTTGCCAGATTTTATTTTTACCTGAAGCTGGTGCAGCACCTGCATGTCAGCAGCAATCTGACGGATGTGCCCTTGTCATTAACCTAGTCCTAAGATCTGCATTCAGCAAAACTGATGGGTTCAGTTTAAGATTTCAGCAGTCTCGCTTTGAGACCTTCCAGTCTGTGTTGACATCTTCTGCTTTTTTCTGCAGGTAAGCTGTAGCAGCATCAAGGTTGGTCTCTGGCTGCTTCATCATGTCTGCCTTGTCTTCATGCCCACATGTCCTCTTCTGAATTTGATTTAGTATTTGTGAAGCAGCTCTTGGACAATGACTGCTGTCTGACTCCTCACTAGTTGCGGATCAAATTTGCCCTCGATGCCCTCCATAACTTGGGCATTATTGCACTATAGTCGATGCAATAATGATTTATTCTTAAATATTTTTGCAAGCCATCTAACAGTAAGATAGCACATTAAGCAGATTTCTAAATTGCTAGTTATTTATCATAGAATCACAGAACGATTTGGGTAGGAAGGGACCTTAAGGGTCATTTAGTCCCACCCCCCCTGCCATGGGCAGGGACACCTTCCGCCAGACCAGGCTGCTCAAAGCCCCATCCAACCTGGCCTTGGACACTGCCAGGGATGGAGCATCCACCACTTCTCTGGGCAACCTGTTCCAGTGCCTCACCACCCTCATAGTGAAGAATTTCTTCCTAATATCTAATCCAAACCTACTCTCTTTTAATTTAAAGTTGTTACCCCTTGTCCTATCACTACACTCCCTGATAAAGAGTTCCCCTCCAGCTTTCCTATAGTCCCCCTTTAGGTACTGGAAGGTTGCTTTAAGGTCTCCCCAGAGCCTTCTCCTCTCCAGGCTGAACATCCCCAACTCTCTCAGTCCGTCTTCATAGCAGAGGTGCTCCAGCCCTCTGATCATCCTTGTGGCCCTCCTCTGGATGTGCTCCAATAGGTCCATGTCCTTCTTATGCTGGGGGCCCCAGAGCTGAACGCGGCGCTCCAGGTGGGGTCTCATGTGAGTGGAGTAGAGGGGGAGAATCACCTCCCTTGACCTGCTGGCTACGCTTCTGTTGGTGCAGCCCAGGATATGGTTGGCTTCCTGGGTCGCAGGTGCACATTGCTGGCTCATGTAGAGCTTCTCATCAATCAACACCCCCAAGTCCTTCTCCTCAGGGCTGCTCTCAATCCATTCTCTGCCCAACCTGTATTTGTGCTTGGGATTGCCCCAGTCCAGGTGCAGGACCTTGCACTTGGCCTTGTTGAACTTCGTGAGGTTTGCATGGGCCCATTTTGTGATGCATCCTAAAACAGTCTGAAGGGTCTAGTTAAGTCTTTCATGACTGCACTGTAGGCAGACCAAATGTCAGATCGCCCCCCCCCCCGCAAAGTGTCAGA
>VXAL01015308.1:109919-193955 GCA_013399475.1 Chauna torquata
GGGGCGGGGGGGCAGCGCCCGGCGAGCCCGCAGCCGGGCGCAGCCTCAGCGGCTGGCTGCCCTTGCGCACCGTCGCCGTCGTCCTCGAGGGAAACGGTTTTCCCCCGGGGAAAGCGAGGCGCTGGCTTGTGCTCATCCCCGCCCGGGCATAAAGCGACTGCAGGGGCGTTTGTCCGGTGGAAACGCCTCTTCCAGAAGGGGGGATAACGCGGGCCTGCCCGGGAACCCGGGGGCCGCTGCCGCTCTTTGTGCGGAGGGTGCGCTGCCGAAACTGGTGCCTGGGGGTTTATCTCACCTCCCGCTGGGTGGCCGGGCAGTGGGTGGAAATCGGGTAGCCAGAAGCTCTTGTGTTATTTTCTGCTGGAGCTGACCTCTGGTTAACGATAGCCCCTGTCTAGGAGACCCATGAGGTCTCCTCGGACCCCTGTGGACCTCCGTGGTGGTAAGCTGGGCGCTCACTCGCTGTGTGCTACAATACCCGGCCACATCCAGCCGATGGGCTGTGAACTGGGAATGCGAGCGCCGCTGTTACAGCACTTTGTGTTCTGAAAGCGAGTAAACCTGTAACTGGTTGGGTTAGGCCACAAAAATGACGGTGAATTGCTTTCTTGCAAGGCAGCTACAGCACTATAATTATGGTCCAAATGCCTGACTTCAAAGTAACGACGTCCAGCTATCTGACGTGTGAGTCTGGAGCAGTTGTAGCTAATTACGGGAGATCTGTACTCCCTGCAGCCAGGCCCCCTGCATGGGTGTGTGTGCACCTTGCACTAAATCCAGGGACCGCCAACACCCGTGCAGGCGTTGCAATAGCCATGGGGGTGCCCCTCTCCCAATCACGTGAACAAATGCAACATTGGGAATCTGGTAAAGCCGAACCTCCTGTTAAACGCAGGATCCTCCAGCGTCTGTAGCTCCTGGTGGGTTTTCCTGTGCCCTGTGTTTTCTACAAGCTGCAGCATAGCAGCACTCTTAAGGTGGTCATGGGGCTGGGAAGCACGCAGCTTCAGATAAGGGTGTACTCTGTAACTGTTGCTGTACAGCCTTGAGAAGTGAACTGTGGGAGTCCCTAATTCTTACAGGGCCTCCTTGTTACCCACCCCACCCAGAAGGCAGGAATCCAGCAAAGCCTTTTCGCTCTCCCTTTGAGTTTGGTATATTGTTTCTACATAGTATGATGCAAGAATCCCTGAAATGCTTGAAAGATAAGGCTTGAAGAATTGTTGCAAGTCCTACAAACCTAATTCTTCTTAAGTCAGGTTTGTTTATGCGTCTGTTACATCGCTGATAGCTACAAAATGGTCTCGAGTAAGTCTTGTGCAGCAGAAAAGAAGTTCTTGTGTGTTACCGACTGAAATTACGTAGATTCTCCTATTGACATTTTGAAGTTGCTAATTCTTCTCTGAAGAAAGACTTTATAAAATTTGTAAAACCTGAATGTGAATTATTACTGTTTTCCTCAGAACAATACACATGGCATTGTTGCTCATATATACACGAACACAATGCTCCTATGTGTATATTTATATGAACACTTACTGTGTGTATATAGGAACAGTGTCTATATGAACAGTACCTGTTGTTCATATACGTGCACGCACAATGTTAACGTTGCATAACACTCTGCACTGATACAGCCCTCGGCTTGCCTACTGTGTTCAGAACAGCAGCGTGCTTCCAGAAAGATGCTGACAGTTTGAACAGAACTGGGAGCAAAAAAAACAACAATTGGAGGTGATTTTCAGTCCTGTCAGGGAAAAAGGAAAGTTCTGGGACTGCTTGGTCTAGAGAAGGGGAAAAATGAAAGAGAGAGAGGTCTTTGAATATGTAACAGGTCGCTGCTAAAGGAGAGGGAATGTGTGCTGTGTGTGTCTCGCAAAGTGGGACAGGAGGTGGAGGGCTGAAACTGGAACAAGGAAGCGGGTGGGGAGAGGTGCCAAGCACCGGGTTGCACCAACTGGCAGAACTCCTGCTTTTTTTGAAGCTGCATCCCCCCCAGTCTGCACGTCCGATGTGTTTTTGGAAGGCCAGTTAGCTATCTAGGCCATCTGTCTTAGTAGCTAAGGCTGCCCAGCTAGATAAACTGACAGATTTTGAAAAAGCCTCTGTATATGCTGTAGGCTTGTGACCAGTGTCCTTTTGAATTACTCTCATTCCAGTTCACAAAGTGTTTCCCTGGGAATGCTGTCGGGATATCATCATCTCTCCCTGGCTGCTGGCTGAGTTCCCGCTGTGCTTCTGGTGCTGGGTGGCTTGCAGACCGCTTGAGAAAAACTCTTGCAAATAGGAAAGGGAGAAGTCCCGAGCAAGCAGCAGTGCAAACGCAGGGCATGATCGCCCCGAGCCGGAGTTAGGCTGTGCCAGGGACACCGGGGGCAAGCAGGGAATGATATCGCTCCTGCGGGCTGGGAGGACTCCTCAGCTGGGGGAGAGTTTTTGGGAGAGTTTTTCTTGGCTCCTTCCCCTTGCTCTCCCCTGCCCTTTTTGTCCTTTCTTCTAGCCTGATGCCGACAACCTGTGTCAGTGATACAGCACTGAATCAAGTTAGAATTCATAACGGGGTAATTAAAAAAATGCAGGACTGACATACCATACAGCACTCAGCTGTATCACGTATTTCTCATGCCGCAGACTGATAATGCTGTTTACTTATGCCTAAAACTGTAACATAAACGTGGCTAGATTTTGCTATGGGATCTTTGCATCCAGAATTTCCAGTGCTTGGAGCAAGTACATCCTCAACATGTCTACACAGCAGGCATGCAAAGCAGGAGACTATTGGTGTGGTTTAGCCCTGGCAGGGAGCTCAGCACCACGCAGCCGCTCGCTCACTCTCCCCAGCTGGGATGGGGAGAGAATCAGAAAGGTAAAAGTGCGAGAACTCGTGGGCTGAGACAAGGACAGTTTGCCAGGTAAAGCAAAAGCCGCGCACAAGCAAAGCAAAGCAGGGAATTCATTCACTGCTTCCCAGGGGCAGGCAGGTGCTCAGCCACTGCCAGGAGAGCAGGGCTCATCACGTGTAGCGGTTCCTTGGGAAGACAAACGCCATCACTCCCAGCGTCCCCCCCTTCCTCCTCCTTTACCCCAGCTGTTATTGCTGAGCATGACACCACACGGTATGGGACATCCCTTTGGCCAGGCTGGGTCACCTGCCCTGGCTATGTCCCCTCCCAGCTCCCTGTGCACCCCCAGCCCCCCTGCTGGCAGGGCAGCACGAGGAGCTGAAAAGTCCTTGGCTCTGTGTGAGCACTGCTCTGCAACAACCAAAAACACCACCACTATTTTCATCAAAAATCCAAAACACAGCATTGCGTGAGCCTCTGAGAAGAAAATTAACTCTGTCCCAGCCAAAACCATGACACTATGTTGGTCTAAAAGCTTTCCTTTGGAAAAAAAAAGTTCTAGTACACTAGCTTGACATTTTTACACAGAAGCACAGCATATGTGCTTACGGCACCACAGACTACCATGGTCAAACACAGCCATCCTAGTAGTGAGGTGCCTTTCATACAGTATCACAGACATCTTGTAGTGGAGGAGAAGGGGAGATAGAAACTGCTGTGTAAATGCCTGTATCTGCTTGTCCCGTAAAGCGGGACCCAGAGGTTGAATTCTGTAGGTGTTCAGGAGTGAAACAAGCACTGCTGAAGGGTAGTGCTGTGGGTGGGCAGCGGGAGAGAAGAGGAAGGGACAGGGAAATTAACCCCGAAAGTCCTACTTCCAAGTCCTGCTTGTCATTAGGACGTGAGCAGTCCTACCTTGCAACAACACTGTTGCTGCTTTTGAATGTAGGATAAGAAGTGGAGAAAGTGCAGCTGCTGGTGGCCTGGCCACCAGACGTAGCCGGGGGGTTGGGGTAGCAGGTTGCCTGCTCCTCATCTGAAATGCTGGTCCTAACTGCAGGGTGCTACTATACGTAGGTGGCTGAAACCTGAAGAAAGTGTGGCCAACTATGTTATTTGGTCTTTTTAGCTCTGGTGGGTGGCACAAGCTCATGAAAGCTTGTTCCTGAAGCTCCTGAGCAGGGTCAAGTTCCTGGAGATACTCAGTTCAGGAGACTCCCTTAATCTCTGGAGGTGTGTAACCACTGTGGTGGTTTGGAGCAATTGTTGTCAGTTCTGGGTTTTGCTTATTCAATAGTTTACATTTGATTCATTGCCGAGATACGGCAGGCAATAAACTGAAGACAGACTAGGAGTGTTACTTGTATAGAATTGGCTGCGTGCTGTTAACCTGCTCTTTTCTCTTGCAGGAACAGACTCAATGCTGCACGGGAGATTGACCCTGTAAGCCTCCCGAACTGCCAGCTCATTAAAAGGATTGGTATGTATTCAAAATCACAGTGTCCACTGCTTTTGTCCTATCTTATTCTGAAACTTGTTGTTAAAGCCAGCTTCTAAGCCTGATCCTGAAAGCAAACTGCTAATTTGACTTTCAGACATACTTGCTAGACTTTCAGGTAGGGAGAAGCCACGGGAAGAAAATTATACTGGAAAAACTAGCTTGTTTGGCATCCTACTTTTGTCATCAGTATTTAATTCTTCTGTTCTTTTTCTTCCTTTTTTTTTTTTTTTTTTTTGACAACAAGTACCTTGCAAACACATCTCCTTTGCTAAGCTATGTAGGAAATTACTTGGCATTCAGATGAGGGCATGCTGGCTGGTGGGGCAGGTGCCTTCAGGTGGCTGTCAGCTGGTGACAGCTTTAAGACAGGCCACGCTGTGAGGGTGGAAGCCTTCAGAGAACGCCGCAGGCACGTGGTGAAGAAGCTGTCCCCCTGCTCCATGCCAGCCAGGGTCGCCTGACCGAGCACCTTGTCTCGTGGACGTCTAGGAGAGGACGGCACCGCTCGGTGCAAACAGCAGGCGGGAGTTCAGCGCGGTTGCACAAAGTAGCTGTATGGTTTCAAAGACCAAGGGGTCATGTTTGTCGTCTTAGTCTGGTTTGTGAAGAGCGGCTGAAATGTTGACTTTGTGCTTTAGGTCATGTGTTTAACACATGGGAATGTTTCTATCTTTTTTTCTCTTCTCCCTTTAGTATAAGCAGAGTATAGAACTGATAGCTTTAAACACACCGTCTGTCTCCCTTTCCCCCAGATTACACTTCTTAAACTTAAGAGTCTTAATGGCTGTTTTTTTCCCCTCCATAGTATTTTCGGAAATGTCTTACATTCTGTTGAAATTTGCATGGATTTTGCATGGGTAAGAAGTCTTTGGATGAGACTTTAGAGCCTCACCTTTGAGCTTGTTGAGTCACTGTGTTCATTTCAGAAATCTTGCTTCTTCCTCATGTCAGGAATCAAACGTCTTTATAAGGTCAAACTACTGCAATGAATGAATGTGTGCAGAGTTCCTTTGCCTGAGGTTACATGCAGAAGTCGTTGTTAGAAATTGCGTTTGAAAAGAACTTTCCAAGTCTTCAAGATTGAGCTGTAATTTACTCGTACAGGATTCAGAATAATGCTTGTTTGATGACAATTCATGTAAAAATAATTTCTGAGTAGTTCTTTTAAGCATATCACTATTGCTGTCTTTACAAGACTTTTGCAAAATGCTTGCTCTGTTGGGGAAAGGTGGAGAGCTGGAAATCACAACTGTAGTTTTGTTTAATTTCCAAACAATATCTCATTTTTTGGTACCTGACATTTACATGGAGATTAGGTGAATTCTGAGAACTTGGCTTTCCTTGGAGGCTGCAGTGGATCAATTTACACAGCTTCGTTTCTGCTTTTCCCTGGGCTCCTAAAACACCAGCCCTTTGCACGGAGCTGTGCACCTCGCCTTGGCTTCGCTCTGTCATTTCCTGCTGTTCAGAAAAATCAAAATGACGAAGCTAACTCGGCAGGTCCAGTGTGGCAGAAATAGAAATAACAAAGGATTGTTGCAAATTTAAAAGTTTGCATGTCCATGCAAATGTCTTCCAAAATTCATTTCATACAACTGGCAGGGTTGTATTACTCAGGGAGACCGAGGAGCCCTAGCATCTAGATGCTGCACAGGTAGTGCTATTCAAACCAGGGCTTATGCTGTCTGTACTCAGATCTGTAAGTTTGCTCACGTGGATGGCTTTCCATAAAGATGTCTTTCTTCTACACATGCATCTTCGTCCTCCTGTGCCTTTTCCCTTTATAATACTATGATATAGTTGAATAAACAGTCTGTCTTTATTTTAAGCTTTAAGACAGTCCATGTGTCCTCTTAAGTGGGACGTAGGCAATAAGCTGGATCAGCTCTGAGCAAAACTATCAACTATCCAACTATCCATTCTGTACGTGGAAGCACAGGCGTTTGGTGCAGCCTAATGTAATTACTTTAAAAGCAATGCATCAGTAGTAAAGGAAGCAAACCCAAATGGAAACATTCTCTAGTGGACCCTTTTATTTCTGCACAATTTCATCAATTTTCTTTTACTCTCTTTTTTAAGACTTTGATCTATTCTGCTTTTCAAATATTGTGCAATATAAGCAAAGATGCAGACATTGAACAAACAAGAAAAAAAAATTGCAGCTCATCCTAAACCTCATTCACAAGTATGTGTAAAGGGCTATATTTGTAGAATAAACACAATCTTCTGTATTTTATGGGTGTCTAATCATCTTGCTTGTTTATAACAAGCTAACCGTATGCCCTGAAGTAATTCCTGAAGTTCAATAAGCTACTGCATAAATTGCTGGAAACGCTTGCATTTTGGAACGATTCATGAGATATAGGCTTGATATTCACTTGCTTTGGGACATGAAACCCAATGCTTTTTTGCTAGATGCATCTGCAGAATACATCATCCTAAGATAAAATAAAGAACAGAATAAATCATGTTTCTAGGATAGACACTAATTTTTCTTGGTATCTTGAATTTTTTTGTTTTTTAAAAACCCTACCTATTCATATAATCTGGTGGACAAGACATCGGAGTGGCACAATTAGGCAATATGATGCAGGTAACTGTTTCTGATACCTAATGAGTCAGTTCCTCTCTCTTCTGCCATGCGTGCCGGTGAGCCCAGAACCCTCCCATCAGCGCCCCCCGCGGCTCCCGGGCCCCCTCTCCCCGCTGCCTCGTCGGTGCTGCTCCAGCAGGATGCCGCTGAGTGAGCGTTTCCCTGCTCTTCGGACCGCGCTTGCCCTCTTCCACTCGCACCAGGAGCTAGCTGAGAAGTGCCCAGAATTTGCTTTGCTCTGCAGTTTCTCTCTAAGCAGCAGTGAGTAGTTCCAGGCAGTGCTCTCACTTCGTTCCTCCCATCCCAGACTTGTACGTCTTAACTATTTGCCTCCAGTTAGCTCTATTGTCTCCACGCGTGGCAGCCTCCAATTCAGTGGAAGTAAATGATTATATCTCACTCTATTTGTTCACTCATCAGCGTGGTCTGCCAGCGAATGCTGTCTGTCTAGCTCACGTCACCATGTTGCTGAGCGTCTCGAAATTTATGTTATGTTTGCAGCAAACACGGGAAGCAGGGAATTGCCACCAACCACGTTTTATAAATGAGTCCAGACTTGTAGATCCCAAGAGCTGAGGCAAAGAACAAGAGCTTTTTCCTTAAACCAGGATGTGAGCAAAGCTGAAAATTTAAAATTTTAGCTGGGAAACACAGGCTCTAAACACCTCTTGGCACTTCTGTGCCCGCTGCCTTCCGCCTGAGCCCAGTCAAAATTCAGAAACAGCCAGGAGATGGGGAGACAGCTGGCTCCCCACAGAACGTGGCTTGGGACCTTTAGCTCTTAAGAAGGCAGCGATGTTCAGGTAGTCAGTGCAGTGGGGTGGAGCAGGGGGGTCATGAGGCTGTCCCCATCCCCGTCCCCATCCCCTACCCCTCCAGGAGAAGCCATGCCACCATGTCTCCCCAGGGCTGTGCTGGGGACGAGGGTGCTTCTACAACCTGGTGCTTCTGGCACTTGCCTAGACGGGTGAGTTTTGGGATCCAGTTCCTCCCTGGATAAATTACAAGCTGGCTGGATTAGTGCTGGGACAATTAGGAGTTGCATAAAACCAAGGCCTTTGCTCCCTGGAGCAACAGCTCCAAAACCCTGTCTGTGTCACCAGCCCTCCACGTCTCACTCCTCTGTAGGCAGCCCCTTCAGGACTGCAATGCCAACACGTGGTTTAGGAAGTCACTCGGCCGGGATGGCCCCGGTGTGTCAGGAGAAAGTGAGAAAGAGGATGGTGCGACCCACAGGATCCAGCCAACCTCTGGGATGCGGCTCGTTGGGAATCCTGCTTGCACGGGTGGTTTGCTGGGGAGCGGTGAAAGGATGGGATGGGAAACGTGCTCCAGCATCGGACTAAAAACTCTGTGGAGAGTACTTGATCAAAGCCTGAAATTGCTGTAGTGCTCTTACGAAAGGGCTTTTATTTATTTATTTGTTTTTCCCAGCAGGGAAAAATATTACAGGAACTACAGGAAGTGGCAATTTTGGAAGTGATTACCCATAGTTAAAAATGTGGTCTGACTATTAAAGCCCTTAGCTGTTAAAGACAGAGCAGGTTCTCTGTCACTCGAGAGCTTTAACTAAATATTTGGCTGTCCATCTTACTGAAGTGTCCCAGCCCAACCGCAGGGATCAGCATGCAAAATTCCCTGGGTGACCTTACGTAAACGTAGGCGCTGAGTGATCCCTGCAATCCTGCCCTGGAAATCCCTTAATCCGAGGCCTGCACGAATTGCTTGCTGCAGAGCAGCATCGTCAAAAGCAGGTGACTCATCTCGTGCCGCCTGGGGTGCGCGGCACTGGGGGGCATCTGTAAGCCTCCGAAAAAAGGTGATTCCAGGGCTGTTGCCAAACCAGCTTTTAATACTCTGCTGAATTTTTCCGCTGAACTTTATCTGTCGTGCAGCCGTACCAGAAAGTGGCATTTGTGGGCTGGGATTTGAGCTGGGATTGTGCTAAATGGGAGTTTTTTTCAGTGGGGAATGTTTAAGGTCTTCTGACAGAAACTGATTTGTCTGTCTTGCAGAAAGTGGTTCAGAAGACATCGACATCCTTCCTAATGGACTGGCTTTCATCAGCTCCGTAAGTGTCCGCGCTCCCTCTCTGCGCAGGGACTGGCCTGCTTTGTTATCTGCAGAGGCAATAGGTGAAACCTGCAAGATGTGCTCTTTTTCTACAAGCCTGGCTGGCTCCTTGGGAACAGCCTGGACTTGAGTCGGCTTCGCCAGTGTTTCCGTCTGCTTGAGCAAGTGCACTTCTCAACGCAGAAGTGCTGGTGGTGGCTCTCATGCGTGTATCCCATTGCACTTATTTAATCTCATATTTCTTTCATGCTGCTTACTTGAAATGTGGAAATGTCAAAGCTCTCCCTTGTTGAAAAGGTGTGTTAATTCCTTATCATCTTAAAAAAAAAAAACAACACTAGATTTTGTGTGTTGATTTTGTTGCTCCTGATTTTTTTTTTAGCCTCTAGGCTATAGGTTCTCAAACTTTTCCTTACAATCAGGAGGCCTAGGGATTATTTTCTAAAACAAAAGCTGATTTTTTCATTTATGTGCTCAGGGGACACCCAGACAACAATAACGCTGCAAAATTCATGGCAGAAACTGTGAGCTGCCGCAGCGCTGCCATTCACCGTGGCTTTACCGTGTTTCTGTTGGATGCATTTGGCTGTGCTGGACTTCCAGTTTGTCCCCCCTGTGGGTTAGTTCACAGAGTGGTTTGAAACACAGGGAAAGCCTGGATAAACTGTGCTGCCCCAGATTGGGGATGGAAGTTGGATGTAGGCCAAGGGGGTTCTCGGTGTCTCCTGGGTGCAGCAGTCCTGGCTCTGGACCCGCTGCTCTGCTTGGTGCTGGCTAATGGGGACACCCGAGGTCTGGGCAGGGATGCTCAGCTCAATATTTTGGCACCATGGTGGGGATGGTGGCACCTTGGCCGTGGCTGGAGGATGTAGGGAGCTGGGAGGAGTGGCAGGGGGAAGGTTGTCCCACCCAGGAAGGGCAGGAGGTGGACTGGCACAGCAGTGGTGGTGGTGGTGCCACCACAGGGGTAGAAGGTGGTGCCTTGTCCCCAGCAGTGTGGCTCCTCGTGCCCGTGGCCCAGCTTGCTACCTCTGCACTGTGACTTCAGGGCTCACGGGGGAGAGCAGAGCCTGTCCCTCTGCCTGCATCACGGCACGGTGGGCTAGAGCAGAAGGCAAGCCTTATGTGTGCCTGCAAGGCTCCAGCATTTTCAGCCTCGTTGTGCTCCTCTTACCTTTCATCTGGAAACGATTTTCTTATGTTTTGACTTTACAGGGCTTGAAATACCCAGGATTAAAGAGCTTTGCACCAGACAAGCCAGGTGAAATATTTCTGGTGGATTTGAATGAAGAAAAGCCAAGAGCAGTTGAACTGAGGATCAGCCGTGGGTTTGATCTGGCGTCGTTTAACCCTCATGGAATCAGCACTTACATAGACAAAGGTAAAGAGAGCTTTAACCCAAGATGGTATTAAATCTCAGCCTAAAGGGCACAAACAGAAATCCCTGTGGGGCCTTGCATTGTACTCCCAATAGCCTGCACTCAGTGGGAGAGAAAAAGGTTTTCAGGCATTTGGTCTTTTTGGGGTTCTTTTCCAAAGGTCGGCTGCAGATGCAAACGCCTTTGCACATAGTCTCAGGCTGTCTGAGACAGAAAGATGGCCTGTATATTGAAAGGAAAGAAAACATGGAAGATGTTTGAAGAGTTGAAAGCCACACAAGGTTTATTTTGCCAGTTTACATCTGTCTCACCCTTGGGTTCAAGGGTTTTCTGGAGACACACACTTCACTGACTAGTAGTGACTAGACAGGAGGCAGCAAATGCTCATCCTGTGACAAGCTATGACCGCCAATAAAAGATCCTTCATGCTCTCCTTCCTCTCTTTTTCTCCTGTCCTTTCACTGGGTCTTTCAGCATGGCAATTAGAAGTCCTGCAAATGCTAAGAGAAAGAGACCCATTCCTGCAGCTTCACCTGTGTCCCAAGGCAGGCACCCTTTAAGGGAAGCAACATTGGAGAAATTGGTAGCAGCTAATTTAGGGTCTCACCAGCAGAGCTGAGCAGAGGGACTGCAGCTTTACAGAGAGGACAAGAGAAGGCTTGAGGGCGGCTTTCTCAGGTGATGTGGTAAATAAACCAAAGGGCCCAAATTTGCTGGGGTTCCAGCTGTCCTTCCCAGCTAGCTGTGGTTATTTCATACAACTGGTCACCGTAGGGCATCAGATTGCAAAACCCACTGCCTGGGCATAAAGATGGAGCCCTTACTATAGTTCCCCCTTGGTAAAAATAGTGAAAATCTGGTTTACATGGCAGTGCTCCGTGGGGTGAACCCCGTTGAAGGGTAGCTGGAGATCTGGATCCAGTGGCATTGACATCCTGCATTACTTTGGTACTCATCATTCTGCTTCTGAAGAGCCAGGAGGGAAATGCACCAAAACCAAACCAAAAGTGTTCTGTACTACTGTTGCAGAAATCTAGTGAAATTCATCTTTTTGCATTTCCTTCTTTTAAGATGACACCGTGTACCTCTTTGTTGTGAATCATCCACACCAGAAGAGCACAGTAGAATTGTTTAAATTTGTAGAAGACGACAATTCTCTTGTACATCTGAAAGCCATTCGACATGACCTTCTGACAAGGTATTGGAGCCAAATACAGTCTTGCCCCAGAAGAACAGGCTTCTTTGGTAAAATCCAAAGTAGGATGATTTTGGTTTTAGGGTATTAACGTGGAATATTTTCTCTTTAACCAGCTTTCTGGTTTCTGTTATTGATTACTTCTTATCCATGCCATTAAACACTGCGTTCCTCCAGTCTCTTCTGTAATGAGATTTTTAATAGCTGTACCACTAAATCACTCTTAAGCTGCACTGTGACTGATGTCAGAAAATTAGCTTGGTTTGGCATTCACTTCTTCTCTCATGTAACCCAGTCTCAGTTCATTGCAGGTATGAATCTTGAGATATTCTATTATTCTGAATTTGGTACACTGTAAAATTAAGCATACTTTTTCTTTTTTCATTTTTGCATACAGAATATTCTTGGTCTGCCCTACTGCAAAATGACTGTAAGATAAAGGTAGCCTGAAAGATAAGGTTGTCACAACTCCTACATTTGGTTTCCAAATGAGTGTAATTAAAAGAGAAAAATTTCCATAGGCTTGTAAACAGGTAGCCAGATCTTCAGTTTATGTCCTACTGTCCTGTTCAGGTTTCAGCACTGCATAGTTCTGGCCCATGTAAAAGAAAATAGAAGTAAAAAGGGAGGCTGTAAATAACGCAGCGTCTATCTGATGTAAAAGCTGTACTTCCAGCCCGTTTGGGACCATGGGGTGAATGTGTCCTGGCTGGATTCTGGGCAGTCATATAATGCTTCATTATACCTCTCTTTTCTCTTTTCTCTTTCCTTTTCTCTTTTCTCTTTTTCCTTTTTTCTTTTTTCTTCTTTTTTCTTTTTTCTTTTTTCTTTTTCCTTTTTCCTTTTTTCCTTCTTTTCTTTTCTTTTTTCTTTTTTTCTTTTTTTCTTTTTTTTTTTTTTCTTTTTTTTTCTTTTTTTCTTTTTTCTTCCCTTCCCTTCCCTTCCCTTTCCTTCCCTTCTCTGATTCTCTCATTTTCTCTCTCTTTTTTTCAGTGTGAATGATATAGTAGCTGTGGGGCCAGACAGCTTCTATGCTACCAATGACCACTACTTCTCCGACTTCATCTTGATGTTCTTGGAGATGTTCTTGGGTTTAACTTGGTCAAATGTTGTTTACTACAGTCCAAAAGAAGTTAAAGAAGTAGCAGCTGGGTTTTATTCAGCCAATGGAATTAACATTTCACCCGATAAAAAGTAAGTTTCTGCTTGCCTCAGACTTTGTTCAATCAGACACAAGAGTCCTGAAATCCTCGTTTGGACACTCAGTACTTCTGTGCCCAGTGGCTAAACTGGCTCATGTAAGGCAAGGTGCTACCTGTAAAACGTAAGCAATGCAAAGGGTTTGTAGAACAGAAGCCAAACGTCTTTGTCTTTAACTGCAGGCAGTGTTTCCTGCTCTGTGTGGTGGTTTATGTGCAATAAGAGCAAAAGCTGTTTCATTTTAACCAGCTAATACAGAAGTTTGTGTATATTGCTTGCAAGGATTAATGGGGCAGAATTTCTGAAAGTGGGGAATGCTCTACAGTCCTAAGGTCTGTACCCCTGTGTTCACCAGTCATGTGGTTTAGACAGGTGACCTTAAATTTAAAATAAAGTGGATTTGGGAATATGACAATCCAAGGCCTGCTTCAGTGTCATAATGGAAGAACTGGCACAGTGCGAAGCTGGCTGGCTTTGGTTCAGTGCACTCTGGCCTGCTTGAAATTTCTATTACTGTGCGAGGACTGTGAGCTGGAATTCCTCGCAGGAAAAGCTGGGCTTACATATGAGGGACTGACTGTTTTTGGTGTCTGCTTACTCATGCACATTGCTAAGAGGTGCTTTCTTTTGAAGGTACATCTATGTTGCAGATATATTTGATCATAATGTCCATGTTATGGAAAAGCATGCTAATTGGAATTTAACCCATGTGAAGGTAAGGTGCTGCTCTTCCAAAAAAAGAGCCATATGTGAATTTTGGACAGATTAGTCCCCATGATGCTTCAGCTTTCAACCTGCTCACGTGTGAAGTTCTGATGTGGAATGGCTCCTGCCGCAGGTTCGCGCTCCATTGCAGAGCTGCCGGTCACATAGCAGGTCGCACCAGCAGCAGAGGGGTCTTGGAGTGCTGCATGGAGTCGCACTGGAAGTCGGCTTCAGGCAGCGTGGGTGAATCCACCAAGCACAGAAATAACCAACGTGAGCGTGGCTTGAAGGCAGCTGATGGGGAAAGCTCAGAGCAGCAAGCAGGCTCATGGCACGGAGGGAGGGATAAAGCACACTGGGTAGGGGGAAGGAAGACAGCACTAGGGGAGAAAATAGTGGAAAAAAAGTCTAGGTTGTACACAATGAAAGTCTTGGATAAGTCTATCAATTACGACTGAAAACAAGACAGTCTTATACTTTGCTTCCAGGACTTCTGATAGCTTTAACATCTCTCGTTTTCTTGTTTTCCCTCTGTGTTGGATAGACGCTGCAGCTGGACACTCTCGTCGATAACTTGTCTGTCGACCGTGACACTGGAGACATCTGGATAGGATGTCATCCCAATGGGATGAAGCTGCTCTACAGCAATCCAGAAAATCTTCCTGCCTCTGAGGTGCCTTTTGGGAGACATCACTGGTCTCTGGGCTGTGTCCGTGCCAGAAAGTGGCATTGTCCAAATCATCCTGGTTTAACTTAACTATGCGTGACATAGAAAAGTGCCTGGCCAGCCTCTGCGAAGGCAAAGACCGTGCTGGCTCCTAGCTGAGAGCTTCTGCTCTCACATGGGAAACCTGAGCAGCACTTAGTTTACAAACACCTATTCAGATCCTTAGGAGACAAGTGAATAATTTCCACTTAGTAGTTTGGTCATTCTGGACTCCTTAGGCTGCTTTTTGTGCAGCTGTGGCCACACAATCAGATTTTGATGAACTGTGTTAATTACTGAGCCAGCACCTCTTTGCCAAACAAAAGCATTGACTGAGTACAAAGCAGGGCCAGAAGCATTCTCGCTGGAACAATTTGTCTGTGCAAGCGCGGTTCATCAGCAGGTGACACCGCAGTTCTTCTTCCTCCCCCAGCAATCGAGGCGGCAGCGGAGTGCTGGCAGCGGGGCGTGCAGGTGGCTGATTGCCGTCCATTTGATTTTAGCGTTGTCTGAAGCTTCCCACAGGACACTTGTCAAAATTACCCTGTTCCATAGCAGTAGATTTAAGACAGTGGGCAGTTGTTTACTCTGTCTGGAAAAAGCATGGAAATAAGAAGATATTAAGTAACTTTTAGCCTGGAGGTTCACATTCCCCATGCTGGGGATGACTGCCTTCTTACTGGGGCGGCTTCTCTTTCGCACAGCCACTGAATCCAAGTAATCGGTCTTCCTGGACCATGCTTCACTGAAGCAGAACCTGTGCCTTATCACAGGAGTCACTTGGTGAAACTGCTGCAGTTCGCAGCAGCCGATGAAGCTAATGTGTTTAAATTAACATCCCGATGTTCCTTCCCTCCACCCTTGTGGGGGATTTCCACCCGCCGCCATTTCAGTAGACGTGTCCCCCTCCTCCGGCAGGTCCTGCGCATCCAGAACATCCTCTCGGAGGAGCCTGCGGTGACGCGCGTGTACGCCGACGACGGCTCGGTGCTGCAGGGAAGCTCGGTGGCATCTGTCTACGACGGAAAATTGCTCATCGGCACCGTCTTCCACAGAGCCCTGTACTGTGAGCTATAGCTTGTCCCGGGTAAGACCTGTTCCCATGGGAAGGATTTAGTTCCTGGTGAACTCACCTAGTTTATGCTAGATTTGCTAAGGACGAGACTGTCCCAGTGAAAGTTAACCAGAGCCATGGAAATGCATTCTAGCTTTCCTCTCCGGAATGAGAGTTTTACACAGTAGTAAAGGAAATGGCACTGAAGGTGAGGAATCGGTTTCTTTCTTTAGTGCGGAGGACCCCATGCTAGTAACACAGGGTAAGGCTGAAGTTCAAATTCAGGTGGCAAATGACTGAAACCGTCAGACTTTGAATTATCAGTTGCGATGGATCTCTGTTTTTTTGTCAGAGAAAATTGGTTTTGTTAATGAGAATTAACTACCAGTTTGGCGTGCTCTCCTGTCACTGATGCCAGGCTTTCCTAGGGACTGAGCTAAGGGCTCTTTTTCTAAGCCTTCCTGTTACAAACTTTCCCTAATGCTTCAGAAATCAGTGGAAGGAGAAGAAATGATATTTTAGACTCATGTCTTCCCTCTTCCCCTTTTAAACCATTTCCTAACATTACTTCAGTTTCATGAATCTTAATCCTACTGAGAAAAGAGGGGGCATCATTTTGGAGTGGTTTCTTACTAAGCCTTCCAGAGGGAGCTTAAAAAAGCCTTTTTTTTTTTTCTGAAGGAGCAGGAAACAACTCTTGAACACCTTCAATGAAAAGTGCATTAGCCATTATTGTCTGTGACAGCACAGGGAGCATTCGCGGGCGCTTTGCCACAGTGACTGCCGCCAAGCGTGGCTCGCGCCTGTTCTGTGCTTAGCCTCCCGTCGGGACGGAGCCGATTTTAGCGTGCGCTGGGTACCCACGTCACGTTCATCCGTCAGCACTTCCTGATAGCATTGCACTGTGCCCTGTTAAAGGACCTAGCTGGGTTTCCATCTACTGATATTTTTAGGGTGGCGTTCGTTAGTAATCACTTTCAATAAACTGAATTAAGTGTCCTCTGAAGCTGGAAATCAGTTTTTCGTGCTTTGCAGTGTGCACCGCAGGATGCTAGTGTTGCCAAAGCCTCTGTCTGAACCACTGCTTGCCTTTCTGCCCATGAGCGAGCTCTGCTTTCGTTAGTACGGCTGTCCTGCAGCTCCTGCAGCTCTCTTTGTCTGCTGTCCCATCTCCGATCGCTGCTCCTGTTTAGTGAAAGTCGCTGACGTGCGGCTGAAGGCACTCTTACCTGCGACTGCTGCGCTGCTGGGCTCGCCGCTGTGCTGCCCGGCACAGGCAGGTGTTCCACAGTGGCTGGGCTGCCCCCAAACAGTGTCACCAGACAGAGCTACCGGCTGCCACCATTTAGTCCCCGTTGGAAGTCAGGCTGTGAAATCCGCATTGCAAGGCACCCTCCAGCTGATTCACTCGTGCGTTTCCTTGCAGCTGTTCTTCCACCGCTGGGGGAAAAAAAAAGGCAGGCTGCTTGTGAAGGGCAAGCTTAGGAGTAGGAAGAGCCAGCGCCGGGGTGCAAATTGCTGTTCTGGCTTTGCTCTTCCCTGCTGCGATTCACTTCACCAGCAGCCACAGCCTCCTCAGGTTTGGAGAGCACAGGGGAAGTTCAGTGCTTTGCAAGCACAGGCACGCTTCTGCCCGCGCGACAGAGCAGCAACCGGCCCCGCAGCCGCCCCAGCGCCGGGGCAGGAGCCCGCCTGTGCGCGGACCTTCGGCTGCCGCGGGGCTTTGCAGGGCTGGCTGAGGCGGCATTGCCCAGGGCTCAGGTTTGGGTAGCGCTGGCCTCGAACAGCCAGTACGTGCGCTGACAGCCCTTGGCTCCCTTTCCCTTCTAGCACAACTGCGCCTAACAGCTTCCATCCGCTGGCACGAAGGAGTTACCGCGCCTTCTCTGCGGGGCAGCTCTAACCCCAGCACGGAGCCGGTGCCAGGGCTGGTGGCTGGAGCTCTGCTACCATATGGGATGGACGCTGCCGTCCCCCTTCCCACACAGCTTGTGTCACCTGCTCGTCCCCCGAGAGCGTCTGCTCCAGCCTGGGCTCAGGCATGTCCCCGCGCGCGAGGGGCTGCGCGAGGCTGCAGAATGGAGCGGCGTGTCGGGCACCCTTCGGGATGCGGGCAGCATCCCGCTGCTGCCGTGCCGGATGACTCCTTCATCCCCGCGCAGCGCAGGCGGCGCTGGGTTTTGTGAGGTTTTGCACGCCAACAGCGCGTGCTGCGGGGGTCTGGCGGTGGCTGGAGGGGGAGGCGGGAGCTTCGGGCTGCCGCGACGCTGCTGGTTGACCCGGCCTCGGGCACGGCGCTGCGTGAGTCGGTCGGTGCACAGGCTGTGCCCATAGCTCCTCTCCAGCAATGCCCGTCCTTAACCTGGGGACTTGAGCGCTGCCCAGGGTCTGCCATCTGCCCGTGGAGGCTTTGGTTTTTCAAGTCGTGTGCTCGCCATGGCGTGCAGACGGCTGAGCAGACTCCCCCTTACAGCACAGAGCTGGCCCCAGACGGGGACAGCTTTTGTCTCATCCCTTTGCAGGACTTGGCTTTGGCACCAGCCAACAGCACCATGTGCTCAGCAATGTAATTTACCGTAGCTCTGGCTTTGCTGCCCCTTCCCTAGCAATTTCTCTCCCCACAGGACATTTTCATTTCCCTGGGAAGCGGCGTGCTTTCCTGCAGCGACCTGCAGCCTACTTCCAGCACTGAGGAACACACGTTGTTCCCAGAGCCCAAACAGCCAGACTGATCTGAAGGCAGCGCTCGCAATGGAGAGGCTGGGCTATTAGCTTACTTGTAATTAGCCATCAACGTCCTGCGCTAGCTTTTTAAATAATTACATTAGGCTTGGGTCACTATCTGTTCTCAAGTAGATTAAGTGCTGCTTTATAAAGAGCTCACATTTTTGAAGCAGTGGTGGTAACACAGCTGAAACACCGACTAGTCACTGTTCTGGGACTGCATTTACTTTGTGGTTGTCTGACAGCCAGCATTTCCCTCAGCACTGTGAAAAATAATGGATCAAAAATATATTTCACATTTGCTAATAGCTCAGAGCATCTTCAGATGTAAATCTACAAGTTGCTGGGTCTTGTCAAATTGCTTCCTTTTTTTTTTGCTCTTTTTGGGCCATTCAGAAAATAAAGAATGTGTTCACTTGTTACTGGTTACTTTTTTTTTTAACTATTCCTTTGCTGAAGGTTTTCCTAGTGGCCTGCCCGCAGGTAGAAGCATGCGCAAGTGGCAGGCCTTATCTTTTCATAAGGCATTTGTGAGGAGAAAGATCACAGGTACGATTTAGTACCTGCTAGTACGAATTGTAAAATTTTGTATTTTAATCTGGGGCAAGGAGGGTCTGAAGCCCATGGCCAGCCTCCCCTAAGGGTGTCCCAGCCTTTCAGTGAGGCTGCGGGAACCGACGCCGGGCTACTGTGCACTGAGGTGGTGCTGGGCAGGCCAGAGACCGCAAGCAGGCATTTTTGCAGCAAAAGCACTGCTGGGCTACAGCCACAGTACGGCCACTGCCAGGATAAAGCCGTGGCCCTACCCCATGGTGTGGGGTCACCGTTTGGTAAAACACGCCGGCAGCCTCGGGGCAGTACAGCAGTGGAAGAAGATGGACATCAAGCTTGGTTTCCTAACAACATCTACAGGAAAACCTGGGCTTGCAGCCCTCGTGCTGAGGGCATGGCACAACGTGGCGTCTTCCACAGGCTGTAGCTTCTGGAACAGTTCTGGGCATTTCAGAAGGCAGCCTGCAGGTATCTGAGACAACTTGTACAAACATAAGGACAGAAGCATAATCGCGCCAGGCTCATGATGCTGCTGAGCAGACACATTTTACATGTCAGTTTTGGACTTACAGCCTCTTAATGCTTTAACGTACCTATTTTAGTTAAGTTCCTCTGTTTTATGGGTTGGGGATGCTTTTATCTTCCTGCAGGTGGTGGCCGTAACAGCAGAAGGAAATTTGTGATTCAGCCATTGGGAGACCCAGTCTGGTTAGGAGGCTTGCCCTCCAGATGAAGTGCTGAATACTTGGCCTAGATTCTGCCAGATGTAAATCCACTGAAGTCACTAGACAAATTGGACAGTCTGTGCCCTCTGCTTTTCCCTAGTTTAATGCTTCACTAAAACAGAATAAATAAAAATAAACACATTACCATATTCAGCAGGTGGTAAAATGCCCATTACAGCTAACCTACACTTGAGTGTAAATGGTAAAATGTTCTATATACCAAAATCAGCTTTTAAAAAGACAAACATTGACCAGCATCAGTGTGAAGGCAGCATATTTGTACGTCAACCTGCAACAAAAGACTGGAAGCTACATTTCATCTGCATATTAAGAAAAAAGGCCATTCTCTTTCCTTATCCTATTTTTTTTCTTCCTTTTACATAATTACAGACTGTAAATGAGATCCAGTCTGAGGCCTGGGAATGACAACACTTTGGCCAACAGCTGGGATTAAAGCAGTGAGCAGAAGGAAGGGAAGAACAAGCAGGGCAAGGCTCCCCCGGCTACGAACCTGACGCGTGCAGCAGCAGCTGTCCAGCCGTGCTTACCATTTAGTATTTCTTCTGAAATGACCAACAAATGGGCAGGAAAGTGAGGACTCGATACAAATTCTAATAAAGATTCAGGATTTCTCATTTTATTGCATTCGTTGTCTAACAACAATAATACTCATTGGCAAGAAATTTATTTACACTAACAAATTAACTTCAAACCACAAGGCTTTGTTGTTTGTATTTAAACTGTAAGAAAACAAAGGGCCACCATGATGTTCTGTTTTGAAGTCTCCAAATGACTAAATATTAAAGAAAATTATTTGGGGGAAAACTCAACAATCTAGAGAAGTTCGTATTAACCAAGCACAAGGGAACAAGCTCAGACATGGCACTACTGTGTCCTTCATGCAGATGATTAGACACCAAGATGTACAAACAAAAAGTTCAGGATTAACATGCACTTCATATACATTTGACTTCTTTAAAAAACAACAGGAAAAGGAAAAAAATCTGAAGCGCAACCACCTCCTCAACCATATAAAAAGAAACAATGTAAGAAGCCAATTTTTACAGTGAGCACAGTGCATTTTAGTCTTTTAGCTGCCTGGTCTTCTAGCAATACGTACAACACTTGTCAGTCACCACTGGGTTATCATTGCAACATGACTGGAAAATACAAAAGCGGTAGTTCAGACAGTCAATGTGTGTGGGAAAGTATATAGCCAGAGGAGGTTCACTGTGCACTGCCCGCTTCAGAATGGTCCAGTTCCTTACATCTGGGGCCCTGTGATCCCTGTTTCCTTCAGATGCCTCTGCACGGGGACCTGAACGTGCTTCCACTGGTGTCCATGACAAAGCTCCCTCTGAGACCCTGGCAGGAGGGGGTTATTCAGTCTGGAGCTGAGCTCAGCTTTGACAAACCAAATGACTAGCTCTTAACAGGGCCCAGCCTTCCAAAAGAAACAGGCAGCACAAGCCACTAAAGCCAAACCTTCCAGTAAGACACACATTTGTCAAATCATTGCTTAATGCCCGCAGCAAAAGCACCAGTCCCACTGTCCGTTAGCAGCAGAAAGCTCATTTTATAATGAGGGATTGGAGGGCTCAATGTCATGGCGATGGTGTCACAGCTTTGAAAAAATCACAGTTTTACAGGTGGAAAAACTACAGTAAAACATGTAAAGGAGGTTAACGAAAAGGACTGTGCAATCTGCAAAGGACCCACCGTCAACTGTGATGCCTGGGAAAGTTACTTCGGCTGCCACTCACAACCCTGCTCAGAAATGAGCTGCTGAAAGCGCTCCAACAGAAACCAAAGTTAGGTTTGGAAAATAAGAAAACAGGTTTTTCTTCCCAGAATACTAACACTCCTCATTAACATCAATCCTGCCATGCTCCCCCCAACCAAAAAACCACCCCGAGGACAATGCGCAGGAAGACCTACAGAGGAACACTCTGGGTATGGTTTTAACAGACTTTTAAAATCTTGCCATCTGCGGAACACGTAAGACCCCTGAAGAAAACTGAGTGAAGCTAGCAGCTCAGGGGGAGCACGCCGGCAGCGCTTCGCCCCCCCGCATCTCCGGGCAGCGCAGGCTCCGCGCCCCCAGCCCTGCAGCTGCTGTGGACCTCAGTGCGGCGGAGGGCTGTACGAATAGCCATGCGATGTACGTACGTGTGCACGTACACACACAAACCCACGCGTATTTATTTCAAAAGGAATCAAGTCACAAATCACCGGAACGTTTCACTCCTAGAAAGACTAATTCATTGTGTTATTTTCAGTCACTAACAAAGCAAGACTAAACCTGAACCATTCTACTGCTCTGTGCACTCTGCCCAACTCTAATGTTAAAGACAAGTTAATTAAGCGTATGCCTGCTTTTTTCAAGCTTTTTTTTCAGTGTTTTGGCCCACTGCATAGGTTTCCTAAGGTTTTAAAGTGAGGGAGAGCACGGAACGAGTGAAGTGCTACCGAAAGGCTCCAGCCCCTCCGCCACTTGGTTTGATGATACTGCAAGGGAAGAGGCCACACCTAAAAGAGCAAGATCAGGTTTTGCTTTTCCTCCGACAGTATTTTTTCCTCTGTAAACACATGGCTAAACAATTAACACATGACTTCATCCCTGCAAACTTCCCTTACATTTCAGCACGGAGAAACAGTACAGACTGCACTGCAGAGTCTTTAAAGAACCACAGCTGACTACGTGCAAACCTTTCGATTTTCAGTGTTGTGATGGTGCCTACAACGGCACTTCTTGGCCATACACAGCTAAGTAATGATCCTTCTCCTTCCTACTGCAGAACTGGCTTCTGCACTATTAACAAGAGTGGCACTTCTTTCCCTGACTTTACATGGAAGAGAATCCATTCTCAAAAATCGCTGTACAAGATTGCCCTCCTCCTATTTGCCAGCACGTGAGCCAGAAGGTGAAGGTGGAGCTCAGGAGGACAGCAGGCTTTGATGGAAGCAGTGCAGCTCAAGTACTAGAAATGCTAACGCTAGGTGTCAAGCACCTCTGAATGTCAATGACAGTGGAGGACTGGCAAGCCTCAGAGGAAAGCTGCTCAGTAATTCTTGTAAAATCTCAATTCTTGTAGTACCCTGCACCAGACTAGTCATGGCACAACAGATGCCTTTGCAAAACAAACAAACAAACAAACAAAATTTTGCATACACTGAGATACAAACATCTCCTCATTCTGTTCAGCTTTTTAGTACTGCCTTTTGTTCCACTATGCAATTTCAACCTACGACCTAGAACAGGCTCTGCTTGCAGCGAGCACCACCAGTCCTGCTCAGACTGGTGGGTGGAACGCAAACGGCAGCGGGCAGTACTCTGTGCATTGCGCTAAACAGCCCGGGCTCCTTCCTCACCTCCAGGTCCTGATCTGCCGCAGATCAGGCAGACAGAAACCGAGCTGGGAGCTTTAACTCACGTCACATGGGTGCAGGCATCCCATGTGGAAAAGTACTAGCTGGAAGCAAGTAACATCAGTATGCCTGGCAGATCTGGACAGAGCAAAGAGCCACCGTGCCCTCCAGAGCCTCAGTGCAGGACTTCAGGACTAAAGTAACCTGCCCTGTTGCATCTCTTACTTTTACTTCTTGAAGTTCCACTTCCAGCTACCTCTCCTTTCTGCACTGCGGGCTATGCCTGCTCCCTTTCATAGGCTAGATACTTGCATGTGCGCAGACTGGCAGCAACGCAGCAACACAAGCACAACTAGAGTTTACAGAAGAGGCCTCACGTTGCAGCCAGGGAGAAGTTAACTTCACCAGCCAGCTGTGGTCACCTCGGTGTGAAGCTGACACGGGCACACGGCCAGAGGTGTGGAAACGCCAAGCCGCCTGCACAGCGGTCTGAAGTCAGCATATTTAAAACTGCTTTAACTCCAGAAATAAATATGTAGAAGTAGGCGACAGTTACATCTGCAGGTGAGCCAAAAGAGAAAGTCTTTCCAGTCATTTAGCACGGAGTATTTGTTTCTTCTTATTACACACACGCACACACAAAAAACCATTAGTCTGACTTAGCATTGGTGTACAGGAAATTAAGTTCACAATGATGAGACATCCTCATCTTCCATTTCATGTATGTCATTACACAACACAAGGGGAAGAAATGCAACACAACTTTAAAGATCCTATAGAACAGTAATAACAGTTTCAAACTGCACTGGTCTTTAAATCTGTAATGAGGTGACATTTCTGTATGTCCCCAGAATGTTACCATACTTAATAAAAGGAACCACATAAATCTTCTTCATCACAGAAAGAGGAACGAACTCTTGTCATTGCTTCGTTTCTTTTGTTTTCATGTGTCGATCAATATGCATTTTATGGTTTTATTTTAAATTTAAGCTACTGCTTTTTAAGTTAGATTTTTTTTTTTTAAATTAGAGACTAACAAAGTAACATTACCACAAAGCAATATAAAAACCCTGAATACTTAAAGGACTTAAGTTGAATTAGTTTTTCTGCAGAATAAGAACCTGATTTACAAAGAGATTAAAGAGGCACTGTTCTAAGCAGCAAGAATGAAAACTCAATGTATAATGCCAAGCAGTCTGCTCAGGTTCCTAAGAAAACAAAGAACATAAAAAAGGGACACCACCTTAGATTACGACATACAGCCACTTAAACATTATAATGTAAGCATAATTTAAAATCATTGAATGTATTTTATCAACATTGTATTTAAAATATTAAATTTCCAGTTTCTTCCAGATAAATTCTTACTTGAATATAAATTTATAACTTCCTAAAATAACAGAATGCTAGTTTTATGAGGCTATTAAATATTCGCATATTTTTTCTCCAACAAAGAGTGCAGAAAGATTCACTTCAATTTGGAATTCTTCTTAGCAGGTACATTTTTTTGCCAGTAGTTTATCTCAGGAAAAATATCACAAGCCTTTAGAAATATTATGAAGTATCTCTTACAGTAACTTCACTTTTATATTTGAATAAATTATACATCAGAAACTTCTAGAAATTGGATTTGGAAGAAAAATAAAGCTAGGACTAAACGGATCTGTTGTGTATTAGTTTTGAATGAACTAGGCTCTGTCAGTTTACAGACCAATTTACACATCAAAGAAATTATTACGATCAAAGACCCTGAACTCTAAACATTGCACCCCAACTGTTTCAAATCTGAATGATTTGTGACAGACACAAATCTGAATGTCATAAAATACAGAGCAGAAAAGAAGCCAAGCCAAACTAAAACAAACATTTTCTTCCAAAGAATTCAATGTTGGCATTTTTTAGGCTGGTAAACTTTAAGTTCAACTTTGTAACTGTGCATCAACATCCTAAACAATTTATATGTTAGCGTGACTGACTAGATGAAGACTGCAATTTCCAGGATGCACGAAAGGAAAGTGATGTTTCTCAAATATAAATGCTGCTGCATAGCTAGCTTTGACCAAAAGCAGGAAGGTAACACCTTCAGCTTCTTGCTGTGGATATTTGCCGGTTGTCTTTCCATTCTTTTCAAGAAATACTGAATATTTTAATACTGCTCTTAAGAGGCAGTAACATCATCCAGTGCAAGTTATACTCTGCTTCTGTCATAGCCAACACTACTCAGCAGGTTTTGCTAATGGACTCACAGAGCAGGATAACAGAAATCTCTGACATACGTAACAAGACCACTTAAACCATCTAAACATTCTACAGCCTATGCCTAAAAATTCAGGTTTTGGTAGGGATATTCTTTAAACACATCAGTCAAAATAGCTAATACATGGCAGCTTTGGATTTAGTAACTTTCACCTCCATGGCAGCATTGGTCTTAACAGCAATGTGCTGAATTAATTTTAACCAGAAACTCTCTTCTTCCTCTTCTTAAAGTGCACTTCTGTAAAAACTGAAAGTCTTTAGCAGACTCAACTTTGATAATCGTTTCCAATGACAGTTTCATAACAGCACAGCACAAAACTTACACTTCCAATACTTATTGGAGAATGCATCTGAAGATGTGGTGTTTTTCTCTGAAACAAAACAAAGTAAAACAAGCCCAGTTTCCTGTTCAAAATACATGAAAAAGAACGCAGAGTGTGCTATAAGAAAGTTGCCTACACACCGGGAGCACAAAGAAATTTATACAGATCTATACGCTGTGCTCTAGTTAGAAATTCATCCTTGCTCAGATATCTAAAGGATAAATGTTATCCTCAGATTTCTGTGTAAACCCACATAATCATTTAAGGCTTTGCCTCCTTCCTGGATTAACTATTGTACAATTAACAGAAAGAGTTTCACCTCCTGTCTTTTACTCAGGGGGGATGTTGACTCTCCTGTCTTTATCTCCAGTGTATATTAAGAAGTCACTGAACAGTTGTGTTTCCAGAGCAGTGTCGCTTCAAGGTACTGATGCAAGACGAAACTTACTCCAGTAGATGGAAATGAGTATCAAAACACTGCTGAGAAGCTGAAATTCCAGTTAGAAAGTTAAGTCAGCTCTTATCAGACAGAGAACAACTCCTTTTACCCAGCTGAATAAGCATTCACCAATTGTCTTGACTGGCCATCCTGTTCAGAAGAGGTGAAGCAGTGGACCATGCTCCTCAGCATCATGCTGGTTACTGAAGTGACCAAACACACAGAGCTCAATAGAACAGAGTAGTTTGAAAGGAAACACCGCCACACAAATATGAAATCTGTTAGCTGTCAACAACAACAAAACAAACCAAGGGGCTGGGGTTGTTTAACATGGCAACAACAACGAGCATGAACTGGATATGCATGGAAATAAAACTACACAATATATATTCTCCTAGTCATTCTATTTATAGCCCCATTTCTCTGTACACACTCGTGTAATGAATGCAAGTAAGATGAAGGGGCACCAGAGTGGGTATGAGTTTCTCTTCCCTCGAAGTGCCTCCACATTACTACCTCAGCAGTACTTCTGCTTATCGCTGCTCATTAGTGCCCTCTGTTGCATCTGATGAAGACTTGTCTGTTTTCTTCGATTTCCTCTGCAGTTGCTCTTGTTCCTTCTTTCGAAGCTTTTCCCTTTGCTTTTCCATTTTCTCTTGAGCTTTGCGAGCTTTCTCCAGGGATGCTTTCATTTCCTTTAGCTTTTTTTTAATGACTGCTCTGTCCTGGGAAGATGTCATACCAAGAGCCTGAGATGGGGAAAACAAAATTAAAAAGATTTTCATATGGTTTAATCTATCACCAAATTTATCATATTCTAATAATAACTCTTCTCAGGTAGAAGACTATCACAACTAAGCGAATTTGAGATATAATTAGATACATTACTGAAGTGAAATTAATAATATTTTAAACTTCTGTACTACTTTCCGTGCTTTCTACTTCTAGAATGTTAAAGAATTAGATCTCATTGTAACCAAAGTTCTACTATATTCATTTCATTGATCAAACAAGGCAAAGAAATATTAAACTATTTGCCTGAAGTCATCTAAGTCTACATAGACCAAAACTTCCCAATTCTCACTGCTGTGTCTTTGTGAAAAATTCACTTGCTGTCTTCTGAAAACCCTAGTTAGTGAAATTTCAGAAAGGAAACACCAAACTTTGACTTTCAGATATGCTGAGCCTCCCGCAACTCCCTCCTATAATCATTTTTGACAAAACTAAGCTCATATTTTCACTGCAAGAACCAATGGATGCTTTATACATCAAAACTGTATTTAGTTCTAACATAGTACAATTGGTATCCAGCTTTTGCCTCCAGTATCACAGTAATCCATTTTACAGTTGCCACTTCTGATGCATTTCTATTTGCAATCTTCTCTGAATCACCCTTCTGTAAAACAGAGCTGGATGAGAAATACGTGCATGCAAATACCACTTATATATGCTACTATATGACTTATGAGTGCAAATATAAGTACATTATATGCACCCAGAATTTTCACAAAGAAAATGCCCTCTGTTTCTGAAGCTTCTGAACCTAAGCACACATAAGAATTTCCCAAAGTGCTGCCACGGCTTTCTGCTCCATGTTTATTATTCTAGTCTATCATCAGCCTTCCACACACAGAGGTCCTCTGCTTTCTGGCAGAATTCTTACTTCCTTTAAGATTATCTCAAGTGACAATAAATAATACAGTTACTCCTGAAGTCCAGTCAGTCAGTTACCTTGAGCTTACTCCCATCCAGTTGAAGGAGATGCTCCCCGTTAATGTTTTGGGCACTGAATTCAGAAACATATTGTTCAAGGTTCAGGCTCATTAACCAGTGGGACACCTGCTGCACACTCCACTCCTGAACAGCCCGGTTCTGGCACTGACTGTGTTTTGGAGACTGTCCATCATCAAGGATCTGTGACAAAAACATGCTGCATTATTGAGAGGGTAACACTGTCTAGCATTTTTCTGTACAAACAGCCAGCATCAGAGCAGAGGTACCTGTACTATCTTTATACTGCTATAATAACAATTTCACACCACTGCATTACATCTGTATCTAACCAGATATCTAAGAATTGATGCAAGGTACCTAAAAAGTTTCTATTTATAAATAGAAGAAGAAAAAGGAGCTGCCATTCCCTTTAATCCAAACAGAAACTGAAATGGCCAGGTGGCAATTCAAAACAGATACTCTCCCATTCCCTCACAAGATTTTTATCCCTCAAATTATGAGGTATCTAATGGATGCAGTGAATTCTGCATTCTACTTCCTAGGTGCATTCACTGATTGTTATGGTGTGATAAGCTATAAAACAAGAAATTCAGGGGAAAAACACCCTCAGAAAACCACTCTGAAGTTCAAAGTGGTGACATCAAACAGCCAGCAAGACCGATGCTACCTACAGAAGACTATGAGATGACACAGAGGAGCGGTAAGGAACACATAGCGATCCCACAGCCTTGGCCCTGCTCTCAGCACGTTGTGCTGCCGAGGAGAAGAGCACAGAAACAGCACCAGGAGGGGCAGGTGTGGCTTCAGCTGCTTTAGCCCTGTGCGTCCCTTCTCCGCCACTTTCTTCCAGCCAGGGGTATGTCAGTGGGGCCTGAAACAAAAGCTACTCTGTTCAAGCGCTGGTCCGCAAAGCAGCTGCTACAGGCTGCAGCAGCTGTCTCCTGTTCGTGCAGCTTTTCCACTGGGTTAGATGATGCTGGGAGCTCTTTCAGCTTCTGGCCATCCATTTCCCAGGGATGGGGAAAAGACAGTTTAAGCACTATCTTCTCCTTCTCTTGCAGCCAGCAGGAGCTCAGTGCAGCTGATGCTTGGCCTGGTGGATGTGCTCTGACACAGACCCTCCTCCTCCTTCCAACAGACACAAAAACTGCAATTTGCCATGGACTTGAAAGGAGAGAGGAACTGAAGACAACGCGAGAGGAGCCAGTGACATCTGCGTATTGTGCTTGAACGAGGGGGTCTGCCACACAACGCAGTAAAACAAGAAATGCAAATCTGCAAATGAGATAATACATTGCCACGCGATGGTCACACAATTCACCACAACAGCACACTGGTATCTCACCTCATCATCAATCATATCCAGGCTCTGAGTGAGGGAGCAACAAAGAAATGGGAAAGAAAAGCATTATAGAAACAAAATACAGAACATATAACAGCATGTAAAAGTTTGGGCAAGGGCAGCACCAAGATCTGCAAACAGATATGGCTACTCAAAAAACAAAGAGATTTCTTTAAAAAAAATTCTTTCTAGAAGCAGAGAGATTATGTTTAAAGCTCAGCACAAACATGGTTTGGCAGCTAAGCCTGAGACTGTGCCAATGAAACCCCTTGAGCTCATTGGTCTCGACACACTGGAATCAATGGGACCTTGCCTGATGGCTCCAATTGCAAGAGCAAAAACTCCTTAGTTAGAGGACAACAAACCACAGGACCTGGATTCCCTCCCTACCCTTTCCTTTAATTCTTTTGTCTCCTTCAAATAATGATGTCCGATCTGCCCAAGAAGCCTGAGTGAAGGAGTGCTCACAGCAATGCACTACGAGGGGTTCAAGAGCAATGGCAGCCTAATCCCCTGGAAGGGTGGCTGTGCAGGTCTCCCCTGCAGCTCTCACTGAACTTGATACCTTATTCAGAGGCTGCAACTTGGTAGACAGCAGAGGATGGAGAAAGCACATTTGCTTTTATGGAGCTGTTCAGACTTGGAATTTTAGGAGTGTCCAAGTAGAAAGCCAAACAAGCCAAATGAAAGCATTTTCCAACTTTTAATTCAATACTGCTGAGAACAGGGCATTGTCACAATAAAATACATAATATAACAGGAAGGAAAAATGATAAAAGAATGAAATGAATTATCAAGATAGTATTAATACTAAACAAAGTATAAATGATCTCTTTGTTGTTTTCAGTAATTCATCGAATATACAGATTCCTGTCTGCTACTCTCCTATGATTCTTATACGTTTTTGCCCTTTATTATCTGCAGAAAGTAACCTCTAAAGAATGGCTGGTCTTGTAGACTTCCTTTTTGGCAAATGGGGTTGGCATGGAATGGCTTTCATTCTTTAAACCTATGCAAAGCATGCCAGCAGTAATGGCACAAACTTAACTGTCATTAAAAAAAAAAAAAAAAAAGCCGCAGATACTTGAAGTTCCTCGTCTTTAGAAAAAACCCTGGTTCAAACCTAAAGTGAAAAATACTAAGTTCTTAATGAGTGTTTGTAAGAGAGCAAAGGTACAGGTTTCTTGAGTCCACAGGACACATTGTCAGCTACTGTCAAATTGTGCAGCTTCACTGACAATTGAGCTAAAAAACTAGTATCTTAGAAATCTGTTTTCAATATATTATATTCCACTCAATTCTGTCACCAATTTATGGGGTTAAGAATGCTTTTTCATGTTATCATTGTTCAAAAATATCTAGTTTGAAGAGCTGAACTCAAATCCACAGTGTATGTGCAAAGAAAGTACAAAGAGAATGCAAACTGGATTAACACATACACATTCTAATCACTATATACACATTTAGGTACAGGAATACACAATAACTGCATGTACAGGTCATTATTATATTAATATATCAGGTAAAAACTAGTCTAGGTGAAGGTGCCTCAACCATATTTAACCAATTATGCTGTATCTTTATTATCTCAAAATTGCCTCAATTATGCCTGTTTTAGTGTATGTATATATAGGTCCACATGTACATATTCAGAATGTAGGAAAAGTGTATGGAAATGTGTAAGGATAGAGCATCTCTTAGGAAACCAACCGCATTTTACAACACTGCATAATAATCCTATGATAATACATTGGACCTTTATTTAAAATAATTATTGTATGAATAAAAAAATTATAATCTAGAAACCAAGATTCATTTCTTTCTCCCCTTCTACTGCCCAAAACCATCCCTTCGTTATTTGAGTAACTATCACGAAAAATGCCATGGGAGAAAGAAAACAACTATTTCCCATCTTAAACCATTTCATCAACATACCTCATCTGATGACAGTGCTAAGGAGTGCGAGAAACCTGGGTTTTTAGGTTCTGCTCCTAAACCACTCAAATCAGCTGAACTTGTGCTGCTGGGACTGAAATCATCATTGAATGTGAAATTCTGTAGAGAAAAAGATGAGTTAGAATGAACAAATGATCTCAAATGTGCATCTAAAAGGGAAATTTGCTTTCTGTCTTCCAGGATTGCATAGGTCAGGAGTGATTTCAATCACTTACCAAACTAGTTACAATACACATGAGGAAGCCTAATCTTTTGTATTGTTAATAATTTATAGAATACACTATATTTTTTACCACTGTGTACTTCAAGAGACATCTTTGCCAGCTTAATGCCTCAGTGAGTAGCAAAGTGGTCTGAAAGCAATTTATAGACTTCCTCTTAAGATATTGGCTACCATCATGGAGCTAAATTATTGCTTCTGCTGGTTAATCAATAGCATTTTGTTGTCCTCCAAATATTTAGGACAAGCATAATGCTTGCAGTAGCACAAAGAATAGGACAGAGGATTAATTAGCAGAGAGAAGTGAAAACTGCTACTGAAAGAGCAAGGAGATTATCCTGTGAACATTTCTGATTTTTCCCTTTTTGCCTATACCTTTAGAAAAAAATGAAATTGTAAGTAAAAGAGATCTTCAGATACTGAATGTTATTGACTGAAATAATAACCATAAACCAAACATCATTTTTTCTTAAGAATGTAATGACAAACATCACACCTTGTAGCAAAGAATAGCAAAAGCATGCACATCTTTTTCAGGAATGCAGCAAAATGACCATCAGAAGAATACAAAAATTGACACATTGGACTGGGAATGTTCGATTTGAGAACCATAAAAAAACAAAATTAAAAAAAGAATGACACTATGATATTCCATTTAAGTTGAATATGTAGTTGATGATACAGAGACCTCTATTCTCTTTTGAGACCTCTAATTTCTACTCTAATCTATCATCTAAATAAGCATCAAATTTGATTTACCTTTGACATTCAATTTTTAAAAACGGATCCAAACATCAAAACCAAAAAGAACAATAAAAAAAGTTATTCTTGTATCCCCCCCAAAAGATATTTATTTTCTTTGAAAACAACACGCTTTCCAAAAACACCAAGTGTTGGTCCTCTTCAGTTTTGCTGAAAATCCATTTAAATAGTGGTATCACGCTGTGATTTAAAAACCTAAATAGCAGCACAGGTAGTGTTAATTTAAGAACTTGCAAACTTAACACAGATCAAAAAGCTTTCCTGTTCAGTTTTCTCACTCTTATTTTTAGAATTAACGTCCAGCTTTTCCAATTTTTTTCCACGGACAAAAAAAATCTGAGCAGCTTTCTCAGTATGGAAACTTTTAGTCCCCACAGCATTCTTAGGCGAGGAGTTCAACAGCTCTGCCTCCTGTTGTGTGAAGAACATCTTCTTCCTTTTAAGTACTCTGATTTTTCTTTTTCCTCTATTTTGTGTAAGTTTCACTTTTATGATAAATTATAGTCTTTTTCATTATCTGTGGGAAAAACACAAGATAGCCAAGCCCTGCTAATAATAATAATGAGAGAGCAGGATGAAGAAAAACAGAACAAAACAACCTTCACAACCTAACAGTAACTGTAAAAGGGTATGCTTTCCCAATTTGAAAATTATTTTTACCCAGTGTTTGTTTAACAGCACAAACAGGATTTACACGTTTAATCCTCATCTTTCTTTTAAAAAGAAACCAGGTAGCTGATTAGTTTCTTTTTATCTTGAGAGATTTCATCTGTGGACTTCTCTGTCAATCTGACTTGCACGGGTCAAGCTTGTGCTGCCCTCCCTTCCATATGACACAACCACAACTGTGACCTTGCATGGCTTTGTGCACAGCAGAAGTAAGGTATCACAAGCGTGTGGCACCAACAGAAAAAGAAATACCTGTGGAAACTGCTATTAGGTATGTGCATATGCATGCCTCTGTAGGAGACAGAGAAATTAGACTTCTGATTCAAATTCCTGTATATAAAGTTGAGAACCATATCTGTTTCTTCTTACCAGACCAACATAAAAAGTAAACTGCTACAAGTTATAAGAGGATATAGGCAGAGAAATATTTTCCAGCAGTGAAAATAAACATGAAAAAGCTAAGTACAGTACTATAACTAAGGGTTATTTAATGAGTTATCATGCTGAAACATTCATGCACATAGAAAGGAATCACACAGATGTATTAAATTGCAATAGTTCATATTTATAGTTCAAGCATCTTCATATATAGAATTAAATCCAACATTCAGCATGCATGACAAGCAGATTTCATTATTGGGGAGGGAAAAGGGGCGAATGACTGACAGCATACAACATTTTTTCACTTGCAAACACCTCATTTGAATACATTAAAAATGGGTCGGTATTCCCACAATCAGTCCTGAAGAATGCAGAAAATATCTATAATTGAATATACAAATCCAGCATTTGTTCAGTGGATCCAAATGCTAATTTCCACTGGCACCACTTGTTTTTGTTACAGTACAGCACACCACAGTTAGTTTACTGAATTAATGTACATTAAGAGAAAGACAGAGTAAAAAGGTAGAATGTGGAATGGTACAACGATGGAGAAGATGCTCTGTTCAGATGAGCTTTTACCATACAATGAACACCATGCACTGTTTATTGTAGTATTAACATATTGGCCTGTTCTTTTTCCAGAAACACGAAGCCAATTATGCCACTCAACACAGTGGGAGTAAGGTAGTTTTTATTTTCTACCTTTGACCCTTTTTTGGCTGGACTTATATTTTCAGAGGAAGGTTCAGTTGAGCTGGTAGGTGATGGCAGGTTGCTAGAAGAATTGGATCCCTTGCCACCCTCTCCATACCATGTGAAAGGTACACAGTGTGGGAGAGAGGAGGATCGCTCTGCTAAAGATTTAGTGTTTGCTGATTTCTGCAGCATCTCTCTGGTGGTCCTGTTTAAGAGAAAGGAGCAGGAACTTGTGTTAGAGTAGAAAAAATGAAAAAATGCTACAGAGGTAGTTAATTGTAAAGAGAGTGACATTCCATGTAACTGTGACTAATCACCACAGTGGCATGCAGCTGGTAGTGGCATTCTTGAAATCTCTCTTTTAACAAAAGAAGAACAAAGTGGGTTCTTCTGATTTTTTTTCCTAACTCAAGCTCTCTCAGATAACATGTATCCAGCAAATGGAGACAGATGCCAGCCCCAAAGGCCTGTACCCGCTGCGTTTTGATGTGAACCAGCTCCAGTCAAGAAGCCACACGTTGTGTTGCTGCCTTTCAGAGACCCAGTGGTACCTCAGCATGATTAAATAGATCAGACTTAGCACTGTCCCAAGCACGCTCCTATTTCCAGACAGGTCTGGCTTGGATTTGGAGCATAAGCAGAATGAACCAGGTGCGTCTGTATCCATCTACATAGATGTATCTTTGTTACAACAGCTAAACACTGATAAAGATCTTGATTTTAAAATTATTAAATATTCAAAATACTAATATAGAAAAAATGAAAGAAACATCTATAAGATATTATCAGTTTGTCTCTTCATAGTAACAAATACTGCACTGGACAATGTGATCAAGGCAAAGGTAACAGTTACGAAAGAAAATGCCTGAATTATTGGCTAAATATTTATACCATATCAACAGCATAGTATGTAAATTAAAAATAACTATTCAAAGTGCCTGCATCAAAGAACTTCTGAATATGTCATGGTCTCATATTAGTTACATCAACTCATATATTAACATTAACTAAGCCTGTTTTAAAGCTTGAAATTTGTACTGCTCTTAGCAGCCACCAGTAAACTGCAAGTATAGAAATCTTCTCTCAAATTCTACCTTCTGGACAGCTTTCAAATCATTATGAACATAATCACTTGCTCTGTGTATAGTGAAACCTCTTTTTTGTATGGATGAAATGGAGGTTGTCAGAAGGCCCCCACTCAGCGAAGCAAAACAAGAATCCTCTATTTGGCTACTGTCTGACACAGTCCTGTGCTCCCTCCTCATGCTCAGATATGGCTCAAAAAAGAAAGAAAAAAAGAATGATGTTGCTTGAATCGCTTAGCTCCAGGTTGGGGAATATATGCTTTCTACTTAAATGGGAGAATTTTTAATATATTTAACATTAGTGGTAGTCTTAGGAAATAATTTAGGATTTTCTTCTACGCATTCTGAGTGCTATTTTTTGGCAACGGCAAAATAATGCTTGCAACATGCATCTGACAGCATGATTAATTCTACATCAGTCAGTTGCTCTAACGGACATAAGTAATTATAACAGGATGCTGTCTTTTGATCATCATCTTCCTTCTTTCAAAGAGCTTATACAGCTTTGGACTGTAGAGAAAACATCCTCACATTTTTCTCAGGCAAATTCTTTGGAGTTACTAACAAAGGAAGTGACAACTGGTGTTTAAAAAGTTACACTGAAATAATAACATTTCAGTTTACAGAGGCACAGTGAGGATTATAAATGCTTATGAATTTTGAGTTTGAAAGCAGTATTAAACTTTGTTTTTAGTAACTGTATCCAAACTCAGAAATATTCAGTAACAAACAATACAAATAACTGATTTATCAGATGGTCTAATAAGCAACTGATCGTTCTACGCGGAGATCTGCATCCTCTAAGGAAGATACCCATTGGATTTCACAAACATCTGTAACACACTATGTCAGTATTAGGAACATATCAAGTTCTGCAGGGTCTGCTTCCTACAAACTTGTGTACACTCCTTTCTGCCATCCTGTGTTTGGTATTTAAATGCTACCTACTCTGCTAAAGGCACTAGCTGCCTTACAGCTACACACAGGTGCAGAGAATTTGGTTTAACAAATGCCTCTCTTCCACTAAGGATATACAGCAATGAATATTAACTGCAGGACACACTGCAAGCAGGTACGCCAGTGGAATGACTGCAACAGTTTTTCTGACACTAGTGTAGAGGTGCTGATTGCTGTAAGATCACTGAAGATCCTGTCAGAAATGTGCAGAACATGAATGTATGCTGCGCTATAACATTTACAATTCAGTACAGAGTGCCTGAAGGGGTAACTCAGAAGTCTAATGCTTCTTCTGCTTCTCTGATTTTATGGAGACTTGTTACTGGGTCTCCATGTGTTAGACTGTCAGCAAAACTCCACAAACTGCTACATACTGGTTTTCAACTGCATACATTTTGTGAGTAGTGTTGGAACTTTGCTTTCCTTAGCTAGGTCTTCTACGGTAGGTACTCTTTCGCATTATTTCATGTTCAGAGAGTTTTTGAGTTGTTATGTACTTTGGACTTTTAGTATGTATTATGTTTGCTTAGCATTCCTGACGTTTAACTGAATGCTAGCCTCTCATACCTGGGACCAGGTATCCCTCCCTTTGGCTGTGATCGTGTCAGACTCGTCAGTATATGAGGAGAGACTTTCAGTAAAAATCTACACTAGCTTTTGCAGAAAAGATTGCTTCCTGCCATTTTGAATGCTCATTTATTTGTTCACAGTCCAGATGCTGATGATGTGGTCTCACCAGATCTCACAAGGAATTTACAATTAAGGAATTGTCTGAGAAGTGGTGACATGACCAATGCAGTCAGTATTTTTCCTATCTGCTTTCAACTTATGATGTTCATCTTCAGAAACAAACTCTTCTGAAAGCATTCCTGAAGTGGGTGCAGTGAAGCTGCAGGGAATATCTGCAGCTCATCCTTGCACTGGGGGCTTTTACCAAAAAATATGTGTAACTGTGTTAAGATTTCTGAATCAAGGATATTATTAACTTGGTGTGTGTACGCATCTTCTAGGCCAGCTCTAATAACCTATTTCTGCAAATCCCATCAGTGGATGCAACAGTAGTAGTGATGCAAGCCTCCAAGTATTTTTAGATTATTTGTTAGTCTTCTATTAGTTAAGAAATATAGGTTTGTAAGCTCAGAAGGTTGTCTAAAGGCTTAAAACTTATTTATATGAAGGCAGTGGGACTGTTAATGTTCCCATCTGCTAGGATGGTTAGGTTTTCCCAATGTTTCTGTCATACCATTTCTTGCATCCTCAATCTTTTACCCATACCTACTGCCACAGGTCACCCTAATAGCTTCTTTCTCTTTCCGCTTCTTGCCCTTGTTTGAACTCCTTCTCAAGGGAGCCCTACAACAATATTAGAAAACATTAGGAAACATATTTGAAATTTTACTTTCAATCCTTTTAATAAAAAGTATATTTTAAGTAACAAAATGCTTACCCAAGATCTGCAAGTTTTCGCTTTAGTTTTTCTGCATGCCCTAGAGTAGGGGGAGTTGTTCTTGCTGCCTGGGCACATGTGGCACCATCTAGGATACATTCGTACACGGAGAATGTATATTATTATTTTTAATTGCTACTGATAGCTATTCCACTTTCCATCCATCCAGAACAGTTTGTGTATCTGTTCATAATTAGATATGCATACATGTACACAATTTAAATAGGTGCAATCTTCTCATTTTTAAGAAGATGGTGTGAAAAGGAATAAAAATAAATTAATAGTTTCATAATTTGAAAATACACACGAAGAAATCTTATTTTAACCAAAGAAAATGAAAAAAGTTAATTTTGGTTGAGCTGTAATGAATATGTAGTAAGATGAACAAAAAAAAAGATTTACAGGCAAACATTACAGTGAATCTATTTTTAAACTCAGCAGTAGCTGCTTATTTCTCCTTTCACAGATATCATGTGGTATGTACACTTCAAAAATGATTGCTGAAATCCTTTCTTGAATTTTGGAGTAGAGCGTACTTTTCATGATGGACAAGCTAGGTGATAGTTATCTGTTTAGCTTGAATGTCTTGGTTAAAATGAATATTTAACTTGAAATCCAACCATTTCTATTAAGGAAAAAAAAAATTAAAACTAGCTTAGTTAATAAATTTGCCCTGAGACCTCTACCAATTTCTGTTCCCTTCTACAAAAACTGTTAAAACCTGAAGAGGACACAGACTGCAGTACCTATAAAGTCAAAACAACGACTCTTAAGTATCCAAAACATCCTGTGAAATCTATATGGCAGCTAAAACACACAGCAGTTGAAAAATTTAGACACAGTTTCTGTGATTCTTAAACTTAAAGAATGCCCCCAAAGCTTCTAGAGGAAGCAAATGAAGGTCAGTTATTCATGTCACTTGCAATTTGGTGTCTTTACAATGCGACCTCAGATTTACAGTAGCTTTTAACTGAAAGCACTGCTAGGTTTGTGGATTTCTCCTAAGGAGGCTGACAGAAATTAAGCCCTCAGAACTAACCCAAAATACCACATGACAGTAAACCATGTACACAGAAGAACTCTGTATATTGCTTTGTGGACAATATTTTGTGAAGTTTTCATTCAAGTAAAAAATTCAATGTGCAAGTGATTCATAAGTCATTATGGAAGACGCAGGAAAACAAGCCTCTTGAGATACCCAAGCTCTAAAGGCCATACTATTTCTACTAACAGAAGTCCTTATGTTAACAAAAGCATTCAAGAACAACTGACAAGTAACCTCATGTCAAAAAAGAAAACAAATAAAAGTTCCCCACAAGGAAAAACAAAAAAAATAATACGAAGAATGACAAAAAACCCAACGTCTCTTGAGAAGAAATCCACCCCACTGTGTCTGTGGAGAACCTTAGGCAATGTGCACTTTGCACCACCTCTACACTGTGCACGCTTCTCTCTTTTCTCCTCAAAGATCTGCTTATGGTTCCTCTTTCATCTTTAATGTATATTTTTCATTTAACCACTGTCAAAATCGGCACTTTCAAGAAGAAAAGATCACAATGCTTCTTTTCACACTTTGTATTTACAGGTAAGTGGGGTTTGGAGGCTGGGGGGTGGTGGGCTTTTTTGAGAAACATTTTAATGAAAGTAAATGAAACTGTAAGATACACTGCTTTTGTGGCGGGCAAATAATAAAAACATTTAGTAGCTGGAGGTTTTGCTGCTGTAGTAGTGGACATAATCTGTAGAGCTCGGCAGGGACACATAGCAGCTACCAGCTACAGCCAGCTTCTATCAGGCTTTTGCATCACTTTGCTCCCACTCACATGCAGCCTGGCCCAGCTGGAGAGCTTTGAATCATGATGACTTGCTGGGAAAAGTATTCAAGCTGGCTATGAGATATAGTGGAATATGGATGGGCTAGCTCCCAGTAACAGCTTCAGCAGAGATTTAAATCTACAGGAGCTTGCAAACGTGGAGGTACATGCTGCTTGGCCCATGGCAGTGGCCACAAACCAGGGCTGCAGGTGCCCTGCCTGGGCAGGAGGGACATTCGACCACCCTGGAAGTATGCATATTCCCTGACTCCTTTAAGTTCTTCAGAGAGGGTGAGGGAGAGCTGGTTCCTCAGAATAAATCACACAGAAGCCATTTAATCCATCACTTTCAGCCTCCGAGACCTGGTGTAAGTAACCTGTGGCTGATGGATGTGAAAGGAGCCTAGACCTAACTTCTTGTACCAAGGTCACAATACAGTTGAAGCCAGCCTCACGTCAACACAGGATTGCCCACAGGGGTCAGCTCAGCTGCCTTGTCAAATAAGGTTGCACAAAACAAGCAGAACTGAAGAAAATAAATTAATCACACTCGTACATGAAGAAGTCCTGCTTAAAAAACAAAGAAGCAAAATTCCTCAACATTTTGCAATGAAACTGATCTCCTGCGATTTCAGCTCTTCCACAACACTCAGGATCTCATAAGAAAAAAAAAAGTGTGAGCTTGCTAAAGCTCAGTTCTACTAGTCAGAGATTAATCAGTGGGCACACACGTGTTCTCTTTCTATCTCTAAAAAAAACCAACTAGCTAAACACACAAAACAAATACAATGGCTCTTTTTATTTTCTACAATGTATGAGTTTGACAGCCCAATTAATAATCAATGAAAATAGTATCACTACAACACTTCGTGCAAAACAACTGCTTCAGCATATTTCTTTTTTGTAGAACTTATTAAATGTAAATTTTTCATTTGAAAGTAAACTGCTCTGCTTCAGTTTTTGTGTACTCATTAGAATCTGGATACTCCCCAAAGCACTGGTTGTTTATGTAATGATCACAATGGGGAAAATATGACACCCTTCCTTATTAAGACATAGGTTATTTTTCAAACCTAAACTGGGAAGGAAAGAGCAACACAGTAGATGGAATATAATACCCTATTCCTTACACTATATGGCTAGTCTTCACTAAATTTTTATCAAGATATTTTTCAAACATCAGATGTAAATGCAAGATTTATGACTTCACTGACAAAGTAATCACATGCTTACATGGAGTAAGAGTTGGGAAAGTCATGTTCTTATGTTGAGACACTTATTTTTTACTTGCAAAATTCAGGCTCTGAATTTAACTTTGATTCATAAAAAATTATACAATTAGCAAATACACAATTAGACCAGTAATTTTAGAATCTATCTAAAAATGCCAGCGTATATTAACCTATTCTAAATTCAACAAAATTTCATTAATCTGTCTTTTAAGAACTGGTGTGAAAGCCCTGTATGATGACGAAGAAAAAATAGGTTGTAAATTAATGGCAAGTCTTTTCATTTACACAGACAAACAAAAATCCTCAACAAGTTGTTCTTTTCAGTTAATTCCACTTAGCCAAAGTTCATTCTGAACCTATCCAGACGTATTCCTCCAGTCTTCACCTACAAACAATTTTATCACATATTTTAGCTTATGTTACAGTTAGAGAACAAAAAGTGCATAGGCAAGAATGCTAAAATTGTGTAAATTGCTAATTTTGACTTCACAAGACATCTGAAATGGAGGGTTCAGAATTCTGTGCAGTATTGTATTGTTAATGCATTGAATAAACAAGTATTTGAGAAATGTACCTGAACTAGGTATGATTGCATCATGTTTTATCCAATTTATATTCAAAGAATCTGAATGAAATAAATAGCAATGCAGCCAACCTTCCTAACAGACCACTCAATTTTTTTTCTATGAATGCAGAGTCCCCTGCCACTGACCTTGTTTAATCTAGAGTCTGCTGCCTCTCAGCAATTAAAAGCTACAACCTGTTATTCTCTCTTTACATGCCTTTGTGACCCTCCAAAAAAAGCATCCAGCAGTGCCAAAACTACATCATTCAAGTAAGTATGTGTTAATCATTTTTCTAATACAAAAATGTCCTGAGGCCCAATAATGTTGTGTTTAGAAAAATATAGAGAAGATTGTCTTAAAGGCAACTTTCCCCTATCTTTTTCAGAGAGTTCTAAGAAAGAAACAAAAAAAGAAAGGAAGCAGTTCCTCAACTCGTTTTAACTTTGTCCTTTTCTTATACCATCATACAAGGTCAACTGTAATTTTCTGACTTCATGTACACAAAAGAAGTTATGAGAAGATGGCCTTCTAGTTGCTATGGTCATACTACACAACAGAAGTTCATAAAGTAGATGTAAGTGAGCAAAACGATGCACCAATTTAGTGTAAAAAACAGCAATACCTTTATCTCGTAAAACATTCCTGCCAGCTGGGTGATGCAAAGGAGATGCTTCAGAACTGTGCCCAGATTTTGAAGGAGAGGAAAGTGAAGTGTCTCCCCGAGCACACAGGGAAAGGACACTTCCTTTGTGGTGCTGTCCTTCTTCTTGGTTTTCAGTTAGGTTGTCAAGTGAGATTGCTGCACTGCTAGCCACTGGGGAGAGGGAGGAAGCACCAGAATCTGATGCTGGTGAGGATGCTCTCATGCATAAGGGCAGTGGTGATTTTGAAATGTGCATGGGACTACTGTAACTGTTTGACGGCTGTTGGTATAAGAGATTATAAAGCAGGTTATATCATTTAGAAACCAATCAGAGCAAGGATTACTTTGAACATGCAATTCTTTTATTCATTATTTATTCTTCTATTTGTAAGAAACACTTCAGCAATTCATGTCATTACCTTTTAATACCACATAGTGTTGTTTATTGATATTTGCTTTCAGGTGGAAGTCAGAATCAGATAAAACAATAAGTAAATATCATATCAATTGTGTTAACAAATTAACAAGCAGAGAAATGTAGCACACAAGTTCCTTTCACCTCCTGCATAAATTAAAGGACCCGCTCTGCATTGTAAAGCACACATAAATCAGAAAGCCCAGGATTCCTGTTAAAAAACAGAACAAAACAACAACAAAAACACCAAAAAAACCCAGATGTGCTGACTCAAAGGAGACTGGACTCACACATCATTCAAGGGCATTCACAGCACACTGGCCACAGAGGAATACATACTGCCTGTGCTACAATGCAAGGACAAAGACAGAGGATGAAAAGACTTACAGGGGCAATCTAGCATTCCATAGGAAGCCTGAGAGAGAGGGCAGAGTCCTTCTCACCTTTCGTTCAAGACTGTCTTCTCCATCAGTTGAACTGATGCTGTCATAGAGCCTTGTTCTAGTCGGCCTCTGCCGCTTGTTCTTCACTGAAAGCTGAGCTCGAGTTTTCAGAGCTTTGGAGTCCAGTCTTTCTGTTTCTGGCACTGCTTCATTGAAATCTGTACGAAAACATGATTTAAAGCTATTTATAAAACACATATCTTCTGGAATTAAACTACTTTCTCCTAGAATATGACCTGCAATTGCTATCACATGCACTTTGCATATTTTACTTGCACCTGTATACTCAGAATTGCTAAAGGGCATGTGCAAAAAAGTGGTTATTTTTCTAAACTCTAATAGATCCCGATCCAATAGCTGCATCATGAAGAATCAACTGCAAAGATTTTAAAATTCAACAAATGATTCCCATTGTTACATGGGACCACACCAAAATGATGTAGTTGTTAAACAGCTGTACTAGCTCAGAAAGCAGATCCATGTAGGCTCCCTCAGACCTACTTGCACGTGCTTGGTCTATAGAGTGCTCCTCAATCACAGCATTAAGCAAAGGAATCCTCATCTCACTGCTCCTCAACAGAATAGAGATTTTCCAGCATCTAGATGAATATATCAATTTAGACCCAGTGGGCCAAGTCATTTTAAGCCACCTGAAGAGGACATATTGGATTGCCATTTTCTTCCACAGCTGCCTCACTGAACGTTTCCCTCATAACTTCACCAGTTTTGCAGGCTGCTTATCAAATTACAAAAGAAATATCCAGGCTGCTCTAACATTTTATCGTAACCAGAATGGCTGACAAATGTAAAGAAAATGACTTGCTCTCTCCTGTACCAAGTGTCCCCCAAAATAACCTTGTACAATATGTGCAAGTTATAAACAAGCAATGTCTGTAGTCAGTAGCACACAAAGAGGGATACAGCTAGTATCCAAATAATCAGATAACCATTCGCAATTGGATTGATTTACAGGCAGCCTTTCACAGGATTATGAAACAAGTGCTAAACTCATTACTTTGGTCCTACAGTGAAAAAGCTTGCTTGCTCTGTCACATTATCCTTCTCAGGAGAGCATACCAGAGAGGATCCCATACTGCTCTGGATGCTGAAGTAATCTGTTGTTCAAAGTTTTATGTGACAATACAAATAAGGTGTCCCAATTGTTTGCTCTAATCCTTCTGCAAGTAAAAACTACTTTTTATTAGTACCTGGCTATCTCATTTGTTATTTCCTCCCTTATTGCACTGTCCTCAGAACCATTATCTTCTTTCGTAGATCTTTCTTGGCTTTATTCAGAGTTCCTTCAAACTCCTAAAACTTAAGTAAACTTAGCTAAACTTAAGTAAAACATCCTGTCAGCACCACACATCATGGTCTCTAATACACACCATTTTATATGAGCCACCTAACACAAATACAGCCTTGCCTCACTTGCACTCAGATCACATCAGAAGATACTCTGTCAAGTCCCTTTCCTTAGCAGGAGTCTAGAGACCACCATTATTACTGTGATTATCGCCATCTACTGCAGTTATCTGGTTTCAACCTTCCAACAGCAACATATTGTGGCAAAATCATTAGCGAGGCAGTGTTACTGCACTGCAGAAAGACCCCAAGAGAGCTGAAATAAATTTTGACTGCAACCAACTGCCAGTGATGTTCGATAAAGTTTATCATGACAGTCAAAATGAAATGAAATTAATCCAGCCAGAAGCTCCATGAAAGGCACCCTGAATTATAGTCATTCAAAACAGGAATGGGAACGTCACGTGCTGTATTTGTACAAGAGAGAAGGGACTCTGGTTCTACCTGGTCAACTCCAATGACTATACTGTGTCAAGCAGGACATGGACTGTTAGATCTGTTATTCTGCTGATCTAATAGCTCTAAAACCCTCTGAGAGATTTGCAACAAGCAATAATTATTCCAAGAAAAAATAACAAGATAGTCATCAGAAGACCTGTGTGAAAGCTGGGAGATGTACTCTACAACCCCATTTCTTAACCCTTACAAAGTTGCTGTACTTTCTGTACATCTGTGGTTTGTGTAGGAGATGTTGTATTCTACCATACGTACTTTAAAAGATCAGAATGAAAAAAAAAAATCCAAAGTTGCATTATTTCCATATATCATCAGAAAAGAGCTGTACACTGTCACTGTCACACCTACTCCCTGTTGTCTTCATAAATGTAACTTTCTGCTGGAAAAAACATGAAATTCTGTTTCTTCATTTTTGAAGGGAAAGTAGTTCTACATCTTTCCCCTCCCATCTACTGCTCAAACACCATTATGTGATACATGAAAACTGGAGAAATATTTCATATAAAAAAATGGAACTATGAAGCAAACTCATCTGCCTAGTTTCAAAGCTGCTCCATTCAAGAATGCCTTGTGAGGAAAGTATAAGAAACACTTCATCTATGACTTGCCTCTACAAACAGAGATGACATAACTGCTGTTTTCTTAGCTATCAATCATCCATTCAAATGAAATCTGGGTATTTCCGCAAATTTAACACTTTATAAAGCTGCAATAAGGCAAACCACATTTTTAAAAGATTTTTTTTCACATTTTACACCAGACAAGGAATAGATTCTTTATGGTTTCCATCTTCTTTTTTTGTCTGGCAGCCCTCAAAGTACAAATCAAATCAGAATCCATTCGGCTAATTTACTTGTCTAAGCACTGCATTCCTAACACATCAATTAATTAGAAGCTGATCTTACTGACATTTTTGCTTTAAACAAAGACATTTTGCTTTAAACAAACAGAGACATCTTAGCCTCACTGAATCCACCAACTTCAGCAAAGCGGAAATTTTCCCATTGCTTTCCAAGGCATCCTGACCCTCAGTCTCACAGATTATGATTCTATTACAGGTGGAAACATCTCAGTGACTTACCACCACCACCAAAATGGAGAGCTCTTGCTCTCCCTTCTGCAGCCACAAGCCCTGGCTCTCAGTGACACCCTTCCAGCCCCTCAGAGGATTTGGACCACAGCTCCTCTGCAGGCTGATTGAAATGACCGACCCAGGAGAAACTACCCAACCTTAGCCTGACGCTCCAACTTTTTGCCTTCTTAGGTCAGTTTTCTGCCGTTTTGGTGAATCGAGTGTACAAAGTGTCCCAGTGCTAGAGGAGGGCAGTGTACAAGGCAGAACCATGTGGTCAGACAAAGGGAGGGATGGTGTGGAGTCTCCCATTTCACATTGATTCATCAGCTGTCAGTTCAGCTCAAACTGTCTCTTGAAATCAAAGCCACAGATTGACCTAGTAAAGTCAATCTGCATATTGTCGTGACTTGAACTGCTTATATTTATTCTTTCAGGTGCACACACTCCCATACATCCATTAGTTTCATTTCTCAAATTATGCAAAGCGTCAACATCATACTGCAAATGCTTATCCATGTAAGTGGTCACATTTGCCTTGTTTAAACAAAATACCACCTGGGCCTGGAGGTTGCTGCTCCCTCCGTCCCAGAGCTGGGCTGCTAGCTCTCAATGCCAGCTCTTGACTTAACCTTGGTTCAGCTTGTTGCACAGAAATTGCCCAAAAGCATCACCAAGGGCAAGATGCCCTTCCTTCCTAGGAATCTTCCAGCCTACTAGGGAGCACAATAAATATCTCATAGGGAAGTTATTACAGGTTTGACATTGCTCATGGAGATGCTCTAATTAGACTTTCTTTCAGCAGGCCTTGAGCCACTTCATTCCAAGGGGCTTCCCTCTGCATTACTTCAGTACTTCTGTGAAGTGGGAAACAGATCGCCTGTCCTCCCATTGTGATTCCATCACACACGTCGATAAATTTCAGAATCTCCTTCTGTGAACTGATGCATCCCTGAGCATCCCAAGACGCTCAGCACAACCATGAAAGTGGCTTGAAGGGGCGTTTGCACAGAGATGAGCAAGTACTGCCCAAGCTGGTGTCAACACTGAACTGTCCTGATTTCAAACCATCAGCTCCTTCCAGATCATCTGTAAATAAATTGATTCTCTACTGTGGACACAGCTCATGACCATTAGAACTGAAGGCTATGCTGCACTTCATCTATTTTTCTGGACTCTCAGAATAAATCAAATATTTGTAAAAGAAACACAACCCTCAGGCTTCTGGTATTCCAAGGCAAAACAAACAAAGGACTCTGGGCTGTAATGTTTTTGATTTCTCTTTGTAGCTTCCACTGATGTTACTGGAAGCCTCTCACTATTAGGTTATGTTACAGCCCAAGGAGCCATGCAGTCTGATGCGATGTTACCATGGCCAGACCAGCAACAGGCAGGGACAGACATGCTTCTGTGTGCACGACAGGCAAGTCGCATCCCTTAGTTAGACCCAAATCTATTACCACACATGAATATAATAAATACCTCAGTTCACACTGAAGCAAAAAAACCCCACGCTTAGTATCATTTTAATTAACAGGATACCTGAAATATGTATTTTTACATAAACTGATTTATAGGGAAGACATACCTGCAAACTTTGGAGTAAAAATTATAGGATATGGCTGTGTACACGCCGTCCCATCCTATAAACCTGATGGCAAGGCTGAACAAGAAGTGTGCGTCATACTTTCTAAATAAAAGCTAAAAAAGAGACGGCAGTGCTTGCATGAATGTCACAAAGACGCACAACACACTGTGCACCCAGGGAATTCTGTTCAACCTCCAGAGACATCATGGGCTTCTCCTCCTGCCCTTGACAGCTCCTCTGCAAGCATGCATGGGGTGATTAGTAATTACACATATAACCAGACAATGGTAAGTTCTTTTTTTAAAAGGCTGACACAGGAATAATACAGAGACATAGGCTCTTTCTGTGAATACCAAGTATCACCACATTACAGTCTGACACAGATTTCAGACAATCTGATATGGAATTTACTGGCAAAAGTATATATGGAAGTCAAAGAGTGCTACAGCATGTTTAGAGATCTCTTTATTCTAAAGAAGTCCTTTTTCTCTTATTAAAAACAAATTCAGATTAGAATCTAAGATCTAACTATAAGATCTAACTATAAGATCTAAGATATTTTTACTACTTTCAAAGTATTATTGATGATTATCTGTTTTTTCTATCAAATAATTTGGTTTTTTATTCAGGTGGTTAAATTTGGGCATTTTTAAATTCACAGATTGCCTATTCTAACTCTCAGAAGTACTGAACACTGGTCAACACTTCCCCAGAAGAACGTTTTCCCAGTGAAAAATGGCAGCTCTTAGAAAATGAAAACTTTCATGCAAATGTACCAATTGAAAAATATAATTTGGAAGTTCTGACACAGAGTTTTAGTAGTTTACAAAGATGTTTTTTGATTTTTTTTTTACATGTAGAAATTCCCTTCAAATTATATACAAAAAATAAAAGGTGATATCAGAATTTGATTTTGGAGTCTTATTTAAACAGAACATTTCACTGAATCGCAGAAGGTACAAATTATAGAGGATGTCTGAGACTGGATTTCAGCTCCTTAGCCATGGATGTATGTTGACACTACCAAAACATGTAAACATGATTTCTGTAAGGCAGGTAAACAAAACACACTTTCCTTTCCTGATACAATCTACTTGTAACATTTACTGAGTCTCTATGCAGAAATACAGACTTTCTTGTCACCCTTAGTGCTTTTCTGAACTTCAGAGATTTCAGGAAACACTTGCTAGAAAGAAACATCTATGTGGAGATTTGTGGAAACCAATTCCACAAGGTCTGTATATCACACAAATACTGTTTCAGCAGGACAAGCCCCTTTTTAAGTACATATATTATGTTAAAAATATAATTCATATTGATTTGTTTGCAGAGCAATATTCAATTTGTATCCACATATGAACTAACTGCTAAAATAGTAATTCTAATAAAACACCTCTGTGACTGCTACAAATCAATTTAATTGGTAATGCAATGCGTTTTTCTCTACCAGAGAAATAAATAATATTACAGTTTATTTAATATGAAAATATTTCTAGGAACAGACTCTGTCCTCCCTTGTCATAATCCCAACACCTGATTTCACAGACTGTCACTAACTATACAGTAAGTATTGTTCCTGCACCAAACGATTTCATTCCAAGGCCGTCAATCTAATATTGGCTTCAATTCTGCATATACTTCAACAGTGAGGAACCACTCGCAGTTACAGAACTTAAAATTCTAACTACAGCTATGGAAATTATCTGTGTATTTTCAATGGCATAGTCTGAAAAAATGACAGTTACTTTTTCGGTGCAAAACAAGTAAAGGTCACAGTTATCCTGCTGACAGCACCTATCCAAATCGTAGTGTTGCCATAAATTGTTTTGGCTCTTTGGTAAGGTAGAACAAAGTCTTACAAGTCTTCTGTTGTAAATCAGGCTGTGCTATAGATGACTATTATTTTAATGCATGAAGTACTAAAGAATTTGCATTTTGTTCACGAAGGGCTCCATCCTGAGAAATGGTGAGCTCCCCCTACCCAGTTGCTTTTGATGTCAACACCAAGGTGGGATCACAACCTTGCAGAGATCCATTCAAAATGCTAGATTTAAGATTGTTTTTGTCATTCTGGCAACTTTGTTCTTGTTTGATCTTTGCTGGTTGGGTAATTAAGGTCATGTTCAGGAAAGCAAAAGAGCACAATTTTCTCCTGCTTTATTAACATAACAGAAATCATGGAATTAAACCTAAATGTTGATGGCATCTCACTGAAAATTCATGTAAGCTTTAAGAAATTAACAATGCTCTTTACTTTATTAGCACAGACTAGGCACTTACATTTCTTAAAGAATATACATTGTATAGTTATGCTGGGACTCTAAATTGTACCTGAATTATTGTATGTGTTATTTTGTGAACTTTGGAAAAATAACAGCATCCCTGTGTTATTGTTTCCTTTAAATCCTAAATGATAACCATACTATTTATGTACACATTAACAGGAGTTATGGGGTTGGTTCAAACAAACCTTGACTTAATCCATCCAGACAGGACACTTGCTTAGTGTCTAGATTTTCAACTGGATCTCCTCTAGAAACTTCTCCAAAAGATGTCTGCCTCTCAAATATGTTGTTGTTATTGTTAACCTGGCTCCCATTTTGCTTCAGTAGCCTGAAAACTTCCGCTTCCAAGTCTCGTATCTGAAAGAAATACAACACATTTTTACCTATAGCACACAGACACATCTAGTTTTTTTTCTGGATTATCAGACAGAATCATCTCATTCACCAAACATACAAGTAAACACTACTCACACGAGCTTGTAAGCCTTGAACCTCTGCAAGATGTGCTTTCTCCAAATCTTCTATTTTCTTTCGTTCAGCTTCCTGGCGTTTGATGAAGTCAAGTTCTCTTAGGGAAAAAAAAAGATGTGTTTGCTGTCATCAAAGCAATGAGATTCAAGCAGAAAATAAAATGTTATGGTATACTATATATTAGGCTATGCATCACAAAATTCTGTCCTTAACAAATATTTTATTACTAACCTGAAAATAAGTATGAAACTGCAATTAGGACAAAAACCTAAACGATTACTTTTCAGTCTATATGAATACACTAGGTGAAAATACAAAAATGAAAAAAGTAAAAATCTCAGTTCTGCTGTGGGAAATGGGACAGAATCTCTGTTTTATGAGAGTATGACTATACTCCTTCACTGAAAGGAAATCCAAAAGTTTTCAGGTACAAATTTAATTTTCTAGTAAGTTTTAAGGAAATCTGATAGGTGCTTTTAGGATTCTGAGATAGTTAAAAACAATGGACTACATCTTTTACTAATATAAAGTAGAAAAGCAACAGAAAAGCTATACAAGCTCATTCTAGCTATTTTCCCCACTTCCTTTTATTTTGAAAATCTAAGAGATTTATGATAGAAAGCATACAAGATGCCAGTTAGTTCTGGAACAGTCACAAAATTCCAAGGTAGGTAATGATAGATAATGACATTTTGGCTATCTAAAATCTTTTTTAATGGGACAGGATATTCACTTCTGCACTCCCAGTTGTCACTTGACATTGCTGCATGTTTTTGAGTTTTCTGCTTTAAGTGACTACATTTCAGCATTCATTAAAAAATGCTACAAAAACCGGGAAATTTGGGGGCATGGTAGCTGTTATAGAAATGTAAGATGTTACTATTGCTCTTGCTAGCCATCAGGGAGAGGGACCATATGAAACAGAGGGGGGTAGGTAATCATCAGTTAGCTCAACAGCTCAAACATTCCTGGCATCTACAAGAAGAAAAAAAATAAAATGTAAAACTTAATAAAACAATTTGCTTTTGGATGTTACATTAGTACACAGCAGGAGTGAATCCAGCTGCCGTGTCACTATACATTGCAGCAAACTTTTCTAATCAAATGCTTTACTATGATTGCCCTTGTTCGTTTGCAACCACATTTAGGTATCTAGAAATCCTTAAACATTCCGATGTGGAATAAGACAAATTAAGTCTTTATTTAGTTATAGTTATATTTTTCAGCAATACCAAACTAATACTTGAATAATACTAACATTTTTCTGCAATAAAGAATGTGTGGTTTTCATGATAAAAAAAGTGAAAAACATTGTTTACCTTACAGGTGTTTAATAGTGGGTTTCATATTTCAAAATATATCATATACATGTTTCCTATCTGGCCACTAATTCATTTGCTGAGCCTGGCGTAGCTGCTTACTTTTGCTGAAAATCCTTGATTAATTTCTTTGCCTTGTTATATTTCTTCTCCAGAGCCTGATACTGGCTTTGTGTCTCCTTGAGGTGCTCATTCACCGTGTGACACAAGGTTTGTGCCTCAATCCAGTAACTCTCTAATTTCATCATCCTCTCCTTATTCTCCTCAATGTTCTGCTGCAGTTGGGTCTTCTCCAATTCCCACCTCACCTTCTCATTCTCAGCAGCCTGCAGCTGAACAAAACAGTAGAGATGCCAGTCAGTAAAAGGGTGCAAAGTGCAACCTAACAGTTTAGGATGAGTTCAAACAACAGGTATAGTGGAAATCACTGAGTTAACTATAAAAGTAATAGACCAGCAGAGAAAACAACATTCCAAAACTAACACATACACTGATACATATGTTATTCTTCCTCATAAAATGAAGCAGAACCTTTGCTCTAGGTTACTGTGCAGCCTCACTGCTTCTCTGGGATATACTAACACATTTAAAAATGTCAACAGTGGAGTATTTATGTAAACTCCAGGATTAATCAGCCAGCCCTGCTAACACATTTTGCTCTACATATCTGGCTCAGGTGTAAGAAAGCTTTCATACACTTTCATAAAATGAGAAATTTTGTATTTGAGGGGAATCTGATTTCCAAATTCTATATTTGATTTAAGAACAATTTAGAAAAAAATAGGAAAAAAGCCAATTGCGTCTAATCTAACTATCTGCTTTTTCACCAAATTTAGAAATTCTATTGAACTCTTACAATGTCTTTTTTCATGTCATAATCTTGCTTAATCTAGAAAGCCAAACAAAAGAGGTTGGGAGTAGAATAGAAAACGTAACATCAGGTCATAAGCGAGGATTATTTTCCATTGAAGCAGGCATAGAGTTTTGCATCCAACACTGAAACTATGCCAGAATTATTATGAGGACAAAGAGAAACTGTTATATTACTCTTGTTTTCTTTAAACTTGCTTACCAAGTTGTAAGGAGCTAGCATTAAAAGGAAAATATGCCCTTGCTGTTGTAGATTTCTGTCCTTAAAGGTGCTAATTCTGCCAAATATATCAGTGCTGCTTAACTTTCTGACCAGTGCAGTTCCACTGCTACGTCCACTATTTGGCATCAGTGAAGTCCAATGACTTTTTCCAAATGACCTCAAAGAAGGCTGAATTTTACTGCTGAATTTATAATAATCCTTAGCTCCTGCATTAGGTCTTTTGTTAGATTTTTGTTGTTGTTGTTAGGTTTCTAACTTTTCAAAAGCTAGTTGCAAGTTTCAACGTTTAGCACCAAATAAGGGTAGGGTTGTTCAGGGTAGGGTATTTTAGCTCCCAGAATTTATGGAAGGAAACCATGTCTTACACATCCCTGTTTACTTATCAAGACTGTTTCATTTGCTCAGTTCTGCTAGCACCATGGACGATGCACACACAAAAAAAGGGAATAAGTTGTTTGCAATTTTAGTAGTAATACACCTAAACTAGCCACATTTTCTTTGGGTCTATTCAAAACACCATGTAAAGAAGTCCAACACAAAAAGATACATTAACCCTAATCTTGCAAATGGATTTGCACAGATGAATGTGTACACCCACGCCAGGAAGTCAGTGGGGCTTGGCACAATCCCAAGGGACTGACCATGCAGCTCCGATTGCTAGATTGGAACTGGAAAGCTGAAGGGAGAAAAGATTTCTGACTTTTTGAACTGAAATAGTACAACAAAAATTGTCATTACAGAAAATAGTTGCCTTCAGAATTTGATTTTAACAATACTTTATGCAAATTTGATAAACACTACGCAGAATACATGGTGAGTGCAAATGGCTGCTAGAAAGAAATAGTCATCTAAAATATTATTCTGAAGTACAATTTTCTCTTTGTCTTCCTTTTATTTCCTTTATAATGTACTCAAACTGAAAAAGAAGGATGTTATTATAAAACCCAATTTTACTCAACAACAAAATTATCAGCTGACTTCCGATAAAGCTTATCCTAGTACAAAAAATACAATTTCTTTTTATTGCTATTGCAAATTCTATCTAATAACTAGCAACCAATTGTGAGATGTTTTCTGTTAAGCTGGTAAGCATTTTCCTTTCCAGAGCATCTGTTAAAGAGAACTGCAACAGTAAGAAACAGCTCTTTTTCTTCTGCGTATAAAAAATATTTTCTGTTAAAAATCTTCAAATAAATTCTTTTTTTTTTAAATGTCAAAAAAAGGAAACTAACATAAACAGGGTACCTTAACATTACTAGTAAATAAAAAATCTACTAACTTAGACTTGAATATTCAACCCAAACATAATTTAAAAACCTGAGAAAATGCATTAGTATTGTAAAGCAAGAAATCTGCAATTTAGCCATTATGATATCCCTTAAAATGTATGTTTAATTGAAGCTACACAAGTTGGCAGTTTCTCTTTATAGCAGCACTTAAGATTTTACTTGAAACTTCAAATAGAGAATATACACCAAGACAAGACTTAGCTGAGCCACTACACTTCTTAATCAGCCTTTAATAAGGACGTTGATTTCTCCACCCACATAAAGATACATGTCTTCAGATCTGATTTTGCATGAGAGAGAAAAAAAAATCAGTGTGTATTAACTGCATATTGATTCTTACCTTCGTCTTCAGCTTCTGAATTTCAGCTTCTGTAACTGCATGTTTGATTTGCAACTAAAATTGAAAATATAAAATAAACAAGAAGTCACTGAGTACTCCAGTATTTTTAAAGCCTGTGTTGCAAGTTGAGTACGTTATTACACAGCAGAAGGCCTTGAAGAGTGCTGCAGTGCAGTAGATTGTAAATTAAAATGTCTAGCTTGCAAAATGACTCAGTCTGTGCAATCTAATTAAAGATAGGATGCCATCTAACCACTCATAATTTCAAATCAGAACATCCAATCTGTTTAGCAAAACCAAATGTCTTCTGCTCAAAAAAAAAAAAAAAAAAGGTTATCCTGCTGGGCTTTGCTCTCCTCCGATGTGAATGTGAAATATGTCCCAGTGCTGTCAGAAAGTCCCATGACACTGATTAAAGCAGGCGTGTTACAAAAGAGCAAATACAGAAATAAATGATTTAACAACTAAGTGAGTCAGGAAAACCTTGAGGGGAAGATTCCACATGTTTACGCCATGCAAGGAAAAAGGTAAACCGATGCTATACTTCTCCATCATTAACTTGAGTTATTCTGCTCAAGCTAGCTAATCTCAAGTGACAGCAGTTACACTGGGAAACAGTAAAAAACAGGAAACAGCATACAGGCACGCAAAATGACTGCAAGTCAATTAACAGCCCTGGCATTGTGCTAAAGGTTGTATTTACATTACCAGGCACTGTGCCACAATAACGGTGGATCTGTGCAGGGAAATGGTAGGTGCTGATGACCTGGCATCCACCTGCGTGCTTTCCAGGGGATTTCTTTTGGACTAACCTACATCAGTCTGATTCTGTGGAGTGAATACTCATTAGTTCTTTGAGTGCATTAGGCAACATCCTGAGACATCTTTGAGTTTAGTTTCACCCCAAAGGATTACTATTCGCCTGCTCCAAGAACACTGACGTACAAATCGAACCACAGCTTCAAAAGTGGAACCGCAATCCAAATGGAAATGATCATACACATATGCCTGACATTGGTCTGCACCCGAATCCCTGCTGCTTTACTGTTTAAGGCACGTGACACTGACAAACTCCTGACAGGCCCCAAAACCTTACATCTAAAGCACTGTTTAATCTGAATCAGTGACTTGTGTGTGTCGGGTGAGGAGTGAGGGCAAGGGCGAAACCTGAATTACAGCTTGAGCTAACACTGCAGGGAAGACAAAGCCTTAGTTCACTATTTATGAATACCAGGAACAGTTACAGAAAAGCATGTTTAACATGGTGGTTGCTACTCTTACAAGACTAAAGGAAGCCTTTGGGAATAGTTTATGTTGAGTTAATGGAGTGTGAGGGACTTGCACTGAATCAGAAATTATCACCTCTGGTGAAGCAATGGTTACATTCTTGAAGGCCACGCTGTTAGTAAAAATATGTACAAACAATTCAAAAGAGAAGTTATTTTGGAGAAGAGGAATAATTTCCAAAATAGCAGGAGACAGAGCTGATTGGTACAAGCACCCTTGAGAAAGGCCTAACTGCTTTTGAATTTCCATTTTCATGGGACTTCTTGAACCCGTTTCTTGTGGCAGCACATGACATGCATACTGTCAGACAGTTTGGTTTGCAAATCAGCCTTAACTGATATAGTGAACACGCCTAGTCCCTGTTGGTGGAGTGTTACTGAATTTATGCTGGGAGGAATAAAGGAGGCACTGATGCAACCGGTTCCACCTGACAAACAGTTTAGGAATCTTCTCCTTTCCACCAGTCATTTCTCGGTTACTGTCTCCACAGGAGAACATAATCACTTCTAGGCCCCAGGGTCGTCAGCTGTTACTTAAATTGACCTTTTGACTTTGCACTAAAAAGTATTACGAATGTTCTGGTGCAAGAGGTTACTTCCAACTTTTGAGCTCACTCAAGTCAGCCTCTGATCCGCAATTTTCAGAGAGATTGATAATTTTTCCAATCTTTCAATTTCTGTCAGTAGTGAAAGACGATGAAAAATTACAAAAGAACCATCTCAAAATTTTACGGTGTTTATACAATGCCCAGACCTTTGCTTAGTTCAGGTCATTGAACCTCGCATCCAAAACCTCATTGTTTTGGACTGAGGTAAAACCAGGGGAAGGATGGATGAGATAGACTTTGCCCTTTGCAGAGTTAATAATGAAATCAAAAGGCCAAGACTCAAAGCCTCAGGCTACCTGCTCACAATCCATTCCCATCTCTTCTAAAAATCCCGCAAACCAGTAAGCAGCATTTAAACAGCTTATTATGACATACAAATAAACTCCAAATTGTTGCATAAATGGCAATCTGCTCAGGTACAGATGGTTTTAACAGTTATTTTTACACTCTCTGTTATCAAGTTAAAAAAATGAATACTAAGCACCCAGTCAGATCACTGAATCTGTATACGGTACAGCAGATTCCACTGAGGCAGAAGAAAAAAGATGCTTTCCTGTCAAACAGACAAACGTGTAAGGTGGAAAACTACTTTTTTTTTTTTTTTAAGCAGAACTAATTCTGCTTGCCGAATAGATGAGAAATACAGAAATACTAACACATTTACGGGTAAGACTGAACAATGGGCAAGGTGAATGATTTGACAAGCAAATCTGGACTCCACAGTTAAAAATTTTGATGTAAGTTTTCTAATAGGAGAACAGAAATACCTTATTCCATGTCCTATATAATGCCAGACAANAAAAAAAAAATGCTTTTCTCTCAAAAAGACAAAAGTGTAAGGGGGAAAACTTCTTTTTTTTTTTTTTTTTAAGCAGAACTAATTCTGCTTGCCGAATAGATGAGAAATACAGAAATACTAACACATTTACGGGTAAGACTGAACAATGGGCAAGGTGAATGATTTGACAAGCAAATCTGGACTCCACAGTTAAAAATTTTGATGTAAGTTTTCTAATAGGAGAACAGAAATACCTTATTCCATGTCCTATATAATGCCAGACAAATTCTTGGTAGATATTTTGTATTTATGTTTTCTAAGTCAATATAAAGCTCTGAAGGCTTCATTTTAACAAATGATATTTGAATAATTTTTGGCAAATTTGATTTTTAAAGATGTCTTGAAAAGCTGATTAATTTTCTTCAAAATAATACAACTTTTTTTAATATATTGAAAGAAAATAGCTTGAATTCATCTAAGACTGCAAAAGGCAGAACGTGATGAAAAGCTAGTAAATGTTAAATACCTGGAGTACAATGGGAAAGTACCCAACAGGAACTAAAAATATACATAAATTATTTTTATATAATCATTATATATTTTTGCATATAGTAATAATAATCTATTTTCTATAGATTTCATTAAGACGTGTGAAATATAATACCTAAATCTTAGATAAGATGTCCCTTTTCCTTACAGATCTTGTCTTCCTTCAATCATCACAACTAAAATCAAGCTTCTAGCTCTTTCAAAGAAGTTAAGGAAAATCAGTCTCATTTTTCTTGTTTTACAGCCAGGAAAACAAGACATGCCAAAGTACAGTGATTCACCCAGGAATGCCCACCTCTACTCTGACTTCCATTCCAAAAGCAAAGCATTTCACATAAGTGTTCTCAGAGTATTTGAGCACATTTTTCTTTGCAAAGACTGAATTCAACTAATTAGGTCGAACTATTATGTTTAAAGATTATATCCAACCTACTTGTTTAATACTTTCATTAATCTCCACAGTAAGAACAAGAAAGAACAGTTATTCTTTAAATACAATTCCAGAAAACACTGTGTGGGCTTGTGCAGTGTGATCATGAACAAGTCCACTAGTGTTGAAGGAATTCAGGGCAAATACCAATAAAAATACATGCACTCACTCTGCAAGAGCCAACAAAACGCAGCTGTGTACTGTTAAATACAATCAGTGAAACAACAGTGGCATGCTCCTAACAGCGATAACTGTGTGGGTTAGTGAAAAAGAGTCCACTCTTATGCAGGAACATTTAATGTTTTCTTCTCAGGCTCTTATTTGCACTAAAACTGCAGAATTCCGGAGTCACTTAGTCTGATCTTCCCTACATCAGCATTTTAAGGCCATTAAATCAGACAGGTCTACAGATAGCTGCCAATCAGTTTGGACATGCTGTAGTACGTCAATAGCCTAAGTTGATGGAAACTGTATTCAGGCATAGTTGTACAGGTAAATTATTCAAAAGTCAGTGTCCTGCCCATCACTGCACCTGCGCTTTCCACAGCCTTGTTGCACTGGCGCAGCCAGAATGGCAGCATCTTCCCACCATGTTGAGAAAGTCATTATGCATGATGCAAAGTATTAGAAAATGAAGTCAACTGTTCTGTTAATTTGCATAAGAGCCTGGACCTTGAAATATGGAGTGAGAAAATTATCAGTTAAGTAAACTAAAAAACTTTCAGGAAACAATGATGAAAAACAGTAGGCATATGGAGGTTAACGAGGACGTCACCAGAAAAGGGAAAGACTGGCTGCTCAGTGACTGATTACCTTCTATATATTACTCTTGCTGGAGAATAGTAAAACCATACATTATACTTCTATAAAAAATAAAACACCTGGTTTGAGAGGAAGGAAGGGAAGGAGAGAGGACAAGGGAAGAAAAATAAAAAGTGAGCCTCCCTATTTTAAAACTCCTGTCTGGGCCCAGAAGGCTTCTGCTGCTCAAATCTCCTATGAGGTTCTGGCTACTTTCAGCCCTTCAACCTTCATTGCATTTAGAAATAAAAATGTTCTTTATTGTATAACAATATATAATATAACAATTGTATAATATATATATTGTATAATATATATATATTATAACACAGCCCATTACTCTGGGCTTGGATAAATCCACTTGTTTCATGTCTTTATTTGCATCAAAATTCAGGAAAGTTCAGAAATAAACCACATCAAAAGCACAACCTAAAATACAAAAGAATTGTTTCTCAGTACAGTGGTATGTAACATGAACTCTGACTGCAACAAACATCACTGATTCAAGCTTCCATTTGTAACAGTGGATGCTATACAAACTCTATAACCACTGAGGTTTGGTAAAACACCAACTTCAAACAGGTCTGCTTCCCCAGTACAGCATCTTTTTAAACACATAGCCAAACATACAACACCGCAGTACGTTGATGAGTGCTGCATAATGGTATAGCAACTAGTAAGAGTCCTGCATTTTCACTGAAATTTAGCATTTTTTTGGTTTTCATGATCACTTTTGATTGGAATCTTACAAAAAAAAATGAACAACCTGCTACTAATGAATTAACTTACACTTTGTTTTCCTGGTCAAAAAATGCAAACTAAGTGCAGAGGTAAAATAAGTTTTTGTGCTGAAAAATTAAATTATAAATTATCCTCCATCAACACAACAGTCATGTGAAAACTGATGTTAAAACTCAGAGAAACAGTTCCCCTTCTTTTACGCCGAACTTTCTGAGCCCTTCAAAAGTACCAACTATACAAACAGCTAGAAATCAATTCCAATATTTAAGAGAAATAACAAGCACTGAGCAAGAGGATTACTAGAAATCTAATTCCAGCAAGGTATTTCAGAAATATTTTCTGATCTGTAATTACCTCTTTGAACTTGTGAGCAAGCTTGCTGGTGTCCACATCACTGGGGGAGAACATGTCATCATTTTCAGGAAGATCAAACACTTCAATAGCCATGTCACCTCCTGGAAGGACAGGTCCCATGTCTTCATCTTCTTCATCTGTAGCATATTCCCCTGTCTTAATTTTACAGCATTTAAGAAATTCCAGTTATCCTCTTATTAGGCAGAGATTGTTTAAAGAGTAATTAAGCTAGTGAGCAAATACACCATACTGCATACAAAAAAAGGTTATATTTTTGTTTAGCTGTAATTCAAGCAGTTAGAAATTTTATCAGATAAAATAAAACTCCATAGTAGTGGAGTTTCAGAAAATTAAGAGAGAGGAGAAAAGAGGATCTTAAGCACTACAGATTTCTAGGGGCCAGCATTACTGGCTAAGTAGTTGAGTGAGTTTTGTCCAGATGAAGCTTTCTTTTCCATAGGAAGACCTCTCCCAGTTTATCTCAGACTTCACAAGGAATCTTTTCCAAACAGAAATGTAAGCCAAATAGGATGGACAGGATCTTGATTAGCCTTTTTTAAGCCATCTGGAGGCAGTAATTCTCCAGTGATATTCCACACCGAATTTGAAAATCCATTGGTTTGTTCTTTACAAACAAATTAATGATAGAAAAGTCACACCTACACAAAAAAAAAACAACAGCAGGAAGAAGAAACCAAGTGTCAGAGACAAGTTTACAGACAAGTCAGAGTTTACTGAATTTTCACCCTGAATAAGGAGCTGCTTTAGCTAGATTTAAACAGAAAATGTGGGTGTTTCTTGGGCTGGTAAACCATGTGGTGTGAACAATTTGCTGACAAAACAGAATTCAAAAAAAATCGTAAGCCACCATCAGTATCTCAAGATTAGACAAAACCACTAATATTGAAAAGAAAAAGCTTGCAATATTAAGACCCAAGTTGCCTAGACAATCTTTCACACATACACCTGTGCTCGTCTCTCCCCATGCCTAAGGTGGCTGGACACCTTTCTGCTTCAGCGGGGCTCCCTCTGTAAGCTGCAGTATATTGCATACGAATCACAAATAGCCTGCTGGCTATGCAAATGAGCACGCAAACATATTATAAAGCAAACACTTCCTTCAGGGCTACACCTGGATTTATAAAGCATGGGAATAAATAAACACGTGCAAAAGGAAGGGCAGGAGAAGGGGTGCAGTCCTTCACAGGTTAATACAGTAATGCTTATAACCCCAAAATTTTGACAGAATTACACAAGTCTTTCTTCATGAGCTTTCAGTTCCTGACGTGAAGGTACATAATGTTATTATCAGAATTGTATTCCCAGTAGTGCTCAAATGATCTATTAGTGCCATTTTTGTCTAAAGAACTCTTCAAAACAACAGGTAAGAACTCAGATGTCCAAACAACAGTTCGAATCTCAGCTTCCCACCTTAATTTAGCTTCCCAGCTGTCATTTAGGCTTATGTAAATCTCTCTCATTTAAAAAGTTGTGCATGCGAGCACTTTGAGTGTACATGCACAAGTGCACGTGCACACACGGACAGGAGAGATGTATCTCAACATCCAACAACACGGTGATACACTTGCAATATAAACATCACCACTTCTTGGATAAATGGCACATGAAAGATCAACATTCTTTTTTTTTTTTAAACTGCTAAAATAAATTTAAAAAAAACAAAGAAAGTCAAAACACATGGAAAATACAAAATGATTTGGTAAAGTCAATGCTAAAAGAACTACCATAAAGAAGGCAAGTCGCCAAAATATATGACCTAGCCATACTTTAAATATGTCACCGATAATCCAAGTAATTTCTTAGGAGAGTTATCTCTGTCTCTATACATAAGTGGATACATTTACAATATCCATTTATTTTACGTATTTTATATGTACTAAGACTAAGAATCTCAATAGTCTTTAAAAAAAAGTTAGCAGATTTTTTTGCTTCTTTTTTCCTTATTTAAGACAAAAAAAAAGAATATACAATCTGTCTCACTCTGGAGTCTTCAGGCATGTTAGTACTACAGCTAAACAACATTCGAAATTAAATTTATCATTCTATCTAAATCTCACACACACACACAAATTCTTCAGTTATGCCACACTTGTAGTAACTTCTGTTTTCACTTAATCTCCCATGGCTATACGCAGTTACTGTCTAAATAGAAAGTTATACTGCTATCTCTCCTTGCTTTTTCCAGGAACTTGTAATGCCACCTTCATACACTATCAGTGAGGTGAGAAGCGGAACAATTCTAAAATCTCAATGAGATTTCAATTAAATGAATTACTGTAGGGACAAAATACTAGCAGAATTCATGTACTGTCAATTTTGCAGTCATTATCCCTGAAAAATCTATAAGGTGATACACAACTATCATTTCTCCATGAAAAAAAAAAACCAAAAAACCACATGTTGGCAGGTCCATCTGCAGTGGCAAGGAAATCTCTGAAGAATGCAGAGAGGAGGCATCCTGGCTCAGTTACACATGCTTTTTAAAGCTATATACTGATTTCATGCAAAATCTTACGTATCTTCACCATTTTTAGTAAAGAATAAAACAAATGAGTTTAGTTAAAACTGATGCCTCCAAAGACTTAAACTAAAAAGAAGTATTTCACACACACCCACAAAAAAAGAACGCTTATAACCGACTAAGTTACACTGGGGAAAAATTCAAGAGCAGGCAATATTCTACTGGTCACAGGAGCCACAGTGCTTGAAGAGGGACATGAGACAGATTAGAATGAACACAAAGGAAAATCTTGATGCAAACTGTACAGCCTGAGTGTTGATGGGCACAGTCATTTTTGCTTCAATTAATACAAAAAGTAGTAATCAGAGCAAAACACTGCAATTTGCTGGAGTAAACAAGACAGCGGGATGACACAAACACATTAGAGAGCACGGAAATAAATGGGACCTTTCCTCTTGTCTTCAAAAGAAGATGTTCCCATCTTACAATCACATGAAGCACAAATAACAGGTTCAAAAGAACCAATGTGTGCTTTAAAGAAATAGATGTGAACTACATAAAACATACTTTCCCTGAATGAATTCTCTCTGCTTTTACATCACATGAACCTACTAAAAGGTTGTTCAGACCCTGTGCCAGTAAGCTAGAATAAGAAATTTAGTGTTTTACAAGCAGCAGCCTGACACAGACGAAAGTTACTTAATTCCAAAACACCAAAGCTTTTTAAGGTAACAGCTCTTATTGTAACTGCTTGAGGTTCCTCCCAATTCATTTTGTTTTCTTAATTGACAACCATAATATTTTCTGTACAATAGCTAATGAAAACTCACATGGTCTTGAAGCAAAATCTCTTCAGTTTCTTTAGTCCCTACAGGTGAGCAAAATTCATCCATGCAAAATGGGTGAGCAAAAGCCTATATATCATTTCAGTAGTACATAGGCCTCAAGGTTTCCCCATCCACAGGAACAGCTTCTGCTGCTAGCCATTTAATTTTGCTATACACTGTCACAGCGCGCAGCATGAAATTATCTTTATAAACATGAACTGCATTTCCCACTTTAAAAAGGAAAATACATTACTGACATTGTTTAACTGTGTTGTAAATTCTTGGAACAGGCCAAACCCTCCCAAGCACAAAGAAGCAGCAGCACCAGCCAAGAAAATGCAGACAGACCTTTCCCAAATCACCATAACAAAGGGTACATCAAGCTAAATCTTTTGTTTGTGCTCAAATTCTCCCACAGTAAGAGATGCCATTTGAAGAACTATAAAAATAACTCACCCACCTCTTCATTTGATTTTTCTGATAGCTTATACTCAATTCTTTCAAAAAAGCAAAGAAAAATATAATGTTATAGTATCAATCATTCCTTTTACAGTAGTAATTCATATTAATGATGTTGGAAAAACTGTACTCTGAAAGATCTTGTCTCAAAAATGTATTCTTTGCATTTTAGACATTCGAGCACATTGCACCATTTTCTTTTCGTGCGTCTCATTATTTTCTTCAATGGTTCTGATGTTGCTTTCCTCTCAGAATGTCTTGATAAATAAGAATTAAAAATGAAAAAAATACTCAAATTACTATTAGTGTTATTAAAACACATAAAGATCTTACTTGCAAACAACTACTTGTCCACGGCCAGAGAGTGAATAGAATTTGGCAATATGTTAATAATTTCACATCCTGTATCACAATATGCAGCCTGCAGGGGAGCAGGTCATCTGCTTTATGTGACTTCTGCCTTTCACTGTAGAACATGAAGAAGATGGTATCATGTTCAAATTAAAAATTCCAAGAAATGTCATAATTTGACTACAATGTGCCCAGAACACTGTGTTAACACAGCAAAGTCAAAAGGTTTCTGTCAAGGATACAGATTCAAGTTTTACTTAGTATACTAGGTAGGAAATACAATGACAGTGCCTACTTGAAAGCCTTCAAGTCTTGTTTTCTGACAGGATACAACAAATTAAAAGGGTGTGGGATTTTAGGAAGCCAGAGGAACTGGTGATGAGTAAATTCTGCAGCAGGCTATCTAGAGGCAGCACCTGAAACAACATACTCTCCCATATTTATCTGAGCTAACAGGCTCAGAGGGAAATGCCATCTACTGTATGTACTGCTAGCACTGCCAGACCTAAGTAATACTTGAGAAATTACTGATACTACTGATTCTGCTTGGCTTGTGGGAGCGTAACAACAAATTGTGAGAGGTTGCGCATTTATCCTGCTTGGCTTTGCATGGATCCCACTGTGCATACCCTTTTTTTGGAAAGTGTTTGCCACTCCTGTACAAGTTTCTTCTGTTTCCATGCAAAGATGTGAATGATGCAGCACTTCAAAGCATCTTACAAGCTGCAGTCCATGATAACAGCAGATTCTGAAGTGCACGCAGGACGCTTCAGGATTCATATTACTTTTATAGTAAATTATGTTTCTTTTGGAAACACTATGTGTATTAGCATTAATCTTCCCCAACAAACAACTGACATGCAACATACCTGCAAGGTGATTGAATGAGAAATTACAGCATGCAAACAAGTATCTCTCTAATTCAGCATCTGACTGAAGTCCAATGCATGCTAGTTGACAGAAGTCAAAATTTTCTCAGTAATGCTGCTGTATTAGAGAACTCTGATCCTTCTAGAATAGTTAGATGCTGCCTGGGCTGCAATGAAGACTATTAAGCTTCAAAACAGAGGAATGCCAGCCAGCTAGTGACACAGCAAGATAAAACATCAGGACTTGAACACGCCTGGAACATGCTCTCTTCCTGTGATTTGATCAGCTCATAATTTTACCAAACACAGTCATGTGCAGTGACTCTAGGACTCAAACACAGATTGCTGATTTCCTGCTCAGGAAACCTGATAAGCTATTGCTGTCTTTGTGGTAAAGTCTCTGAGGCTCAGAATTTGACAGCCTCAATGGAGAGTTGAATAATGATCATTTTCTTGTGTATTTATGTAGTGGTGTAGCTGGAGATCCACGCTACCACTTTTTAAGAACTGTATGAAAATGAATAGGACAGTTTGATAGCTCTGAGACTGAGCGACTTTTGTATAATTCTGTGTCATCTCAGCGTGACACATCTTATGCTGGCAATTCAAATATTCCTATTCCTACAGTCAGAATCACTATCCCTGTGAGCAAATGGACTTGAAAGGGTAGGTTTTTTGGTACATTTGTGGATGCATATTCATTCAGACACTGTAAACTGATATTTTCTTGCCCAAAAGATGCCTTGCTTACTAGAGCCAAAGAATGCAAGTCTGGTAGTGGAGTCTGGCATACAGCCACATTTGCCCTAACAGAGTAAGGTAAACTCAAGTGCCAATGTTCATTATCTGATAGTAAGTGGAGCTTGTGACCAAAAATGTCTTTGAACTGTGTTGAATGTGCATTAGAGCACAGCTTCTGTTGCAACAATTGCTGGGTGCAAGTTATATGAGTTTACTTGGAAGGCATAGTCAGGTGACAAAAAAAATAAAACATATTCAGGACTGCTGCAGGTTCAGTGATCCCAAACTTGTTTCTGAGAGCTGATGCACTTCTGCATTTGTTCTGAAGCCTAATTCCTTCTCCTACCAAAAGAGATCTTTGATGACTCTCTGGATCTCTCCTAGTAGATGTCTTCTCTTTTCTTCCTCCTCTTTCCCTCACGTACTGCGTAAGAGTCATCTTTGCACTGCATAAGCTAATGGCCAGAACATATACCTCATAGTCACAGATGTGGCCGTCATCCCCTGTGTAGTGCTATAATAAGAAAAGGATGCTTTTAAGTCTGTTAATTACTTGTACTACTTGCATTTCTCTATCAATAGAAAACACTTCTTGCATTTAATATTTTTTTGTGTTAAAAATACAGTGGTCATCTGTATGAAAATGTCGCTTAGCATCAACACAGCCACAACCCCCACTGAAAGCTGAGGTACTACCATCATTGGTAGTGATCTACACAGTTTTAACAATGTTTCCTTTACGGTCAGATACTGAGTTATGACATCTGCGTGGAGCATGAAGGCCAGCAAAACAAACCTTTTGAGATTTTTGCAGGTGGATGTGTCCACTGCATAAAAGGTGTAACACACTAACTACCCATGTAGCTCTGCCTTCAGTCGCACATCCCTCAATGTGCGAGTACACAGTGAGAAGGATTTGTATGTCAGAGATTTAGGACACGCCTCTCTTGCCAACAGGAAAGCCATCAGACTATGTTTAACATACAAATGATGTCATGGGTCTTCAAACCCTGACGTCTACAGCATGCTGTGATGAGTTGTGAGAAGTCTCATATTCCAAAGGCAAGAGGGAGTTGTCTCTTTTATTTCCAAGGTGAGGATCAAATTCCTTCAAGAAATTAATCAAGAACTTGAATTTTAATTCTAGACTAAACAGAAGTTAGAATCCTTGCATATTTCTATAGGTTGAGGAGGGAACAGAGAGCATATGCATTTTCTAGCCTTCATGGTCTTGCACAGGCACACAAACATATTCATCCCTAATACATAAAACTTTTATTTATATGAGTTAAATCTGCAGCTATGATAGGATTCATTCTAACACATATTCAAGCATTTTTATTTTTAATACCAGTGGAAATTGCAGTGACTGAAAGCATCACTGAGGCTAGATAGTATTTTTACTAAGTTTTCTGGAACACTTCTGTTGTTTCTGATCTATTGCTAGTTTAACAGTGTGTTTCAACACACCCTCAGCTGAGTGTATCCTCATTTTACTTCAGAGTATTTTTCTCCTGTTCCGCTGTTTAGAAGCTTTGTCTCAGGACTTGAAAGAAAACTAAACTGAAATAAATCCATTGCATAAATTCTCTATCTCCCCTCCTCTATCTTCTTCCCCAAACAAAAGAAAAAAAAATTGGCCAGGGCAAAAACTCACTAATACATGGAGTCTGAGATTTCAAATAATATTGTTCAAGATAATGTGAAAAGAAGGTGGTACTCTTGGGCTATGTGGAAGTGGTTTGTTACACCGGCTGCATTTTACCTTAACTTAAGCCAGCAGCTAATTTAGGGGGTAACATAGTAGTCTCTGAAAAAGATCTCTCATTAATCTTTCTAAGAATCTTGGCATCGGGGCATACTGGGAATTTTAAGAGAACTGGAAGAAATTATGGAAAATTTACTGAATAAAGTTGATAGCTTCAGAACCTTTGTACTGGGACATCAGGCACTAATCACGAATATCGATAAATGCTTCAGACAAGGCAGATTAATTCTCCAACCTGTGGAATAGCTGTTCATATAGAAACTAAAAACAGTGCGTGGAAGGAGGAGCCTTACCTGGATTTTTCAGAACATTCCTTAATGTTCTGAATAACGAATAACATTAATTATTTTAGGAAAAAATGAAAGGTCTAAATCTTTCCCAACCCCGTAAAAGTTAGAAGGTGACTTTACCAGTTTTCACAGAAAAATAATGTTTTAAAACATGCTCAAGCAAACCAGCTTTATTCCCTATTTCAAACAAAGCAGGCGCCTTCAGAAGAGCAATGATTACAGAAGCATCAACCAATTTGATATTTGCTTTTATGGAACAAAAGAAATCTTTTAAATCCATGCTGAAAAGCTTTGTGGTAACTTTGTTCTTCAAATCAGATTTATCGCCAAAATCTAAAAATCAGCAGCAGGGGTATTGGAGAGGTGCAGAGTTGACCTCTGACTAACAATTAAAAAGTGGGAACCAGGAAAACAGAAAACAGAACATTAAAAACCATTAAATATTGAAACACTAGAAAGCAAGTTACCTCATCATCATCTGCATCATATTGTGCATAATGCTGCTCCAGGAGCTCTCTCTGGCGGCGTTCTTGTTCTAGAGTTTGGCTAATCAGCTGTGCAACCTCACTCACTTGTCCTGGTTTTTCTCGTCCAATTACAAACCTATGCAAAACATTATTGAAAAAAAGATCAATCCTATTGTTTTACCAAAGTTCTTGATTTTTACCTGTGTTTAGTCTAGAGAGTGGCCTTTTTCTTCAAAGATACATGGCTGTGATTGTTTTAAATGTGCTCTGTGGATTCTGTTTGCCAGAAGGGCACTGCATACAGGGCACTGAATGATCAGACCATCACAGTATTCATAGGACGAAAAAACAAAAGTGACTATGACCACTAAAGCCTTCACTCCAAATTTCAGTAAAAAAAGATTTGCCAAGTTTGAATTTCACAGATACAGACATAGAGCAGGGCAATTTTTTAAACCTGCATCAGCACTTCCATTCCCTTAAGAGCAACACATTTCTCAGAAGCCTATGAAAGTCCAGACGCACAATAACAGTATAGACAAATTTCTGACAACTCGCAGTGAAAGGAGTGTCCGCTAGAGTAACTTCTTTCTCCATCTTCACTTAGAAGACATTTCTGAGCTTTTCTATTTGCCTTTTTGCTGTCTACATCAGAGAATCTATTTCCACATTTTTAAATCTGACACATACCATTTCCCTAACTTTAAACTGAATTTAAATCTTTTATTTCATGAACTTCTGTTGCTAGGGAGCATTCTTCTCCACTATGAGCTATCATTGAACACTGGAAGCATATTTCTTTGGCTTAACAAAAGACAACGAAAGTGTCTCTTTCTTGGCTGAGACTTACAAGTCTGCTTTCCAATTTTGCTTTCTGCAACTGAAATTCAGAATTGGCTTTGATTGTAATACTTTTGTTAGCACAACAGCATAACCATAGTTAGATATTTTGCTACCTGTAGTATTAATCATAAACACCCATTATATAGTACCAACACTGTAAACTACTGAACAAAAGCACAACTTAAAAATGTCAATTTCAAGGAATATTTTCTTAGCAGGCTAGAAAGACAATTAGGCAATTACAGATGAAAAAAGTATTATGCAGAGCTGAAAAGTATAACCACGTGACATACTACATATGGTAAACTATTTGTTTCCAAAACATTTGGCTCAAAATGATATATTTAATTTATTATTGGAATGAGAGGTAGAAGTATGCGTTATATCCTGTGTAAGAAAATGATTTTGATTAGTACTGCCTATCACTGTTAACATCATTTGGGATTTGGCATCCATGCGTAAGCCAAGTTCCTGTGAGTGGATGAACCTGAATCCATTTTCTATGCCAAACAATTTGTCAGACTCTATGAAGTCAGGCACTAGAGAAAGGAATACAACATGGAGAATATTTCAACACCATCAAAATATGCAAGTCGATAATTACTTCCACAAGGATAAAGAAGGTGAGAATGAGTGACTCTATTCGAAATAATGACACAAGATGATCTGAAAATAATTTGCAAGAAAGCGTCTTAGTTTAAACACATTTAATAGAAAATAGAGCAGAAAATAGCAAAAAATCAAGCAAATAACATCACCATTTTAATCTTGATCACAGCAGATCACAGTCTGGCACTCATATGCTACAATTACAATATGACTGCAACAATAAAGACCTGGGGCTGAAAGAAAACGAATGTTTCTTCATGGCCCCTGTACTTCATCTGTTCTGCACACTGACTCATAGTCGGATCCTGTTACCTTTGAATTTTAATTTTACAGCCAAGTGTTACAAAGACTAAAACAGCCATGCCTTCAGTCTCAAATGGGAAGAACAATGAACTTTCAATATTATTACTACATGAAGTAAAAAAGGATTCAACCCATATTTGCTATATATTTATCTCTTCTGTGTAAAAACAAATTAAAAGAGAATATGGAAATAAACATCTTAATCAAGGTTATGCATGGGCGTATTATTTGTACACAGTAGAGACAGCATCATGTTTGTAAACACGAGGGAGATCACCAATGTTGTAAATTATGGAACCACATAAAGTGTTGTAAATATCATATTCCCTCCTGCCCTCTGCAAGGGGGGAACCTGCAACCTCCCTTGGAAAATAAGATACTGAAAATACTTCATACAATCATTTTTTACACTGAATCCCTACTACAGACAATATGTAATGAATCTGAAGCTTGATAACTCCTAATTATTTGAGATTAATGTATGAAGACTTGGGGGTTTTTACACTAGAAGAGGAAGTTTCTCTGGTTTCCAGCTAAAGAACCCCCATTTCCACATTAGGAATGGTTTTGACACTGTAGACTGTATTGCAATAATACTTACATGCAGACAAAGAAGTTCAAGTAGGAAATAAAAATGTTAAATTTTAATAATTCATTTTTTTCTCATCCCAAAGACACTCACAGTTTATAGTGATGTGATTTTCAAGACTTGAATTACATGTCAGAATGAAGTTCCTCAATGATACCTGAAGCTGTTAGATGATACATGAATAAAAGCCTCAAAGCAATGACAAAGTATACAGAAAACGTTTCCCAAAACAGAAATATGCAAGGAATCTTTTATTTTCCTACAATTTATTGCTTTAAAGTGAAATGTTTCCAAAGTGTCTGAAAATAAATATTTAGCAGCATTCAATCTAGAATAGATGTCAGTTCTAGATACAGACTTGCAAACTTGTAATACGATGTTGCAAACAATTACAATTTTGCCCTGTTACCTTCCATGATACTAACGATACCTTAATACTAAACTATATGAAATAGTTAGGTTTAACCTATAACTAAAATAATCCATAAATTATGAATTTGTAAGCCAAAGAGAGAATAATAAATATTCCTCTCCTAGAAAACCATAAAGGAGAGGCAGTTATTAAAATGCTAAGCATGAATTAGATCTTTAAGCCTAGAACGGCTTTAAATACAACTATCATAATCTGAAGTGTTTAAATTTGAAAAAGAGACATAAGGTTGTGATTCACTGACCAGAAAATTAGTCACTGAACCATAATATGCATACTTCAGCAAAGTGGCTAATTATGTATTTCCCATCACTCTGCCTCACCAAAATTAAGCACATGCATTTCAGACTTGATTAATTAGTCTCAAGGGCCACAAGTATTATAACAAAGGCCTATAAATTCTATCAGCAATAATATCTTTAAGAAGCTGGTTATATTTCTGAATATGAGACAAATGAGGGTTTTAAAACCTTTAAACCTCATCATGACAATATTCCCCTTAATTATTAAAGCCAGCAAATGCAAAATAAAACCCAGCAAATCTGCGAAGCTGTACTATAAGCCACAACTGTACCAAATCTCAGACCATTACTAATTATTTCTGATGTCCACAAAACTGGAAGAGAGGAGAGAATAACACTGAGGAGCAGGGCATAAGCTGACCTTGATATTCACAGTTGCACAAGATCTAGCTGAATTACCAGCTGTGAAATATTCTCTGTGGTTGTGGTACTAAAATAAACAGGGACAGAGCTAGGAACCTAATTAGTATTTGACTCCATTTTAGATATAAGAAAATCTGAAAAAATACAAAATCTGGAGAAACTGAACATTAAAATGCAGTACTGGTGGTTAAGAAAAGCATTCTACTGAAATTGGCAGCAACACCTACATCTCGTGCAATCCAGTTAGGATTTAATGATTTTAAAGCACACCCGGTATATGGCTTTCTGCATATTTCCAGCTTTTATTAAATGAGGATCTGCAGACCTGTGCTTCTTGAAATAACAAATATATATGTATATATATTTAACCAACCATGAGAAACAGAAACATTATTTTAAGAATGAATTTAATTAAATAACATTTCCATTTTGAAAAGTACTTTAGTACTAGAAAAATGTGCGGAGGCACCAACTCTGTGACACAAAACTGAAGCTCCATAGCATGGATTTTTGGTAACTTATTCTAAGTGAATGATTTCTCCTAAAAATACTTCAGGCATTAAGTGCTCAATTAATTTAGCTTGGATTCCTTAAATACAACAAAAATTAATTAAGAATATGACAGACTCATTTTAAGAAATAAAGAACAGTTTTTTTACTGCAACAGGATTCACAGTGACATTGTATCTTCCAACCTTTCCTAAAACATAGTTTGATCAATAAAAAATGCTTAGTAAATTTCATTGCATTTGGGGGATTTTTACATATTTTTTTAGACTGGTTTTAAAAATGGTTTTCCTCTGAGCTTTAAAGCACAAAGCTGCTTCTGCTACCATTTATCTAATTTATTTCAAGATGTCTTTAATTACCTATCCTGGCTGCTTCCATTAGGATAATAACCATATAATTAATCCAAAGAGCTAAAAGTGGTGTGAACCCTGTAAGCAGGCTGTTTTATTTAGTTACAGCAGTGCAAGCTGGAACTTGTCATTTTTTCACAAACAAGATCAAGACCTCTTAAAAGATGGCAGCCTGAGATGCAGAGGTCATAGACCAGACATAAGGAATTCCCAACCATGAGGTGCCGTTACACTTCTTCGAATAAAATGATCCGAAACTTAAGAGCCATTAAGACTCTTTGAATCACTGAATAATTTAGGTTGGACTGGAGCTCTGGTCCACTCCAGCCTCCCTCAGTTCAAAGCAGGGCCAACTCAGCTATGGTCTTGAGCAGTTTTGAATCTCTCTAAGGACGAAAAAATTCTGCAGCCTCATTGGGCAACCCGTCCCAATGTTTGAGTAACCTCACAGTGCTTTTCTTTTTTTGATAATATCTAGTCAAAATTTCTCTTGCTACAATTTCTGTTCATTGTCTGTTAACTTGTCACTGTATAGAGAGTACAAAGAATCAGGGTTCACCCTTTCTACCTCCTACGAGGTAGCTGAGACAACAGGAAGATCCCTGCCATCCCATCCTGCCTTCCTTTGGACTGAAGTTCTTTCCACCTCCTCCCAGGGTGTTTTCTGCACAAGGGCTAGTCAGCCCCGGCTCACAGCGTCGTGCAGGTCTATTCTGCTCCAGGTGCAGGACTCTCATTTGCCTTTCTGGACTTCAGAAGGTTTCTGCCCACTCATTTGTCCAACTTCCACAGGTCCCTCTGTACAGCACCTCTGCCCTTTAGCCTATTGACCACTCCCCAGTTTCTTATCACCTGCAAACTTCCTCAGGGGGTTTTCTGTCTTATGTCGGCAAGTCCATGCAGCCCTCCCTTGCATCTGAGACAAGCATGTATGCAGCAATCATTAAAGCTATTAGATGTAACAAAGGGGAACAAGGGCGAATGGTAGAAGGAAGTAAACAAGGTTTGCCTGGAGATTAGTGATGGCAGCGATGCAAAATGAGCACAAGCAAGAGAACAACTCTGCTTGGAGGTTAGCACCCAAAGCAACATGAGGATGAACCACCATCAGTAGATGAAAGGGGCAATGACTGAATGAAGTCACCTACGGTCATATAAGAGACATCTGATGCAGCGATTCATGCAATGCCCAGCAGAGGATGTTGCCTATGAAAAGCCAGCACAAAAGAGCAAATTTTGGGGAAGATCCTCCAAAGACCCTGGAGAAACAGCTGCCAGTAAGCTGAACTATTGCACAGAAACTCTGTAGCCTCCGTCCTTGTTCCCACACCCAGGATGAAGTAAGCTATGTGCTGTACCCCGAATTTGATGATGGACAGCAGCACCCCAAGTTATCAGTAATTTCAGCCAGCTTGAGTGTCCTTTGGCCCAGTCAGTTTTCCGCTCATCTTACAGACACCATCCACTCCCAGTTTCATCAACCAGATATAAGGATACTAGAGGAGATCATGTCAAAAGCCTCACTAAAGCCAACTTAAAATCTACTGCTCTCCCCTCATCCACAGAGTCGGTCTGTGGAAAAACTGAGGCAAAGCAGTCACTAATTTATCTCCAACTTTTCTGCATCCACAGTTTCCTTCTTTTGTTGCAATGTACAAACATAAACCCTTCTTGTTGCCCTTCGCACTCTCCACTAGTTTCAACTCTGGCTGAACTTCCACTTTCCTAATTCCATTCCTGCATGCTCTGACAACATCACTATATTCTTCTCAGGTAGCTTATCCCTGCTTCCACTTTCTGTGTACTTTTTTTTTGAATCTTAGCTCAGACTGCAGTTCCCTGTTCATGCATGCTCTCCTTCTGTCATACTTGCTCAAAATTTGTGTGTGTCAGAATGCACTACACTTACGGTCTGAGGAGGGTGTCCTCAAAGATCAAGCAGGTCTCTTCGGCTCTTTTACCCTTCAAGGCAGTATCCCATGGGATCCTGCCAAGCAGATCCCTGAACAAGCAAAAATTTGCTCACCTGAAGTCCAGGGTTGTAATTCTAATATTCATCTTCATTCCTCTCCACCTCTTAAACTCCACTATTTCACGGTTAATGCTGCTAAAGCTGCCATCAACCTTCACTGAAGAACTGACCTGTTCTTCCCTGTTTGTGAGTAACAGATTTAGCACACTGCCTCCCTTAGTCGTCTCATTGAACACTTGTGTCAAGAAGTTGTTTTTGATACACTCCACAAATCTTGATTACTTGCACCCAACCATGCTGCCCTTCTAGTAGATGCTGGAGCAGTGTAAGTCCCTTGTCTCTAACCATAACCTCTGAAATCACTTGTCACTTGTTTCAAAGCAAGGGCTAGGTCACCTTCCCTCCTGACTTGATTATGGAACCTGTTGGCAAACATGTTCTTGTCCCATTTTGTCACGTGGTCTATAAAAGCCAGTACCTTCCCTGCAACATCAGCTGCACAACCCAAGGTTGACCTGCATCCAGTCGCATCTGTCTGGCATGATCAAGAAAAATATCTCTTGTACTCTTCACCCTAGCTCCCAGAGCATTGTGACATGCTCAAGGTCTTCCTCAGCAGTATCAATGGTGCTGGTGGAAGAGCAGCAAAATAATAGCTTAAGAGCCAGAAAAGCCTCAGCAGTCTCTCCACAGCATCTTGGATATGAGCCCCTGATAAGCTATGCTTCTATCAACACTAAATGGATAGCAGAGTCAGACGATTAGAAAGTCATGTAAAAAAAACATCAATTTTAATGCACTTAGATGAATTATTTCCCCTAGAAATCAATTCTAGGCCAGGGCCTCACTGACACACTAGCTGTATTCAAAACCACTTCAAAATCAGCCAATGGATTCAACATTTTGGCACCTTTCCGGGTTCTGGCTCTTACACTGCTCTGCACTTCTGAGAGTGCTACCAGGGAGGGAATCTCTTCCATCTCTTCCAGTCATTCTGACAGTTTCCCAATACAATACTTGCATAGAAGGTTTTCTTGAATACATGATGATCATTTAATCAGCATTCTCTATAGCACCACACAATTCTTACACGAACGGCTTCCTCAAAGAAACACATTTATAAGTCTATGCTTTAACATTCCTGAATGCAAGTGAAGCGCATATGTCAACTCTGTTCAGAAGCTGCAACTGCCACCTGTGGATGTTTCTACACCCGGACTGCATTTTGAGGTGAGATCTGCCTTCCCTCATCCTCACCCTTGCTTGTATCCGTGGGAAGCAAATCCAGGAAGGCAATGCATATGGGTCTGAAGTAAGCTGCTGAGTTCTGACCATGTCCTCAATCTAGATAATTATGTGACCCAGATTCTAGCCAAGCTGAACCACACTCATAGCACAGTCCAGGTGCAGCTAAATGCTCCTACAGTACCATCTTTGTGGCTTGCTGAGTCATCCTGCAAGGATGAATGTTGGGTATTTCTGCCCAGCTGTCACAATGTTATATCACATAAATTAAGGTGCACCAAAACTTGGTGGGAACTTCCACAGCAAAATATATTTCACTTAGAAAGATAAAAGAAATCAGCTAAATGAACATTTATGGTGGCATTTTAGTTCCAGTGGTAGGAGTTTACGTTTAGATTCAACTGACTTGAGGATAAAGTGATTCAAAACCTGTCAAGTTGTTTCTTTTTCCATGAAAGGAAAAGAAAACACACACCTTACAAAATCCAGCCCCACTGAATCTTAATAATTCATGTTACACGTATTTTAAAAACAATGCTCTAGATATCTAGCAAAATAGTTTATAACTCAGCTAAAAACTTTTGCATGAAGATTTGTTTATATATTTCATGCTCAATCATATAATTTCCTGTCCAAATGTGCAAATATTTCAAGAAACAACTTGCCATAAAATTCAAATTAGCTAGATCTCAGGACACAGGGGCTATGTTTATGCCAGTAAATTAAAGAGTGCCAGGAAATGCTCCTGAGTTCTAGTAATTGATCATCTCCACCGTTAAATCACTGAAATGATCTCTGGAACCATTTGGCCCAAGTTAACTAGTACTCTACCAAGTAATACTCAGGCACAGTCCAGGATGTAGCACAGGCTAGGAGTTAGCTTGGATGTTTCCAACAGGTGGTTTGGATACAGCCACCCTGCTCTGCAAGGTAAGAACGCTGAACAGGGTGAACACAGACTCCTCTGGTGCCAGCTGGCTTCAGTGCACTCCAAGGCGCAATGCACCCGCCAGAACTGGCATGGCCAAGAAGTACAAATGGCACTGCTGTACATCCAGCAAAGCACTGATGAGTGCAGTCTTACCTCACTAGTGACAAGGGTTCACAGTGCCCATGAGTAATTTTTCACATTAAGTTCAGCATGCTATGCCTGGTAGTCTCGTGGAATGATTACCAGTGCTGACAGGAGTCCTTTGCAAAGACCAGAAGGAAGAAAACAGCTCATATTGTGTAATTTTTAGTATTACCGTGTTGGAATGAACAGGAGAAATTCACAGTGTTTTGGTACAAGGCTCCACAAATTAAGTTTCTACTGGGTCCCTGTTTCAGGTTTATTAAAGACTTATCAACCTGTTCAAGAATCAGAACATGCACCAAGCACAAATGGCTTCTTAAGCAGCCCTTTATAAAGTCCCAGCATGACAACCAGCACCACAGAGCCGAGGATTTTTCTTTCCTTCTCTTTCTCCTTGGCTCCAGCACTTGGATTCAAGGAAACAGATACTGGCAAGAAAAGGAAGAACAAAAACATCACCCCCAGCCAGAAAAAAAAAGACAATATAATCCAGCTCTCTGAATCAGACATAGAGGTAGCATCTTTTGCTTTTGGCTGCTGTTTCATTACCCAGGACTGGAAAGAAATAAAAATCTCTCCTGCATCTTCTGCAGCATGGATCTGCATGTAGTACAGAGAATGCTAGCAAATGTTTAAAGGACATACTTGTTTCACAAGCAAGAGCACAGGTAGAGAAATTAAAAAAGAACAAGAGAAAATCTGCACAGGCAGGCACGCTGAAAGAAAAAAAGATGATTATCTAGGGGAAGGATTCAGAAAAATAAAGCAATGCTGTTCACTCTTACTGTGAGCAAATATCACTCCCCACAGGGGTATACTTCTGTTGGCTAGATACTACTGTTGACTTCATCCGTCCTCTATACTGTCTTGATTGCTTGCAAAGACACAACTGTTTAAATTACCTTTCCAGATGTTGTGATGTTAAACAAAACTAACAACAGGCATGTAAATTATTGTTTTCTGAGACAGCATATTTTCCAGAAAGAAGGCAGCTCAATATGGGGAGAGGAATTGGCTGAAGAAAGAATAAATGATTTATCAAGTTCGTATTAATTAAGAAGTGAATTTTTTAACTTTCTGCCCTTTAACTGCTCCTTGTATAAGAGCTATCTAAAAAAGTAAAAACTTCATTCTTACATTTCAGATTGCATTTGCAGTACAGTAAGAGATAAAGAAATTAGGCTATGAACTGGCAACATGGGTTGAGACAAAATCCTACTTTGAATTAAAACTGTCCAGATAGGAAAAACCACAAAATGGTAACAAATGATTCTTTATTAGAATAGAGAACAGTTAATAGTAGAAAGCCTCAGGGCTTGACAGCTACACTGCTATTGTTGGAACCTCTTCTTCAGTGATCTAAGATTAATTAAAAAGCAACATGGCAAAATTTGCTAGCTAATTATTTAGTTTCTTTATTAACATGGGAAGACTTTGAGGCATTTCAGAGGAGTTTAGTTAAACAAAAGCTGGTAAATTTACTGCTAGGTTAGAATTAATACAATTAATTTCAAGGTGGTGCCAATCACGAGAAATGTTACAGGTTTTGCACAGGTTCTGTGTGGTTCCCTGAAAACTCAAGAGCTGACTAAGAAAGCACCATGAGAGCAACTGCTTAGTGCCTAGCAACAGTTTGGAAAGCTCAGAAAATGCTTAGTTGCATTCAGAAGACAAGATATGGAAGGAGGACAGAGAATTTAAAATTTGCCTCTCCAATAATACACCGGATTTGCTTATCTTTCTTAACAGAAACCTTTCAGAGGAAAGCAATGATGATAAAAGCATACAAGCAGCATATGAAGGACTGGGATTTTCAGATGAATCACTATCATGCAATCCCCTTTCTTCTTATCAACCCACAAAGACCTCCTGGCACCCTGACCTCCTTTCCTGGGACCCTGTGCTTCCCACATCTGCTTGGGCATGAACCTTCGTCTCCAATGAGGCTGCAAAGCGAAGTCACTCCCCCACTAGTAATTGTTCCCTCATTTTTCAGACCCCACTGAAAGCTCCCACATTTGTCCTAGGAAGGACTGAGACTAGGTACGTATGGTAAAAAGATGAAGTTTTCTTTGTAAAAGAACTAAGTTTTCTCTCTTGTGGGTTTGTTCAAGAAAAAAACAAAAATCCCTGGAGGCATACAACTCTCCATGTGAACTTTCTCTGATAAGGACATTAGGGACCCTAGCATCATTGTATTATGATGAAGAAGCGGGGGAAGAGTGAGGTCACATAAGATCAAGATCACTCAAGCAATTTCAAATAACTTGAGGTCTGCTACTCTGCACCACAGTCCATGAGGAAACAGCAAGCCAGGACGCAAAACAAGCTGGAGAAGCTCCATGACAGGGTAGGATTCCCACTGTCAGGCTGCCTCCTTACCCTGTATTTTATTATAGGAGGCACCACTTGCAAGCTTCAGGTTGACAGATTAGGTCCTAAATGGGTCAGAAGATGCACAGAACAATGAGTCATATTAGTCTGGTGCTGCCCTCTGTTCTGTTAATCTCAGAGCAGGGACAACACTCAACAAAATTGAAAAACAACACAATTCAAAAGAAAATCGCTCCTTGATATAATCAAATTGTGAAATCCACTAATATAAGATATTAGTAAACTAAGCAGTTAAGGAAACTTATAAAGAAGACTTGATATTTACGTGAATTAAAATAGCATTCATAGTTGCATTTGCCAGATTAGAGTCACGGGGATCCTAATTCTCAGCCCTAAAGACAGAAGCTGATTGCCAGCTGGGATTATGGAAGAATTCTCTCTCCTTCCTTCGTCTCATAGGTTACCAGACTCCATCTGGTGCGTGCTGATTATCTTCCTATAAAACATCATAAGAAAGAATCAATGAATTTATTGTTATTGGAGAAGCCAAACTGGTTGGGTCAATGATCTTCCATTATGGTATGACAACTCTTCCAAATAGTTCAGTACTCCAAGCAGTGGATAAGATAATAATAGATGCTTGTATTTGCTCATTTTTCCCCCTCCCCCTCAACTAGAACAGTTCAAAAGGTAAAAGTCATGTCTTCATTTTCACAGATTCCTTACTATGTCAGTTACAGACAGTTTGGATACATTTTTCTGGCAGAAACATTGCAAAATCTATTCTAGGTCAATGACTTCCACTGTCAGGATAATTCAAAATGTTCAGAAGGCTCAAAGGAGAAAAATAAGTCACTAAGTATTGGTATTATGTGAACTTCCTGAAGAGGTATTGACTGCATTTACTGTAAAGAAGTAGCTTTAGTGTCATTCTGTTCATGAATGTCCTTTCCTCGCAACTGATCACATATAATAAACCTTGCTACAAAAATTAGCATGCACTTTGACTAGATTCAGAATAACATGACTGTGTATATGTAATGCTGCGTGTTATAAGCAGAAGGTGATGCCAGTGAAATGCATGCAAATCTCTGTGTGTACAGGATACCAGGCAGAAGAAAGGTATACACAGTTTTATGCAATAACCACTAAGATAACTATGCTTATTAAAGCAATTCTATAAACTCATTAAACCGACACTGTTAAATACCACACATGTGAGTAAGTAGGCACATGAATTCTCCTGTGAAGGACGGATTCACGAAGTTGCCTTGTCTTGAACTAGGCTGGGTGTGTGACTGCACATTGGCTATCCATTTGTAGTTCAGATGGGACACCCGCATCAGGAAAGGCAGCAGGTCATTTATACAGCAGGTCATTGCTCTCTTCTCCAAAGCTCAACAAACAACCTTTTCCACCACTCCTGCCTCCCGCAGTGACAGGGCTCATTAATGGCAGCTGCCAAGGGAAGGACTGTACTCAAAGGTCACTAGCACTGCTCTTCACACTTCCAACAGGCAGGAACTAATGGCTGGGGGTGTGTGAGGGATTCTGCCCAAAAGATCCTCTTATATTGCCCCCAGGGTTCTGGTTCAAAGAGAGTGGAAACATAGGATTCTTCCATCCCAGCTCTACCATAGGTGTACCTGGGAAAGAGGATCTGACAGAAAACGAACATTCTCTCCATAAAACACATAGCAGGAAGGGCCCTTCAGGAAAGGAAAAACAGTCAGCAAGATATAAATACGTAATTTTCTTTCATATCTAAATTCATGAATATTAGCTTTAGATTACTTAACAAGCAAATGTTTAAACCTACAGTAAAAACAAAACTATAAACAATCCTGAAATCTCTGTCTCCAAAAATGAAAGCTTTCTGGAACCATTTCTAATTTTGGGCAGCTAAAAACCACCACAGTCCATCAGTGTCAGCAGAGCATCAGACAACACTGCCATTCAGGACATGACCAAAACCTTGGCAGGACGCTGATGCCACACAATGCTTAGCAATGTCATTAAGTCTCACTCCCAGTTTATCGCAAACCAGGAAAAAAATCATGCATTTCTCAGCCTGCCTGTGTAAAACAGAAAAGTAATCTTTCTGTTGTTGTTTTCTTGTTTTTTTTTTCATGAAGTTCTAAACGAAGCAAAAATAGAGGAAGTTGCACCAAATTCTAATCATTTCTTTCCCCTAATTATGTTTACATCAGTAAGAGGCTGCTAACCACACAGCATGCCAGTATGTGTATAGATCCTTATAAATCTATTTTATTTAATAATATTTAAGCATAATTCTTATTTTTTTAAATTGTATCTTGTATTAAACTCTATAAGTTATTTTTACTTTTAATTTAATGCTATTTTCAGTGACTTTTTTAAAATCTAGTTGTGATACTAATGCATGTGGTCATTTTTCCTGTGAAAGCTCTTTATCTTAAGCTTACTTACAATGAAAAATGTAGAAGCTCACACACCTCTCCTTGATAAATGAGACCCGCCAGAAACCAGTGATCCTTGCACATAGGATACCTAGTATACTTGACAACGTGAGCTCAACAATAGTGGAGAAACACTTTTTACAGTACATTATTTTATGACAAAAGGGTCTAGATTACAACCAGTCTGACTGTAATTTATACACCATGAGAAGATTCTGGGAGCATTCTGTGTAAAAATCATTTTACTTTTCTTCCTTCCTCCAAACCCATTATTTTTCCATAGAGACAAGTATTCTATTCTGTAACTTATTCAATAATGATTACACGGACTAAGCTGATTATGTGAGTACTTACCTTTCTCTTTTTTTTTTTTGAGTTAAAACATCAAACACAAAATACACGTAACATTTGCTTTGTGTACTGAAACACAGGAAGACATTATTCTCTGTCATAAGGATTTTATGTTCAGAGGTCCCAACTCTGCAGAAACCTAATAAAGTTGATACTTATTTTTACAGTCAACTCAGTAGGAACATTCACAGTATGTGTGAGTCTTCGCAGAAATAAGACTGATGTAGCTGCAACTGTAAATGTTACACAAAAATATATTCACTTGTAATTACGCTACACTTTCTAATCATTTTTTCCTAAATAACCTCTTTCAAATAAAACCTTGATCAACCACCCCCACAATTTTTTGCAGAATCCACATTCCAGTATTATTCTTTAATGTTGTGCAGGAACAGCTATGGAATTTCTGTGGAAACCTGCACACCAGCATATTAACACCACCGGCTGGTGGGGGACAGCATATATTACATCCAGTAGTTTAGACATGGTTCAAAAGAAGTCAGCCCCAAACTCATTAATTAAAGAATTCAGCTGTGTTCAGTAGGAAGGATTTGGGGAGAGAACTGAAGGGTGGCTACAGAATGGCTGCTGCTTTGCAATATGCCAAAGATATTTGTGGAATTATTTTGTAGTGTTAAATGTTCACTGAAATTAACAAGCTATTAAGCAGAAAAGCTATGTGACAGAATATGATTTTAAATGGCAAAACAGTTCATTTTTCGGGAAACACTGTTCTTATTCATTTACAAACATTTTACAGTCTTGTATTTACATTCATTTTCTAGCCTATTAAGTATTTTACAGATATGTGCAGTGATGCATTTCAATTAACCATGGCATAGGAGCTGACAGGCAGAAATCCAGAGATGGTGCAGGGGCTCAGGGAACTCACTGAATGAATATTGGGCTATTACTCTCCTCAAATCAGTAGCTCTCAACACTACTGCATCCAGTGCCCTCCTCTCCTCCCTGCTGAGGTTGCACCTGGGAGCCCTGGCATGCCTACTACTTTACTTCTCCAACCCCAGGGCAGCAGTGCAGCCAGCAGAGAAGGGAAAAGAGGCCAAAAACCTCTGCTTCCACCAAGAAAGACTGACTCTCCTGTGAGAGCAGCCAGGTAAACTTAAGCACTCAATCACCATTTTTTACTTCTAAAACACTGACCTGACTTTTCCTTTGGTGTTTCTAAGAACAGTTGCAGCGAAATTTTGTGTAACACCAACCAGACTGATGCCATCAACTTCCACAATTTGGTCATTCACTTGGATCCTTTCAGGGGAAAAACACAAATAAATAAATAAGTTAAGGAGTTCTTGGTGAATTTTCAGCAAAACTTGGCAAACAGAGATTTTTTTTAGTTTGATTTTAAACAAAGACTTTAAACAAAAACTCATTCATAAAATGATTGAGGTAAATATCAACACACAACTTAAAAGACCTTCTTCCCTGAATTGGGACTGTACCTTCCAACATAATATTGGCAAGTACTAGGCAACATTAGCCATGAAAAATGTATCTGTCCATCCTTGCACATCTCATAAATCCAGGTTCAAAATTACCATTACAATTAACTGCATCAATCATTCGGTCACTTTCCTTGTATATAAATACAGCAATAAAAGTTCTTGCATTTGTCATATGACTTAAATTAAATGAGATACTTGAACAGTTCTTATATCATTCTTTCCAAAGACAATCTTGAAAAACAGCATAAGACATAGCTCTGGTATTTCATGTTAATGGAAAAAAATGTGACATTTAACTAAAACAACCTGCTCATCTGTAGAGAAAAGAGCTTGTGCATCAGACCTAATTGTGACCTACTCTCTTAAAATATTTCATCTAACTTGTTTCAAACAGATGAATTCCCAGTGTAAGAACGATCATGGGCACACAACAATAAGGTCTTGGACTGTTTTAACAAGGACTATCTCTTTGAAACCAAATGCCAATTTACAGCTAATACACTGTTCGATGCAGGAAAAGTTAGGAGGAAAATAAAAAGTGCAGCTTTTATCTGAAATAGGCACTGCTATGAAGTCCCTAGAGCTGGCATACGAATCATCTGGATTACAAATATTTGGAAGGAGGACTGCTATATTAAACTGTCCTCTAGAGATACACAAACTCCTACAGCTTCAAAAATGAAAAAAAAAAACCATTCAGAACTAGTTGAAGTAAGCAATTTTCAAGTACTTACACGGATGTTACTGATCCAAACAATATGCTTTATAAAGGAATCAAGAAACAGCTTTGAAAATTTTCCACTCAAATTATATGTAAATAACTAAATTAAGCTATTTAATTTCTTAGGATATCTTAGTAACAAGATTTCTTTTCAAAGACTAACTTTCACAGCACAGACTTGGAAAGAGGCTGAAGCATTTTGACTTTGGGAACTAATTTTGCTGTCAAATCTGAGACGATGCTTTGCAGTTCTACATGTGTTCAAGCAGTATCTTCTTGGGACTCTGCTGACGAGTAAGAATTACAAGATTTATTCTTTGGCAGCCTTGCAACACAGAATGTGTCACTATGTTCTGGGCAGGATCTCCCTTCCATACATAAGAAACATTGAAGAAATGATCTTCATGACAGTCTATAAACTCCTATCTTGAAAATCACATCAGGCATTTTAATCTCAATTTTATTTCAATTTTAACTGAAGCAGTTAATAAATACACCTATCACATTAGTATATATTGTATTTCGATTATGTAAAAATTAATATTTTTATTGTAATTTATCAAACATGAAGTGAAGTCACATGGCCGCAGGTGTTCCAAGAAAGGAAGTTTAAGACGCTGGTGCCCACTGAGGGGGAAGCTGTCACCCTCTTGGCTGAAAACTAAATGATGGAAGAATAGATTCCTTTGTAATGGCAGTTTAGTTCCAGCATTTTACATACTTCACTATGCAGTGGACTACTAGTGTTCATTTGGATACATAGCACAGTATTTCAGGTGATGAAATGTCATCTTAGAGAACTGTTGTCTGAAGCTTTGTCATAGAATCATAGAATCATTTAGTCTGGAAAAAATCTCTAAGGTCATCCAGTCCAACCTTTAACCTAGCACTGCCAAGTCCAGCATTAAACCATTAAACCGTGTCACTAAGCTCTGAATCTAAATGTCTTTTCAATACCCCCAGGGACGGTGACTCAACCACTTCCCTGGGCAGCCTGTTCCAATGTTTCACAACCCTTTCAGTGAAAACATTTTTCCTAATACCAAACCTAAAC
>VXAL01015308.1:194084-263447 GCA_013399475.1 Chauna torquata
CCTGCTGGCCACACCATTTCTGATACAAGCCAGGATGCTGTTGGCCTTCTTGGCCACCTGAGCACACTGCTGGCTCATATTCAGCCGCCTATCGACCAGTACCCCCAGGTCTCTTTCCGCCGGACAGCTTTCCAGCCACTCTTCCCCCACTCTGTTGCACTGCATGGGGTTACTGTGCCCCAAGCGCACGACCCGGCACTTGGCCTTGCTGAACCTCACACCGTTGGCCTCAGCCCATCAGTCCAGCCTATCCAGATCCCTCTGTAGAGCCTTCTTACCCTCGAGCAGATCAACACTCCCGCCTAACCCAGTGTCATCTGCAAACTTACTGAGGGTGCACTCAATCCCCTCATCCAGATCATTGGTAAAGATATTGAAGAGAACTGGCCCCAGTGCTGAGCCCTGGGGGACATCACCAGTGACAGGCCTCTGAGTGGATTTAACTCCATTCACCACGACTTTTTGGGCCCGGCCACCCAGCCAGTTGTCGATCAACTGCAATTGAATCTGATTCCATTTGTCCTTCAGGTGTATTTTGCATCTCCTTCTTCCTTGTCTGTTCAGATCCTAACTTCATTTCCAGCTCTTATTTTTATGACCATTGTCTTCCAAACCTCTCTTTTGATACGTACACATATTTTAATTATACGAAAGAATGCATATATATCACACAACATAAAATTAGCATAATTAATATTCAAATTATATAATTATGTGTAATTCAAAAAGAAGTTCCCTGTCTGTTGCCACGTACATGTACACTGCCCAGAATAAAATACTCTCACAGCCACGTTCTCCTAGTAGTCCCCCTCTTCCGTGAGCAGCCCCTCTCTAGCCCCACTCCCACTGCAGCTCCAGACTTTCCCTGTACCATACCCCAGCTCTAACCCTTGTGGCAGCCTGAGTGCCAGACAAGCCACCCCCACCACCCTCTAGACCAGAACATTCTCACAGCCATATTCCCTGGGCGTCTTGCCTTTTTTGTTGGAAAGCCCCTTTACAGCCCCATCCCCTGGAGCTTTAGGAGTCCTCTGTCTCTCAAATCTAATTTCCAACATGAAAGAAGAATTAGACTCAGGTTGGCAAAGCCTAAATTATAAAGGTTTAACTGTTTTTATCATTAATGAAATCGGTAATTCTTCTGACAATTATTTTCTAATGGCGATGACTTTAACCTCTGCCTATGTGAGGCAGCACTTCAATGAAGTAGCAACTACAGAAGTGAACCAACTAAAGTCAAATAAAAGCTTGCATAATTATTGCTCCATATGATGAACTGAAAAATTTAACCTGTGCAGAGGCAAAGTATAGAGTATTTTTCAAGTTAGTAACTGTGTGATGTTTCAAAACAGTTGTTCTTGATGCTCTCAAAATACTTTAAAATGACTCATCGCCATAATCATTTGAAAGAAAAAGCCATCAAATTAGCTAAGAAAAGATTTTATTTTTCTTATTCAGTCTAATGATTTTCTATTTTACGCACTATTAATAATCTCTCTTATTACTTATCAGCATGCTTCCATTTGGAGTTATCTCAAAGTACCCTTTTTTACCCTTGGTTAAATACTGCCACACAATGCCTTTTAATATGACTACTAAATACCACCTGTTTGTTTGTATCAACTTGAATCACGCTTGTGGCGTTTAAGCATTGAGAAACCCCTCTGTACAGACCCTGGGTCTCCAAGTACTTTCTATCATGGTTTGATGCATCTTTCAATAAATGATGGGAATTATCCTACAGATACTATGTTTAAAATTATAGCTTCAGAGAGCCTGCTTGAAGATTGCTATACAGTTATTCAGAATATCTGATCCGAGTGCTGAAATACAGTTTTATTTTTTGTTTGAAGACTTTGATTTGTTATCAGTGTTAATCATTAACAAGGCTTTTCACAAAGATGAAGTTAACAGGACCTTTTACAGTTGATGCACGTTATTACAGAACCGGCTGCTCCTGACTGAAAGGATTACGTATCCCTTTCTCAAGTGAATGATAAGTCAGGCTCTCAAAGAGAAAATGAGAGGGCTATTTCTCAGCTGACTGAACATTCAGCCAGTTGAAAACCAACACAAATATTAGAATAGCCAAAGAAACATACTACTTTTTTTCTCAGCTGACAACCTCCTTTCAGATGCCTTCTTTCCTTTCAGGGAAATGAAAGAAGAGTCTTGTAATTGAACATTAACTTCTGCAGCCCACTCAAACATGTGAATAATGAGAGGAGCAGAAAATACAGATCATCCCAGACCAGGTGTGAGCTACTCTGATTTTCAACCAAACAATTTCACACAGAATGCCAGTAGTGAGCTTAATGCCTTTTGGCTGAGCTCGAGCATACCTTTCAGAAAATTGTTCAGTTAAATTTAAAGTAATGAATGTATTCATGACATCCTGAAGTGTCAGCTTCTTTACTTCCCTTCCTAATTTTTTAAGTCTGGGATAAATCAGTACTTGGCGTTCAAGATGGTGTCTTATTGCCAAAATCTGTAAAGATACCTACAAGCCCAGTCTGAAAGAGGCTATACTTGAATACTTTCAGAGCAGTGTTATTAAACTCTGCAAACCCCTGCCAGGTAGAATCTTCTGATTTAATTTGCGTAGGGTTTCCTTAGCAGAACAATCTTTTCCCTGGCATTGTAAGTACACAGTATGGGTAACACACACTACTTCCATAGTTTGCACAGGATGAGAAGTTATAGGTATTCATCAATAAGGAACATGCTACTGCAACACATTTTTTAGAAGACAGCATAGACTTTTCAAGTTTATTCTTACTCTGTTTACCTATATTTGTGGTTGGTGTAACTCATAACTACTATTACTAACCATTATACTAGTCCATTGTTATACAAGTAGACTTAACTGCTAATATATCAGATAAGTAACATTTTAATTGTATGTAAACTTGCAAAGGCATAAAGCGATGAATTACATGGGTTGGAAGATGTTTAAGAGTAGTTTTTGTTATTAAATGATTACATAGTAAAGTGATTTTCTAATTTGTAATGAGAAATTATGGCCTCATTGTGGCAGGTACTCTGTAATGCAGACATAACTCTACTCCTTATGATAGGAAATATTGTATGTTCAAAAGGAATTCTTTGAATTGCACGTACCAAGTAAACAATTCTAGAAGCACACAGGTTTTACACAAGCACTGTATAAGACTACAAAACCCAACTCATTCTTTTAATGGGCAAGATTTATGGTGCATCTTCCTACTCCAACCCAGTAATGTAGTTTCAGTGCTGTAGGAGTGAAAACTGAACTTTGGAGAAGAAGATTATGTATATGTAGAAATACAAAGCAACACTCTATGTTAGTAAGCTTGAAAGGAGGTGTATTTAATAAAAGTTAATAGTTCAGAAATACTGAACTATTTTCCTAACCACATGTTGAGGAGAACTCTTTTTCAAAAGAACTAATTGTTTAAAGCTGGTCTGGAGCCCAAAGAACAGGATGGAGCTCAAAACCTTTGAAAACTAACCTACCTTCAAAAGTGACATACAATTTTTAATCTCCAGCTTTACTCACACTAAAGCATCTTGGTTTTCATGTAGTCACAAACACGCATCCTTGGCAAATCTGTTCTCCTTTAACAGTTTAAATTTTGCACCAAACTAGTGCCTTTTCATATATCTCTTCAGGTATTTAAATCATACCAATTAAGTCCCAGAATTTTACAGCTTTCAGTTATCATGATATACATTAAGCTAACAACTCTTTCCTAAGAAGATCATAATTCATAATAATTATTGCTGGGAAAGTTTCCAAATATTGAGTCTAGTTTACCTGCCATCTCTTTCTGCTGCCCCACCTTCTGTTACTGTTTTGACAAATATTCCGAGTTTTTCAAGGCCTGCATCTGCTCCAACTCCCATTCCAATAATGCTTATGCCAAGTCCATCTTCATCTGTAAAAAAGGCAAGCAAAAGCAGAAACTTCTTACATTTGATTTATAGAGTTATTTGGTAGTTAAACATTTACGCTTTGGTTCCTCTTGGTTTTCAATGTAAACAATTCCTTCTGATTTCTTTTAAAAATCTTGTTATTCTACTGTATTAATTACACACAAAAATATTACCTTTGCCCTTTTGAGGAGCTTAGAACAATAATCAAGATTTTTATTTTTCCAATGGAGAATGAAAACATCACATAAACCACTCTGTAAAATCATATGTTACTGGAGTAACATGAAACAATTCTCTTAGGAAAACAAAGAATTGCATGTCTCTTAACTGCTTCTTTAATTCCTTATTGAACAGTTCTTGAAATCCAAAAAGCCAAGGCGATTACAATGGATTCATGTAAACTCAAGATAGTCTGTGTAAGCATGTGTGGTCTTCCTCAGACTTGCAGATCAGTTTCACTTGAACTGGAAGGGGCACTCAGACTACATACCTTTTTCTAGTTCAACTGGGAAAAGCTCCAGCTTTTCCACACGCTTCTCCAGTTCATATTCAGCTGATGCTGCCACTGGATCAACTTCATCATTTCTCCTGTCATAGTCTTCATTGGAATATGTATTGAAAACCTGTGGAAACAGACCAAAAACCACTCAACTACCTACTCCAGAAAGAGTGCCAACTTATGAAAATAGTTATTGCTTTCGTCCTGCGATGTTGCAGAGTTTGAAAAGGCTTTTTAAAGGCTTTAAAAAAAAGGCTTTTAAAGCTTATTTTCATATTTTAGATGTCAGAGTTTGCCAACCTAATTCACTTAACTGCCCACATTTGGCAGTAATGAAAGAATATTCATTATTAATGGTAATAATTTCGCTGCACTTCAGTTCCACACCTGCATAGTGTTTGTTACGCCAAAAAAAAGAAACAACATTTTCCATATCTCCTCTTTCTCCTTTACAGGCACCCTACAGAAGATACCATTCATAGCTGTGCTCTGCTATATCACTGTTTCTCTTACAACGTGAAACGCTGCACCATGGTATGTAGCTACACATCTATTCAGAAGGTCACAGGAAGCCTGCTCCCGTACAGCCATGCTTAGAGGCTACTCAACGACTGCCTCTGGAGCCAGGACGCAAGCTTGCTGCCCACAGCCAGGCCAGGAGCTGAGCTCTTCTCCTCCTGAGGCTCATCTGCCAGTTGCACTTGTCAAAGACAGCAGTGGACTTTCAATACAAACTAGGTACCTATTTCAAGAACAAAGATCAGTGTTTAATCCATTACTTTTAAACACAGGTAAGTGTGCAGACAGCTAGTAAGAAATCCGGTATCTTAGATGGCTGACTAGAAAAATAGAGGTAAACATCATGCTTAACCATGCGAAACAACTTTGAAGGTTTCTTTTGAGTGTCTTTCGCTGATATTGACAGTAAAAGAGAATTTAGAAAAAAAAAATGACAATAGATTACACTGTTACTGCCTCTGGAGTCTGTATCACTCCTATCCAGCTGTTAATCAACTGAGGCAGTAACCAACTGACTCCATTTATGAAACTGGATGCACTTCATGCTTGGTGAAAACAAATTAAAAAAAAAAATAATCCTGCTTTCCATCTAAGTCTGATTTTCTGTGACAAGCCAAGTGAAAAGAAGGTACAGTGATGATTCACATTCATTGTGGAATCTGAAAAATGCCTCTTCCAGTAACAAGTCTTTCTACCTCGTAGCTAAGCCTACAAGCTTGTGGGTGCTTTGAGTTTTAAATGATGTCTTGGCAAAGCAATGCTTGCAATTTATACCTGGGGGACACTGACTGTCCCAGAGAAGGTTTTAACTAAATAATGATCCTAATAAGCATTTATAAATATATCCAAAAGATAAGGAAAATAAGTCACATACTAAACACTGTGTAATGCTGCTTTAGCATGTATGTTTAAGATTGGAGAAAAGACACTGCTGCAGAAATAAGCATAAGGAAATGTAACAATTTGCCTGGTCTAAATAACATGCCAAATCTACCTGCAAGTTCCGGCCATGTAACGTGCAACTAACCAGCTGCTTAAAAATGTAATCCATCACCTTCAGCTCCTTCCCTAGACTTCTGTTTGTGGACACACCAACTGCGTCTGCACCCAGTACTTCGTAAAGGCCTTGACTGATGTACTAACTGCTGCTCCTGTTGTTAGCCCCATTCAGCATTTTAACTGCCAGTTAAAATGGAAGAACAAAACAGAGGGTTTCCATGTACATTTAACAGCCTGACAGAGGAGTTCTGCAGTCTTTTGTTACGTATGTTTTTCAAAGACCTCTTTTACACAAGGTAAAGCTTTCTTCATGTTATGTATCCCTGCTTGCTGCTTCTCAATGGGTCTCAGCACTTGAAGAGAGGAAGAATAATGAACATGCTTTTCTATGTAGGCAATAGCAAGCTAGAAAACAAACCACGGAACTAATGTTGCTAGCCCATCTGTAGTGAAAAAGAAGTAGGTACAGGACAAAAGGCCATCCCATTTACCTTTCTGTTGTGAGCTGTATGACGCACGGCACACAGCTCTACCCTGACACAAGACTAGATCAAGAAGAGCCCACTCCATGGCAGAGAAAAGCCCTGCCACAGGCAGGCGGGCGAGCACCCCGTGGCAGCTCAACTTCCCTGTGGTGTACTTCCAAAGATGACTGTTACCACTACGGGATCCAAATCCAAATCCTATCTTACTTACGCTGATACCAATCAAAATAAAGATCAATCAGTGAAGCTATACCCAATTAAAACATTAGTGAGTTACAGTTCGACCACAATGCCTCTAGGTCTGAAATGCAGCAGAGTCACAAAAGCAAGTACTACTACTCATAGCAAATACTGCTATGAATTTAGGTTGGATTGTCTAATTTATCAACGTGATGAGAGAAACCTGTGTTTCAACTGTGGAATAGAAATGGATGTTATCAACAAAAATGGAAATACAGTCACTAGCTGATGAAGGAAGGCAAGAGAGGCAGGTAAGTATTGCTTGCAGAACACAAAGATCAGATGAGGGTGAGGTATGGGGAAAAATTATATCACAAAGTGATTATGTTTATTTATGGATTCATTTTTCTCACGTTAACTGGTCCTATTTATTTTCTTTTGTTCAATGATTGGCGTTAATATATTTTGGCAGCAGCTTCAGATTTCTTGCAAAGTGACTGGATATGCTTCAGGATAATTCTATTTTAAAGTCTCAACTCACACATTGACTTCTCATTTGGGATGATCTTTCTTGAACCAGATTAGACAAAAAACACGGTTTCTTGGATCTTGCTTACTTTTGTGTAATATTTTTATTTGTGCATGAGAAGGGAATTAAAAATAGTGGTGGTGGTGAATACTGTTACCATTGTCTTCAAATACATCACGCCACTCTTATCTGTTATCTTATCCAACCATTCAAACTGAGGTTGTAGGATTACTGATAGCATCAAGGTAAAACAGTCTGTGTTTCCTACTTGGCATTAACTCACCATATTTTGTATATTGGTCATATGATCTTGCCCACTATCTTCAACATGTGTTTTTAGAGGAAGAAGGAGGAAATTCTTTTGTCATTTACTTCATTTTGCACGATCACATTTAATGGTTGACTGACTCTATTAAACAAATCTCCAAGTGTTAAAATTAAGAAAAGGAAATTTGTGGTTGGAAATTTTCTTTCTTTATAAAACAGTCCATCCACTGTAGTAACGAACTGCTTGTTCAGTACAGACATGAGAACTGTCACTCAAGGCTTTAGTTTGCTAAAAATAAAAAGGTTATATTTTTTCCCCCTCAAAGTATGCTTAGCTTAAGTAGGCCTACTTCACCAAGTCTGTCACCACTGTGTTTCCTAGAGTGTGCATGGGGTTGCAGATTTACAGGAATTCTCCCATTCCCTTGATTTAATAGAGCTGGTTTTGCCCTCACACTGGTTAAGTGCCCACTACAACAAAGTCTACTGCGCTGTCTTAAAGAAAGCTCTTTTTCAGGAATATTCAATACATCATCTTAATCTGTGGTAGTACCCCTCAGAGTACTTAGAAAAAGCAAGTTTCCATGGAATTCATCTTTGACATTTACAAGGATTTACAAAAACACTCATAAGCGCAGGAAATCAAAACCCACCTACAATGGTGACAACCCAACCAATATCAAAGCTAAATGTGTACGTCAAGACAAACAAACCCTGAAGAATTGGCTGGTTTACCCAGACACTACTGTTACCAGAACATACTTCTGTCTTCACTAAAGTGAAAGGGTCATCAGCAATTCATCTGGCACCAAAATAACAACAAACTGTATGATCAAAGAAGCAAATAATATTGTTAGGCACCCTGAGTGGCACTCCCAGGGAAACCACACATACACATAAATGACTACTTGCTTTTCTTTCAGAGAGCAGTGATTGATAGAGCACAGTTTAGAAAAGACACGTCTCTAACTATAACAATACATGTTGCAGATTCTGATTCAGAATAAAACTCTGGATCCAATACTCCATTTTATGAATAAGACCAGAAAAATGCAACAGCAGTTGGAAACTGATTCTGGGAAAAAGGAAAAGTTCTACAGGAAACCAACTTTGGGACATTTTCTTATAGCTCTCAAGTAGCAAGAATCTTTACAGAAATTTGCTGGTATTAATCAATAGGTAGTGACAACTTTTTTTAAGGAAGTCAGAAAGGAGATGAGCTATGAAGATTCGCATGGGCTATCCTCCCAGCTAGCCAGCTCAGTGCTACATTAACCATGTTATTAGTGTTGTATACTATAAACTCTGCAACATAAACACTGTCTTTTCTGATGTGTTAAGAAAGTCCCAAACATACTGAGTATACTCTGGAGACGTTTATACTGTCTTGGCAAGTTGTGCCAAGGAACAAGATCTGATCCCAGGTCCAGCTGCTGCTGACTGCCTTGCCACCAGTGCTTTTTACCCTTCCAATGACTAGTGCCTGCTAAAGGGAATGAGCTGTGCATGAACTGCATGCTGCTGGACTGCATCTCGTTGCAGCAGCTGTTCAACCACATCTTCAGTTACACAAGTCTGTCTAACACACTCAAATAGGCTCTCTTATGTGCAACTCGTGATTACACCAGGTCATTCCACCTCAGCTGCCACAGCCAACATATGCTGGTGACCACTGTGTAATACCTCATATGAAACCGTGCTTTCCACCCACTATTGCTGTTGCTGTGATAATGCCTACTCCTCATGCCTCTGTCCAGAAATTAAAAACAGCACGTAAGATCTGACTCAGTCATCTGGATCACCATGCACAGGAAAGCAGAGCAGCAGAAAATGGCGCAAACACTTCCAGTGAATATTTGCCGGTAAGTCATGCTTCTGGCATCAGTTCTGGGGCAGGGAGCAGGTGTCACAGCCTCACTGTAACGAGCCTCACACTACCTCACCATAATGATGCCACGTAGAAACAATAAATTGCTACTTTTCCCCAACATTGTCTTACTTCTGAAAATTCAGGTTAAAGGTTCTTTTTACCTAGTTTGTAAGAGGCCATTTTGTAAGTGATGCCAGGCCATGGACCGGTTATTACGACATGTGCTCCTGACCCCATCACTGCCATCACCATATGTGCTGCTGCTGGCCACTGACAAGCTGAGCTTGCCATCGTTATTAATCTTCAGAAGTATTCCTCGGTTGATGCAGAGCTGTCAATGAGCAGAGAATGGCACCCACCAGCTAGAAAGCAGTATTGCTTGTGTGAACAGTAAACAGTGCTGAAACCTCTCCTCAAACCTGTCCAACAACATATCCACCTCCTCTTCTCCTTTTATCACTGTCCTTGGGCAAGAACAACCAAAGACACCTATCGGAGGCAGCTCCTGTCTCATTGTGGAGAACTGAGATTTTCAGGCACACCTGCAGGTATAAAAAGCAAGGCATGATCCAAAATCCTCTCCTTTTTCCACAAAGGCAAAGACCAAGGCCAAATTTTGGTTTCCTGGGTCTTGCATGGAGCCATGGTTCCAGCAACAGCAGTCACATAGCATCAAGAGACTGAATGTGTCTTCCCAGAGAAACACCTTACGCTCATTGCTTTGGTGCAAGATGCTTGCTTTAGTACACACAACAAGCTCCATCAGAGTGATTATTATTATTATTAACCTTCTTGTGTGCCATTTTTAAAACTTTAAAAATTTGGAACACCTTTGTTCCACATCGTTCTTGCAGACAGCAGCAGCAAACAAATAGGTCATCTCCCTCCATCCATATCCTGGCAAGAAGCCCCGAGATCAGGTCTTCTTTTGGCCCTACAACATTATTGTGAAAACATCCAACGCAGGAAGGTGAATAATTACAAAAATACACTATAGTTTATCTTTTTATAATGTATCTCCAGGGTGTGCTATGTATTTGATGGGATGGTATATAAGGGCTTAAGTCCTCTGGAGATAATGACAGAGGACTGACTCTCTCATGTGGAGGGAACGAAACTTAGCACACAGTGTCCATATCTGGGGAGTGCAGACCTTAGAGCCCAAATTCTAATCCTTCCTATCACCCATTTTCTCCCCCAGCTGAATAAATTTGTTTGCCCTGAACTGAAATTGGGAGAAAACTGAAAGGTACAAACACTAAAGAGAACTAATCAGCCTGACTCTACGGATGCATCCTCTGTCAGCCTTCGTTACAACAACAGTAATAACAATTTTCTCTTGCTTGTTCTGTCATGTACACCCCATTAAGTCTGGGAAAAGATGAAAACCCAGAGGTTGTCTTTAATGCGGACATGGATGGAAATCATAAATATTTTGCATCGGAAGCATTATTATTAATTTAATTATAGTTACAGATGGAATTTCAGACTGTCTCCTTTCACGGATTGCACAGACAAGTTCTGTTTTGATTGTTACCAAGAATACAAATGAGGAAACATTAATTGCACCATTTGGACACAGGACACTCAGAAAAACATCACAAGCTGTGGATGTCACCTTCAATACTTTCTCAGGTCTTTAAGTCTCCAAAAGCACGCAATAGCACCTCCCTACCACCTGTGTGGAGGAACAGGTATGTTTCCAGGCTTGCTGCAAACTATTTCAGATTCATTTTACTATCAGCTCCTATTTTGTTTTGAATATACTAAACTGGACTGCTGTGCTTCCTCCACTAAGGAGGAAAAATTCTCCTGTGGGGAGAGAAGGGAGGAAGAGCAAGTGCCACAGGAAGAATCAGACGTGTTTATGGACATGGCACTGATCTGCTACGCTGCACTCCAAGCACAAGCAGTTCAGAGGAGTGTTCCTGTGCTGCACACTGCAAAGACAGGAAGCAGATGAAGCACTGAGGACAACATCTCTTCCTGTGCTTAAAAAGCTAAATGAGAGAAAAAAAAATCACAGTTTGACCATTCATTATCTACTGCTTGAAAGGCTCCCTACAGCATAGCTTCAGATATGTGATTTCTCCTTTCTTTTCTTTTAAAGAGTCTCCTGTCCCTTTGTTACAGTAAGAAGGAGTGAGTCAGTGAGGAGGAGCCACCGTAGGCTTCTTCCAGCCTTCCTGGCTTCGCGCTCCCCCAAAGCCTGCGTGGGCATCCGCTGTCACACATGCTTCGGAAGGGAAGCACCTAGGAGATGAATTTTCCCAAGAAGCAATTGCAGGGATGAGACACAGATGGGAATTAGACAGTTACAATATTGAAAGAAACTGATAGTCTAACACCAAAATCAAGTCTGGGCTTTCCTTCAGAAAGCTCTGCAGGAGAAAGATCTGTTCTAAGCTGCCTGAAACTCTGGCAAAAAGAACTGTACAGCAGATTTTAGTTTCTGAAATCCTAAAAGTATCTGGGCCCCTGACTTATCAATCCCACAAAAACCTCTTCTTACACATGACTGAGTGCCAGGAGCAACTGCTGCCACGTGCAATCAAACTACTCAATTTTTGGATAAAAAGCTGGAAAATATTATCTCCAGAAAGTCATTCTTCTTTTAGCCAACTAGCACTCGCTATCAAGTCTTCTGGCTGCTAGCACAGTCATGAAGACCATGCCTAGTAAAAAACCGCTGCAGGACTGTCTGGCAGCAATGCCACCACCTCCCAGCGGGCATCCACGCACCTATATTCCCCCGTCCGCAGCAGCACGTGCTGCGTCTGGCCTGTCTATGGGGAGAAGCAACTGCCTGACGCTAACCCCAGACTGTGCTGCGGTCGGCGCTGCCCAGAGGGACACGTGCATTTAAATGCAAGGACTAATCACTCGGCAGACGTCAGGCCTGTGACATGACCACGGTTTTACTTCCTAGGATGAACAGTTAGACAAGAAGCCAGACTTCACTGACATATTCTTCTGCAACTTCAGTGAGTTTTGACTTCTCCTACTCTGATCATCATCATCAATTTTGTGACCAAGTTTTGTTCACCCTTTGCCCAGATAGTTTGAAGCAACGAGATCACTGCGACACTCCACTGGTAACCCGACTTCATTATGAGAAGTGACAACCTGTCCTACTCTTTCTTCTTCTTCTCTTTTAACCTGTTATTATGCCAGGCAATGACCTTTCATTTTATCCAGTGACAGTTTAATTTTCTTCAGGCTAACGAAGATGTAGTGAAAGTCTTTCTGAAAAATATCAGAGTACCAGCCAGATCTCACTTATCTGCTATCCTGCTAAAGCCTTTGCAGTACTGTAATGAATTTGTGTGGCACGACTTCCCCCTACGAAAGGATTACGCAGTCTGTACATGTTTCAAATAATCTTTGTTAGAGAACTCTTTCTACCAGTTTGCCCAGTATATAAACTAGCAATCCGTGGTTTTCGGTCTTCCACCGGAGTGCTGTTTTTTTAAACTCGTATTACCTTGCTGTCTTCTTGTCCTCTGGTACTGAGGCAAAGCAGTACATTGCACTCTGTAGTGAATAGTCTGGTAATTTCATATTGGAATTCCTTTGCAATTATTGGGTAAATATAATTTATTTCTAATGGTTTATTATCATTCATTTTTTCAATAGTATACAATTTCTTCTACTAAACTTTGATATAATTCCTCTACTTAGTCTTCATAAAGAAACATTGTAATGCAGGGAGTTTTCTTTATTGTGAACGACAATGCAAAACATTCATTAGCTTTTCTGTAAGGGCAAGCAGCTTCTCTGAGCAGTCCTGTGGCATCATGGCAACCTTTTGGCTTTACCAACTTTCTAGCAGGCTTCCTATTCCAGACTTCATTCCAGACTTTTATTCCAGACTCTTTATTCCAGGTTTTATGTTTTCAGCAAATCATTCTTCAAAATCAAAATCTTTTTTCCTCCTTCTTCTGTTGGCTGCAGTCTCGCTTACTTAAAAAGTTCAGGCTACCAGGTCTTGTCTTCAAGTTATTCAATGACCCGGGTCAGGATGTTTAAAACTGGCTTTAATGTAGTTTTCATCCTGTATCTTTAATACATAAAATTTCTTGGTTTTTAATAAACGTATGACTTGTTTGAGGTAATGCTCTTATAGTGGCTAATCCCACAGGTGGGAATCCTGCTCCCTGGGAAAACTAATGGCTTCTCTTCTTCTGTAATATCCATCAATATTTGCGTACCAGAGAAAAACAGGATGGGTTCACAACACATGCTTGTGCATCCAAATTCCAGAAAAGAAACTCCACTTGGGGAAAGGATCAGAAACATATACAAGATGCACCTGTGGCCTGCTGAAGGCACAGCTGCCAAGGTGTTCAGCACAACACCCAGAGGAGAGGAGACTGGTGGTACCACTGGCGCCTGTGCTGCCAGCGGAGGAACGGCTCTCCTGGATTTGCACAAAAAACTCTTGTTCCCAACAAATCTGTTTCCTATCTCCTCTTAATGTACTTTACAACATTTTAATTGCGATACTCTTTAAAAAGATTATGCTTGGCTATAATTTAGGTGAAATCCGCAGCATGTTAAGCTTTATTAAACACAGGCAGGAACCTAAAATCAGCAGTAACTACTAAACTATATAATCAAAAATGTCAAAATGACTTCATAGAATTACAGCATTGAATACATATATATATTAACACCTGCTATGTCATGAGGTCAATATTTTCCATTTCTACTCTAATTCATAAAATTACACGATTACAAAATAGAAGGCAAATTTCATTAAGTCCATTTATTCTCTTCTTCATTTTCTGTTAATTTATTTTCTAATTAAAAAAATAATCTAAACATATTTCCAACATATTCTTTCTTTTTCAGGTATAAATACCAAAAAAGTCTTACTTTTTCTAGTAATAGTCCTTATCTACAAGATCATTTTGTGTGAAAGGTATCAACTGTTTTCTCAGCCCCACCTTTTTCTCTGGTAGAATGCAATAAAGACTCTATGTAGCTCAACTTTGACCTATGGGTATAAAAATGTGGCCTTCTCGGCACCTTTAAATCAAATAGAAGGCCAAATTTTCAGATTTGTGTTTCTCTGTAATCTTTGACTTTTTATGTTCAAATAGAATTTTTATCCCATCTTCCTGTTACTTGGGGCTCAGTTCAAAGTGTGATTTCTTTCAAAATACCTGTTTTTTATTAAGTAATTTCCTAGAACCAGAGAGGTTATTTAGCCTACTATTTATTATTTATTCATTTTATACTAGTTTTATTGTTGATGTACTATTTTTATTACAATTTACATAACTATTTGTCCACACAACAGAAAAATACAACATCACTGCTGTTGGAAATTAGATATGTGCCCCATGTGAAAACTTCATGCTGTTACTCTTAATTAAGATAGGTCAGAATAATTAGGAGGTAAAAATAAGCACTGGTGCTGAAGCGTAACACCAAAGTTAATACAGATCTAATCTTACAGCATAATAATACAGAATAAACCTAAAAAAAATTCCTGATCATCTTTAGGCTAATACTGTGTCATTACACATGAGTATTATATGACAAAGGAGATTAAGATCTCCTGAAAATACTAAGTTTTCACATTACTGCTATTTACAACTCTTCTCCTTGAAGGTAAGTCAAATTTTTAAAGTAAGAAATAATAGCCTCTCAGCTGAAAACATCCTATATTGTGTGTGCTACTATAAGGAGGATCAATGAGGTGACAAAAGATGCTTTTTTCTTAGGGTGAGTTTTTCCTTATCCTTTATGAAGGGATTCTCTACTTTCTGAAAACACTGAATCAGGAAAAAAATCTAGCAGCTTAATTCTTACAAAACACAAATTCTGTGAAAGTATCATTCTCCAGATACCCAATTCTTGTTTGACTCCATTAACGAGCCAGCAGAGCTTGGGTGAACAGCACTGCTGCCTCCTGCACAGGGGGGGCACAGATACCCCTCTGACCTCACTTGTGTTTTTTTTGAGGTGTATTTTTCAAAGCCTCTGCCTCTTTCTTCCACAACAGTGTGTATCTCTGACACTGACACAGATAATCTCCAGTCCTCTGCTAATTACACTCACGGTCACTGCCAAGCAATGCTCTTCTTTTTCAGAGACTTTAGAACATGAGATCCCTGCAAAGCAAAGACAGACAGAACGATACTTCAACAAATAATTTTACAGAACAAAAACAGCTGAGATGCAGCCTGCCCCACAACTGCTGGCAAGGGCGGTCCAAAAACAGAGGCTGAGGAAGAGAGAAAGTGTGGTGGTGCGGGTGCCCTGCAGCTCAAGAGTGAGCTACTCCACGTGTGTCCACTGAAAGCAAACTCCTGCTGGAGGGGAACTTCTTGTAGGCTGCAACCTTAACTCAAATAAACTTTGCAGTGGCAGAACGTGAACTTTAGGGTTCACTGTGCATCCATTTAGGGTTCGTCCAAAGCCCATTGAACACAACTGGGACTGCAGCCCTGCACCACAGCCTTCTCATGGTTTTTAGGGGACTTGAGAACAAGATTCAGCTGACAAAGATACCTCAATATTTGTATCTGAATATTCATTTTTTTTTTTGCATATAGTGACTGATTATAATTCAATGAGGTGATTTTTTCTTCCTTTCTCTCCTTCTTCTCACTATTTTTTTCTGTCATTACCATTATTACAAATGGAAAATTCCAGTACCGTCCACTGATTTCTGTTTGATGAGTTTTGCAGATTTTAGATCAGTGGGTTATTTTTTGTAACGCAGTAGATTGGAAGCAACAGTATAACGGGATGAATAAATGACAAATGAGGTGACTCCCCAGAATCTTACTGATTATATATGAATCTCAAGGAGACTTTTTAAGTTTTGTGTACTTCACAGGCACGCTTCATATGTAATTCCTTCCTTTATCCTGACCATGCCTTTTTTTAAGTCTGCTTTGTATTACTGAAAGTTACGGACAAACATTTACTTTGCAATTGCTTAACTCTTCCACTATCTATTTTTGGTTAGTTATCCGCACTTTAAAAATAGAGAGTAAAAAATGAAGGAAAAAAAAACTTCTATTTTTCTCTCACGTAGCTTGACAACCGCATGGAAAAGAGCCCAGAGACAAGCTCCACTGCACTACCCTCCCATAAAGCTCAGGGTTCCTCAGAAAGCCTCTCCTGCCAGACATCCTTCACAGATCCTGGACAGATGAGAGATCTAGGTACAGGAATTCAGCAAGTTATTGCCCTACAGCAGCCCGGTACTGACCTGTAAAACTCAACTGTTTTGGCTGACTGCAACTCCACTCCTGTTTTGGGGCAAAGTAAAAACATTTGTCTAGGCCCTGAGAGTCTCTCTATCCAGCGAAGTGAAGAAGCAATTGCAAGAGTACATCTATAGCCATGCTATACAAAAAAATAATAAAATATCAGTAAGAATATTTAAGAACAAAACTCATTTCAAATGCAACAGCGGATATATTTTATCATTCCTTTGGCAAGCCCTTCTATTGCCAAGGTAACAAACTAGCATGTTCAAAAACTCTTTGGATTTCTGAATGTGAAAATAAGCATGCAAAAGAAAACATTTGTAGTGAACTGAGTTTGACAAATTAATTACAATAGAGTACATCCCCTACTACACAGCCTCCAAGGCAGACCTTTAGCATCTGAACGAGTTCAGAGGACAGGAGAGAATGAAGGAAGGTTCCAATTTCTTTCGCTAAACATTTATTCCTGAATCTGCTGCAATATTTCTTCCAGATCCTTGCATCACTGCCAATTTACATCGTAACTGAGGGTGCTATTTTTCTTCTGCCTTCATGAATGTCACACACAAGCTGGCCAAGAGTAAATACTGTTTCTGGTACCAATTAGTACAGACTGCCATACAGTAGCAATGTCACCATGAATCAACACTTAAGTATTTCTTCTGCCAGCAACCACTCGGCTCCCTCAGTCTAGAAGTCAAGCCATCGTCCAAAGGCAGAGTACAAATGCCAGTAATGTTCCTAGCGGCAAACTGAAACAAAATGCTGAATATTCATAAAACATTCTCATTTCTAGTTAAAATAAATTTCATCAGAAGAAATTATGTAATCTGCATATTTGCCAAAAATAAATCTACAGAAATTAAATTTGACAAGCAAATCATTTTATTCATTTACACATTTCAGAACTGTTAAGAAAATAATTTGAAGAACAAAAACTACAAAAAAAAGTGATCATGCACATTAAATTAGAAGATCTTCTAAATAAATTATACGGAGACAATTCATCCAACCCTAGTTTTATTGTGAAATTATGACATATATTATAAGCTGAACAAGAATGAACACAACGTTATTAGTACACTGCTATCTTCTTAAAGCAAAGAAGACAGCGGAGGTGGAAGAAAAGATTTAGGTGGAAACTGTCCAACTCAGTGTCCAATTTTGTCAACATTACATCATCAGCACCTGTTCTGCCTTTTAGAGGTGCAAAGTTGCAACTACCTGGAAGGTTTTTATGACTCTCCCATATACATTGTCTCATTCTTAGCAGACAGTGCATTTGGTACTAATTGGCAATCTTACTGATACAGCTGCAGATGCAGCAAAGACTGTATGAACCAAGGAGAAGGCTCTCCAGTGCTATCAACCACAAGATTTTACAGCTTTGCCTCAGACCAAGGCACAATAAGCAAACACACTCGCATGACGCACTGTGGGGAAGCCTTTCTGAATCTCTAACATTGTCTCACCATCAGCTTTCACAATAACTACGTTCATATAAAACTCTAAAATGAAGAAATGCTTGGATATTTTTAATTAGAAATTCTTACTTAATGAATTCTTCAACTGAGATTGGCTTAGCAACATAAAGATATTCCCACAGTGTAAGAAGGATGTGGGAAATTCTGTTATAATGTACTAAGAAAAACTCATAGATGTGATACGCTCTTCCTTTGCGGTGCCAGCACACAAACTACTCATTACTTAAGTACAGGGCTTAAGAGCGGAAACACAGCTTAAGTATGACACTAGGTATTACGCAGCCCTTCAACCGCCCTTCTGTACAAGGTAAACATAATCCCCCAGTGGAAGGTGGCGCGTTACAGAGGGTATTTAGTTTCTAGTACAGGCATGTATTCTTGTACACTGACTGAAATGCCTGTGATTCTAAGGAATATAAAGCCTTTCCTACCCTATTGCTATATTCACATTAACATTACCATGCAACAATACAAAAGAGACCAATTAATGAAGCGTTGCATTGATTTGGTAGGACTGTTGCATCCACTCCCACCAAAAACCAGCCGCTCAGCCTGTTAATGCCGTGGCTTGTATATAAAAATGGACAAACAGGCAGAAGATAAGAGGATTAAAGGAAAAGCTTCTGTAATACAGTGAAAGGTTTGCTGTATTTTGTAAACATCTTTCAAATGTACAGTGCAATGCAGCAGTCTCAGTGCCAGATCGCTACTCAATTACTTCACATCGTGGACTTACCAATCCCTTAATTGCACCTGCAGGCAGAATTCATTTTGGCTGACTGCATTTCTTCTAATGATAGTTTCACATTCGCACTGTTTAGCACAATGAATTGCATCCTAGTAAGATGTAAAACTGCCTGGAGTAAGCAAAAGAATGTTTATCCATTAAGCATTCAGACTGAGTGTATTACATTACAGTTAATCACACCAATGCTTCAAAAATCAGATAGTTTATATTTCCAGAGGAGTTTAGTCTCCCCAATGCCTCCCAATGTTGTATGCAGGGTAAAAGAGACTTTGACAGAAGCCAAGAACAGGGGTTCCCTGGTCTGACTGCATAACTGGTTCAAACATGCCAGCTGTAAGTGCAATTTAAAAAATGGCATTAGCTGAGCAAGAAACAGAAGGTTGCAAATGTGTGCATACAGTATAGCTGAACAAATAGACAAAGAGAAAGAAGGATCACAGAGATAAGCCGGTATTAATGAATAACGCTAGCTCTAGATGAGACTACAGCTATAATGCCCTGAAGTGGTGACTCAAAATAAATACATTTAAAGTGACTCAACTCAACACTGGTTTTGGGACATTTTTCAACTTAATCATTTGCTACAACATCAGCACAAAGTCTGATACTACTCCCTCAAAATCAATACCAAAATTGACTTCATTGGCCCCTACAGGAAGAGGTGGGAGCCTATTCTATGACTGCTTTTCACTCTACCCCTTATACTGTAAAAGCAACTAAATGAGCATAGAAACTACAATGAATCTGCAATGAGCTTTACTCACATGAAGTATTTGCACAATTTTACACTTTGTGTTCAAGTTTTCTGCATGAATTCTGATTTCGTAGATGTTTTCTACATATCAATCTGTAGTGGATTTGAAACTCTGGACAGCCAAATGCAAAGCACAGCACCTAGTGCTGTCCATCCTTACAAAGCGTTTGTAGAGCTACATGGAGCCCAGGCTGCCGGCACTGAAGCTTTCAGTATGAATCTCCCATTCTTCCACCAAAGACACGGATGTAAAGCCCTGTGGTGCTGCTTTACAGAGCTGTTACTCCTGTGCCTCTATAAAACACCAACAGAAGATTTTGCTGGCCCCATCAACACCACCTCCTTGTGCTTAAGAGTGAACATAAACCTTCTCCACCGATACCTGATGAGAGAGGAAAGAGTCCTGACTCGGTCATGCTCCTGTCATTGAACATGCAGGAACACAGCTTAGCAAAGCTACAGCAGTGAAATGAATAAAGAGCGGGAAAGTGCATCCCTTTTGCTCTGTCTGTTCCAGGAAGACAATTGCTTCAGCCTGGCCGCTGTGGGAAATAGGGAGGATGCACTTGCGCATGTGCATTTTGTTTTGGTTTTGTTTTGCTTTGTAAAGCGTTTTGGTGTTTGTTTGTTTATTTTCCCCCTATAGGAACACATTGCTTTACTGTTCTGGGCTTGGCCAAGCATCTCCCTGTGCATGTCTGTAATAGTCCCTGCACACACAGGGGCAGGTGGGCAGAGCAGCAGGTGGGGCACCATGTCTGTCCCCATCCGTTACTGGACATGAAGTCAGACGCGGGCTTAAATGTGAGCCCACGGCTGCCCCTGCCACCCGCAAGCCATGAAGGCGGCCGTGGAAGTGGATGTACAGCCAAAAAACTCCTAGGTCTTTGTAGCTGACTTGACTGCTCTGAGCTTTCTGTTTTCCAGACGCGACTGCCTGACCTGCTTCAGAAAGAAATAACTAAAGCTCAAGACAAGTATTCCACCTTAGTGAGGAAAACCAAAATACAAGGCTTAGCCATCTGCCCAGATTTGCCCAAGTGGCGGAGGAGAAAGCTCTGCTTATCATTTACAGAAATGAAGAATTGTAAAGGCTATGGCAGAGTCTCTCCCCATTAAGTCAGTGCAGGGAATGAAGCAAAGACATTTACTGGAGGGTAGGCTAGCTATTTCACATACAGCTGGTACTGCTGTTACTCACAGTAACCGTATTCTGGTTGCAAACAGCTGCACACTTCTCTTTAAACTAAAGCAGACACCATTTAGCGGAAGCTGGACACATGCCAGACAACAAATTAAAACGGGTATAATCTTTGTATGACAGGCTATAAACCCAGTACAGTAAGCCTTTCAATATTCTTAGCAGGATTTTAATAGTTACCCCAACCTAAGACAATGAATAAAGAGAACATACACAAACATCTCTAAAAATTATGACATTGAAATGTTTTTCTGTAAAATAGTTTTTATTGTCTAAAAAAATAGGCAAAGCTGCTAAACTATCATCTGCAAACAAACAACCAGAGGAATTCAGCAAACTAATCTTACAAAACTTTGCTAAAATACATTTAAATATATAACCTTTGCAATTTTTAAGAATCTGTAAGTAAAAAAATCTGCATGTCCATGTTTTTTCAGAGCACATCTTCTAAAATGCTACCTTATAGTTATGGTTTCAAGAATACCTATCAATGCTGAAAAGCTCCTTTTTTCAATCAAAAGATTCTTGATCAAACCTTCGTAGATCAAATATAAGGAAAAATAGAAAACAATGTAAAACAATCTTTGCAAGTCCTTCTTTAGGACTAACACAAGTTAGTACTAGCCCAAGAAAACCCAAAGCGATGAAGTTAACATTCACTGGCAGATTGGGCATGACAGAGACGATCCGTACACAAAGCGCATGCAACTCCTGGCTGCTTTTTACCCCTAAAAATACAATTGTGAATAAACCCACTGTTTTGGATGAAAGAGTCAGACACAGGTAGCGTGGGAAAATAAAGATGTCGTTGGTTGAAACAGTCTGCCAAGCTGGTAAAACGTTAATCTTGAAATCTTTAATTTTAACCTTACTGTTATTGCTTAAACACTCTGAAATTGTAAGAAAACTTAACGGAAGAGCACCATTTGCTTGCAAATAAGGTATCTGAAAATGTAGCATAAAATAATTATTTTAAAAAAGCCTTTTCTGTTGTATTAATAATCTGAATAACTGCAACCACAATTCTGCCTATAAGTCAGTTCAAGCTTCAGCTAAATAACAATAGAAGCCACAGCGTTTAAAAGGATGCTATCAACCATTTTAGTCTCGAAGGGAAGAAATGTTCTCACAAACTATTCAACAGTCAAAACAATAGAAGGGTTTGCCAAAAGTAAAAATTCATCCAAATGTATTTATTGCTCGAGACCAAAAAGATTAGCCACATACATAATGCAGAAGAGCCACACACAGGTTTGTGCAGGTCCCCTGCTTGAATCTGGACCAACTAACATACGGTTTTGACAGAAGGACTCTGTAAATTTAAGATAGGTTCCCCCCACTTTTTTTTAAAATAAAAGGCAAAATCTTGCCTCTTTGGAATTCAAAAATCTCTAGAAGCATAAGCACCTCCATTGCAAAAGGCACCATAAACTCAAGAAGCTACAACAAAAAAGAAGAACACAAAAAATATTGCAGAAGAGAAAGGCAGTCAGGTTTTAAATTGCGACTGCAAAACTGGAGAGCATAGGGCATTTATCATTTTACTTAACTTTCCAAATAACATTTTAATCTAAATGGTTGAATGGTTTTGCTACCACAGAGAACATCAACATGGTTGTTGCAGAAAATGATGTGGAAAACTGGAGATTTTATAACAACAACAGTTAACTGAAACTCGTGTGCCAGTACTTTGAATTAAAAGCAACTTGAACATACCATGCACGTTTTTACCTATTTATCATGAAAGGTACAAGACATTGCTTTGACTCCGGTTTGATTGGGCAGGCCTTCTAAAAGCAGTATTAAAGTAATCTTACTTTACCTACACTGAGGTTGAAAGCCCGTCTGTCTTACCAGAAAGGCAGCTGTCATAATCTGCATCAAATTCAAGCTTTCAAATGGTGAAGATACACTTCCATTCCCTAAGCTTAATTTTATTTCTGATGTCAAATGTAACTCGATAAAGAAGGCACAATAAAAACACAAACTGTAATTCTTATGTCTTTATGCTATTATGGCTAGCTAACAAGCAGGAGATTTATGGAAAAGCCATCACGCCTCTATTAGGAAAGAACTTTATTTTAACCCAGGAGACTTTTCTGAGCTTTTTCAAGGATAGGTGCTTGAAAAATATCATAGGGGTTTTACCATGTGCACATAAACTGAATTTTAGGTACAAGAGTGGTTCTTCAAACCCAAGCTTTGTACTTGTTCTACCAAAGTCTTATGGCTTATATCGACTTCTGCAAAAACAGAGCAAGAAAAAAACCCTTCCACTGAGTAGCATAAGCAATTTAAAAGCTTTCACTTTGCCTTTCAAAAATCAAATGCTTGATTAACTATGGACTTATCCAGGGAACCAGGAGCTAGCTAGCAAGAGACTACTGCTATGTGATAACCACCACTACAAAACCAGTACCGCTCATGCCTAACAGACCACCTGCAATTGAAGGATGGAAATATCGCCCCTCCACTACGGCTGAAATCCCTCGTGAGGCTCATTAAACCTTAATAACAGTGAAAGACAAAACCACGAGCTTGCTCCCAGGGACAAAGCAGGCTATATCTTGTCCTCTGGAGTTAAACCAGCACGGTGAGGGCAATACACCCAGGACAGTCGCAGTGTACCATCCTAAGTGCTGAAACGGTGTGAGAGTCTGGAGAAAGCTCTTCTCAAGTGATGGTTATGAAAAACAGTGTGATACTATGTAGCAAAAGCAAGCAATAATTTTACTACTTTCTAACCTATTACTAGCAAGGTAAAACAAAATGGACACCAAATGGTGTGTGTTACCTCCAGCCGAACAAAGCAAGCAGAAAGAAGAAGAAACCTCACATCTGGCAATAACGCAAGAGGAAGCACCACGCTCCTTGGGCTCACTCACTTTTGTCTGTCTTCAATAAGGTCTTAAATTATGTTCTTAAAAGAAAATTTAATCTGCTCCAGAACAAAACGTTTTCGCGTAATGGTCTCATAAGCACTGAAAACCCTACAGCATGACTTCTTGAACATCTTTTTCAACTGCAGTTTGGGTCTCCGGGTGGGATGCGGTGCCCCAGCAGTTTGGCGATGTGCTTTTGTGAAATGCTTCGTATGGTGTCCAAACTCCTCCTGACAATGCCGCAAATTACAGAACGGAAAGATCCAGTTCATCTACCTAACAAGCACCTGGGTACCAGCTAACAGCAAGGTTGAAGGTACACATTTAGTACAGGGTACAGCTTGCATGACTGCACGATATCAGAGAAAAGGAAAAATCCCAGCTGCAGAAATCATTTTTTACCAGAGGGGCTGTAGCAGCACAATTTTCTGCATGAAACACGTGATCTGAAAACCAAAATCACAACTTCAAAAGAGGAACAGCAGTGGGGTTTTTTTGGTGAGATTTAGAAGTATTTCTAAGAGAAACAGAATAAGAGAAAAATAATATATGTCTGGCTAACTTCAGTCTGGCAGATGGAAAACCTGAGTAGCACCTAAGAACAGAATGACTGGAAGATACAAAAATGTCTTGATGCAAAGATACAGAGTTATCAACGGTATTCTGTGTTCTACATCCAAGCTGTATTGTTCAAATAAAAACAAGCAGTTTTAGAAAAGTAATATATAAACGTTATTTCCAGAATAAATATTTTATTAATTATATTAGCCATTACTCAAAAGATGACCAAGGCGCTACAGTCTATCCTACCCACGAAAAGGCGTTCACTGCCTACGGAAGCTGCGAGGAACAACCCTGGTTTCCCCAAGGCGCAGCTCGAGTGGGCGCACAGCCCAAGGACTCCTCCCGTGCTCGGCGGCGGACCCGCAGCATCCCTTGCTGTGGGACACGGGGCGTCCCAGGGTGCCGGCAGCCTGTGAGCAGGGCGAGGAAAGCGATGCTCCCTGGACGCTCATCCCAGCGGTGGGCTGCCCACCCCGCCTGCAGAACGGGAGGGAACACTTCGCCTCCTTCATGTCCGAGGAACAACATCAATGTTGCTGGGCAACTTTACCCACCCAGCAAACAAATCCATTATATTTAATCAGATCGGTGTCAAAAGGTTAAAACTGTTATCCAAAGATCTCTGTTAACCTAAAATAGTCTCGTATTTTATGATTGTCGAAGTTTTACTCTGTGAAATAAAAATATTTAAAAAGCTATGTTCAGCATGTAATGAATACAAGTAATCCGTTACATTTACGATATCTGAAGCAAATTTTTGAACAGCCAAGTGAATGACACCATCTGGAGAGCTAGATCCCAAAAGGAAGATGGGCATAAGGGTTTATCCTGCTTAACTATCATCTGGCTGTTTGATTTATGAAGAAAAGTTTCAATGCTGTTGTGGTTTAGCCCCGGCAGGCAGCTAAGTGCCACACAGCCGCTCGCTCACCCTCCCCAGGTGGGATGGGGAGAGAATCAGAAAGGTAAAAGTGCGAGAACTCATGGGTTGAGATAAAGACAGTTTACTAGGGAAAGCAGAAGCAGTGCATGCAAGCAAAGCAAAACAAGGAATTCTTTCGCTGCTTCCCACGGGCAGGCAGGTGTTCAGCCACTGCCAGGAGAGCAGGGCTCATCATGTGTAATGGTTTCTTGGGAAGACAAACGCCATCACTCCCAATGTCCTCCCCTTCCTCCTTCTTTACCCCAGCTTTTATGGCTGAGCATGACGCCACATGGTGTGGAATATCTCTTTGGTCAGCCTCGGTCACCTGCCCTGGCCTTGTCCTCTCCCAGCTCCTTGTGCACCCCCAGCCTCCTCGCTGGCAGGGCAGCACTAGAAGCAAAAAAGTCCTTGGCTCTGTGTAAGCACTGCTCTGCAACAACCAAAAACATCGCCACTATTTTCATCAAAAATCCAAAACACAGCATTGTGTGAGCCTCTATGAAGAAAATTAACTCTGTCCCAGCCAAAACCATGACAAATGCTAAAGCAGCTACACATTGTATCTTAATCACATTCCTCTGCAATGAAATGATCAGCATCAAGTTCTAACTTGAAAGTTACATAAATTAGTTTATTTTCCTAGAGGATGAAATGAATGCAGATGAAAAGTTGATCATATCCTCACTGGTCCTCTATCTCCAACTGGACCGAACTGCCCAAAAGTTCACTGTATTTCATTATATGTTAATATTATGGACAAGATCAGAACTGATATTGATTTCTTTTTTTCTGCAGAACAAAGTCAAAAGAACCCAATTTAAAATGGGATATAAAAAACCCCTTGCCCAATAACCTGCCAGTAGAGTAGTATTTCAAAATAAATATTTATAATTGTCCAAATATCAAATTATATATTAGTATAATAATGCTACATGAACATATTTATTATTTCCTTTAGCCATCCATTAAACAGACCTTATTAAAAACACATTTTTTCCAAGCACAATTTTTTCTCTAACTTAAGATAGCACTTTGTACATCTAAAAAGCCATTGTCTGTCATGAGACATTCAGCAATTTATAAGAAAACTGTATTGTCTCCTCATTTTCATCATATAAATATCTTCAAAATATTCAAAAGCAGCAAATTCATCATATAATATCATATTTCTCCTTCAAACTATTTGCAGGATTTAACAGGTAAGTGTATATGTAGAAGCATCTTCATATAGGGGGGGGAAACGGCCGTCAGAAAGGATGCAGCCTAATACAAAAGTTTTAAATGTTACTGTTAACACTGCAATATTCAAAATTATTTTAAGTGCCCAGAATTCACATTTCAAACAGACATATTTTAAGCCAAATTTGGGAAATGGGTAAAAACAGGAAGTTGAGAACAGACCAAACCTTGTATTTTTACCCTTAAGTCCTGATATTGTCAGCAAACTCAAAAAGTAGATGCTTACCAGTTCTACAAAACTTCTGCAATAAAATGATAAAAACAATTCATGACAGAGTACGTCTTTCAGTTTCGTGTATTTGACAATGTGTACGTACCACCATTAAATTCTTATTAATACTGAGGCTGATTTTCATATAAACTATATTATTATATATTATTGAAACATAAGAATAGCTATCATAATAGCAATTATTATACATAATATATATTAACGGATATATTCTCATTATATTATTAGGAGGCAGCTACTGTGAAAGACATTCCAGTTATATCATTATTTCCCACTTAGACAAGGGTTAAACTTTAGGAAAACACATATACACATGTACATGCATTCGTTAACTTTCCTTTATTTAAAGAAATGTGGCCCCATCATATTTCTTTTTATTACTACTTCCTCTCCATCCATCCAGTAACAGACGAGCCAAATTATATCACCAGTCAACCTAACAAATAGCAAGCACCATTGGCATATATTCTTGATCCTATAAGGTCTTGTTTGAAAGTTGTGCAGTGGATGGAAGCAGAATTTAAGGAAGAAAACATACAAATTCCTGTCTTTAACTATTTGTGATTTCAGCCTCTCTCCCTCTGATCCTCATGGTGAAGACATGGATCTGGAGTCTAACCCTGTCACTACATTTTAGATCCCGTTTTGTATCAGCTGATAAACTCCAAATATCTTTCCCTTTTGGAGAGAAGCATGCAATGATCCCACAAAGGACCGCGATGCGGTCAGTAAGCCACAGGCTGCACAGAAAGCAACCCAGGCGGGAAGGCTGGCAGACCTAGATACCAAGACAAACCATTTTTTCTTTACCACAGACACTTGCTAGTTCTGCTGTGAAATTATAAGAAAGCAAATGAGACATGATGGTGTGTTTTCCTAAAGAGGAGAAATACACCAGTACTTCTTGATAAGAACATGATTTCTTACAGCCTGTGATGTGGCTGCTGGTCAAACATCGTCTAGTAGAATAAGGAATTACGTCCTTGGCTTTGTAAACCAGAGGCTTATCTTTAGTATTTTAAACATCAGTGTTTTAAGACATTCCTTTCTTTTGACAAATTCTTTTCAGAAAAAAAAAAAAAGAAAAAATATTTCAAATTTGATTGCAGTTGGGATATCAACAGTATGGCAATCTCCTTGCCCCTGCAAGGAGACTTGCATGTAAGTACTGAAATAGGCAAACGGATATCAGAAAGCCCTAGAAAGACTTTTACTTAAGTTCAGCTTTGATAAAACGAAATAACAGTGCCATGCACCCCTGCTACAGAAGTCCTGGTGTAAACTACGACTGTCTAAAAAGTTCTTCCAACAGAAAGACAACTGAAGAAAAATAGGCTGTAGAGACAAGGGATTTGGGAAGCCACCAAGGCACACTGAGATACTTGGTTTGAAGACACTCATTTACTGTGTTCTGGGGTAAACTGAACTACTGCTTAAACTATGTACAAACATGCACACAAATCACCTAAATCATCTAATACCCCATTTCGTTCTACAGGCCCTCTTGAACACAAACAAGACTGTGCAAAGTGAACACTTTGCCTGTTTCTCCAAATCGCTCTAAAGAAATGTAGAAAGGCTGAAAACACAGGGCGTAGGCAAAGTGTCCAGAAGCAGAGAACATTAAAAGTACACAGTAAAAGAATCAATTAGCAGAAACGGCCCAAATCCAAATTTAAATTAAAAGCAAATTGTTGGTTGTGCATATTTAAGTTAGAATACATGTGTGCTGAGAGAAACTGGTCAAATTGACTGGTGAGAATCACAAATCAAAGAGCTCTAGGCTTAACTGGCGTGGTCAAGAGTGATTTCCAGAGGGTCTCATCAGAGCCCTCATTTGTATGGAGACAGACAGATTAGCAGAAATGGATGAAAAAAGACAAGAATTAATAGATCTGAAATTACCATTTGTAGCTTTTTTATACAAAAAGTTTAAGAAATAGTAAAGCAAAATGAATGTGACTTTTCATTAGCTAACTAAGTCAGATGTTTGTTAAAGAAACAGAACGAATAAAGAAACAAAAGGTCATGGAGATGCAGCACTACAAAGCAACTGATTTAAAAAAAAATTCTGTTTAGCTCATACAGACTTTCCACCAGGGCAATCCCAGATCCACCTCTTCTCTCTACTTACTAAATTTAAATGAGAATCAGATACGTGACTGAATTACTGCTATTTCAGAGCTACTAGCAATGGCCCTTGGGGCTCTCCATAGCTGAATATAATACACAAATGAGTCCCAGTGTAATAATGAGAGTGTAAGGAGAGATTCAAACCATCACTATCCTCATCTAAACTACTCTCATACCATTGTACTAATGCAAGCACACTGAAACAAGCTTATCCCCCCAAAAAATCTGTTAACCTCACAGCAAGTTTAAAGGCAGTCAGAGCTGCCTTTCAAACAAGTCACAGAGACATCTACAATTCATTTCAGCACAGTCAATATCAGGTCAATATCCAGTGGCTTGAAAATGCCTGCCACTCTTGCATTAAAGACTGTTCCCATTCAGGAATCACAGGCATATGCTGAATTGGAAAGTTCTGAGGCTCTTCCAATGGTTCTTCACCCGTTAGACATCAAAGCTATCCCAGAGGGTCGCAGGTAAGGCATAGCTGTATTTCTTTTTAGGCAATGTCTCCCTTGAAGTATAAACAGGCTTCTCAGTGAGACAGTAAGTCTAGCCCTTCCTGCAAACTTCACGTTTCCCAATTGCTAATATATGAAATGCAAAGACAAGGTTATACACACCTGATGCCAAGTGAAGGCAAAACAGTTCATACACAAACAGGAACAGCACAAAGGTTTTGGCCAATTCTTTTTTTGCCCTTTCCTGCTTCCTGACCCAAACACACAAAGGGACCATGATGAATAAAATGCACCTCAACCTATCAGCAGTTCCTAATTCAAAATTATTTTTTGCATTTTTAAACCAAAGAGCAACTAAATAAGGCTATGCCTCTGCTCTTTTTCTTTGTAAGTAAAAAAGGGGAAAAAGTTATTCTTCTGTAAAGAACCATGTGTCTTCCTCCTTTAGCATCTCACATAAGAACATTTCTTAGTCTTTCCTATTTTTCTCTCTTATTTTTTAACATTGAACATTTCAGAAGCACAAGTTACACAATTTCTGCACTTAAGAGCAAATGTTTTGTTTTCTTTGGTCAGCCAGACAATCTCTTAATTAAATATGTGCATGCAGCACCCTGAGAACTGAATTTGTATTTTAAATCACATATTCCTCTACTTTGTTATTTTGTGTTTACTCATCCTGCTGTGTGGAAATGTTGCATATAAAAATCTGCATGGTAAACATGAATAGTACTGATTCTCAAAAACAAGTTAATGCAAAGTTGTTTTACAAGATCACCATTTAAGTCACTGTGCTTGTATACTGTATGTGTATTATATATGTGTTTCTATATTACAGGTGAAACAAACTTAGTTTGTCTGCTAATTGGATAACAATACTCTTACGATGACAAATAGAAACTAATTCCCAAACGTTGCTCACATAGCAAAAGCATAAATGTTGACCAGCAAACAACCTTCATACTTTGAGCCTTTTACTCCTACTGTTTATTGAAGACATTTTAGAAAATGTGCGAAAAAATAGCGAGTTAATCCCTTAGTTAAAATGCATCATGTATCTGTAGAGCAAACTGAACACTGAGATGAACTCTGTTAACGCAAGCATTCTTCAAGATACATTTCCAACATCATAGCACTGCATTTTTTCTCTATTAACTTTTAAGAGAGACATTTTTCAAAAGATAATTACACATTTATACATTACAGAAAAATGACCTCAACATTTCCTGTTAAGGATAGGAGATTTATTTAGCCTTCAAATGGGAAAACTATTTAGAAGTCTAGTTATCCATCCTTCAACATACTTCTCTAGAGTAAAACATTTGATAAAACCCACAGAAACATTTTTATTGAAGTAGAGAGGGCTGTAAGATTAGGTTAAAGCTGCACGATCTGTATCCTTTTCCAGGGCATCAAACACGAGCTAATCCTATTATTTCCTAATACACTGACTAATTCATTTGGCGCGTTAAAAATACCAGCAGATCACCTTTGCTCACCAGTGAGGACCCTACAATAAACTGTCAAGTGTTTCATGGCATCTACCAATTCCTGACTGTGATTTTATCTTCAGCAGTTAGCTCTCATATTAAAATCTATGAGGTAGCATAATTACTAAGTGAAAGAAGGAAAACAATATTAAACATGTTAAGCTTAAAAAACAACCTTCCCCTTCAAGAAATGAAGTTTTGTAATAAAATGCATAAGAAATGTGTAAATATAATACAGATTATATTAATCTATATTAAAATATTTCAGTATCCATATGTTGATTTATATTTTTGTTTTGATTTTATATATTTATATATTATACATAAATATTTAACATTTGTATATTGATGTTTTACTATTAAAATATTAAATGTCTATATAACTTTTTAAAAAACATGACATATATAAAATATAGCTATCTTTCAAAGTGAAGGAAAATTTGGATAAAACACCAGTAAGCCAGTAATGTATCTAAAATAAAAGGGGGTATATTCCTCCTCAGTGGATTTTCTAGGGTTTGGGTGCTTTTACGTGAAAAGCGATCGTTTGAAGAGTTTCCCAGAATCTGCATGGAGAATCCAGGTCAGACCACCCCAACCAGTATGCCAAATGAGCACATAGTAGTCGCAGCCCAGTGGGCCCTCACATCTGCTACAAATCATTCCTGGAACGAGAATAACACAGAAATTTTAAATTAACGCTAGAATTGGTGTTGGCTGACTCAAGCCAGTCTGTAGGCAGCATGAATTTTGCAGCATGGTGAATGCAAGGCAGCTGGGAGGCCGAGAGCAGCGCTGGAGGTACCTCAGCTGGCATCGCAAGCCTGGATGAGGGAAACTCCTAGCGGAAGCAAGGGAAGATCTGTCTCCATTAGGATTCTCAGACATGGCAGCAGGTTGCCCAGAAAGCCTGTGGAGTCCCCCCATCTCTGGGGAGACTCGAAGCTTGCCTGGGCACAGCCCTGAGCCGATCTCACCCTGCTCTGCGCCAGGGGCTGGGCAAGGGGAGGTCCCCAGGTCCCTTCCAAGTCCAACCACTCCGTGCTTCTGCAGATGAACACAGCAAAATTCAGTGTTTATGCATCAGGTAATTACATTTCGCAATGCACTGGTGGTCAAGATTGAAATAAATCCCCAAATAAGAGCTTTAAAACCTCTGCTGAAGTGTTTCGTAGGAGTAAAGTACCACATGTTGCAAGTTTTTGTTACCTGTCACAAGGCCTCTCCACTTCCCTGCCATCCAACCTCCTTCCTGCTTCTGAAACCAGGCTGGCAGAGTCAGACCCAGGAGGTCAACCGCCTGTCCTGCTTCCTCCAACCACACGTGTGCGTTTTGGCCCAGATCTGTAATGGTGACTTTCTCCCCAGCTTCACTATTTTTAACTGCCCAGCGCTGGCCTTCCCTCTTACAGACGTGCCAGCCGCCAGACAGATTTAGATACACAGCTAGCTGATTTGTGAGGGAGACCAGGCAACCAGACTGTAAATATCATACTGGTGCAACTGGAAAAACAATTTGGTGCCTCGGACACTGGAAGCCCTTTCGTAAGGAGAAAGCGTGAGTGTTTGTGGCAGGCTGCAGTGAGGGGAAGCATGGAAATCTGCACAGTGCGACAGTTCTCTCTAGCAGTTTCTCATGGAAGTAAACGTTATTATTACATCTCATTTAAGAAACCTCATACTTATTCAGGTAATGTATTTTCTCTTCCCACTGCCCGTGTCAACTACTATACATAGTTCTCACATTGTATTTAATGATAAAGAGTATGTCCTAAAGCACTACAAACATCCACCTATCAACATTTCATTCCGTGTTGACTGGAACTCATCGATCAGTTAAGGAATTTCCTATTTCACCCACACCTTTTTCCACCAGTGAGCTCTCTCAGACAATCCTTTATCGTGATACTACACTTTTAATTTAATATAAATAATAATGATATATTTGTAATCATAAAAATGTTCTGTATTAGCTGTTTTGAAACATCATCCTGTAGGGGACACATAGTCCATGAAACTCAAGAGTCAAGAACAACTCCTCAATTGCATGCAAGCCTGTATAAGAAAAGATTTTATTACTTATTTCTAAAACATCTGAAGCCTATACAAGAATTCAGCTCCCCATCTTTTAACTTTGAGGAGACAGAAATAGTACTACCTACAAAAAGAAAATCTTCCATTTTTCCACAAGCCTTGCAGCAGAGCATGAAGTTTGCTTTTGTATTGTTCTTTTTGCTAGGAAGTCTACTAAGAAAGCAGCATTTGGCCTACTTTTTTTTTTATTATTGCATAGATATTGCTGGGATGAAGATAAATTTTAGAGAGTAGTATAATTATTTAAATTTAACTAAAAGTGACAATGAAAAAAGGGGAAAAAAATCTTGTATTTAAAAATACAGAAGACTGATTAGATCAGTGCTAGAAAAAATTGTATTTGTATCCTGTGGGTTACTGTGATCTAATCAGACAATAAATAAAAAACAGTCCCTGTCTTAGGTCCAGTACGTGTTCAGTGAAGGGCTGATATATTAGGAAAGGCTTAACCTAGTCTCCTTTGCCTGCTGAGTACCTAAGTGGCTTAGCAACTTGGTTCTTTCTAGAAGTGCAGTACTAAATATCGTGTCTCCATGCAGTTGTCATTGCATGTCCGTATGCGCAGGAATCTAAATATTGCTAATGATCTGTAACCCAAAAACAGAAATACGAAAGACGTGGCTAATCTCTTTGTGAGGTACGCTCCTAAAGATTAACAGATGACTAGACTGCAAGAATATTAAAGACCAAAAGCTGAACGGAAGTAGGTGACTAAAGGTACTGCTTTGCCTTCATTTCTTAAACACAGTGCAGTGTTACATTGCTTATAATCAATTAGCACTATTTCTTCATGGCAAGTTCAGCTAAGAAGTTATTCAGATTATAGTTCAACTTTTGGCAACAAACGGAAAGAAGGAGTCTCCCTCATTTGTTCACGGTCCGTTTCGTATAGAAGGGTATTTCATGCATCCTATCAGAGACAAAATTCTAGACACTGTTATTCTTAATCACACAGTGCAGATACTCTCTCACTCCTCTTCCCTGTTTGGGAGAATAGGGATATTTCAGGTTGTGCGTGATGTACTCTTTCTTATCCTTCTGCAGTCTCCTAAGGTACATTTTACATTATCACTGCTTGCATAAACACTGTGCTTTTTCAAATGCCATCACTGCCAACAACTACTATCACAGTTTGACGTCAAAGACACTGGGGGGTCAAGTGCTTCACATAAAATTTTAAATCTGTTTCCAAAAACATTTCTTTTGCATCATCATTGATGCAATTTCTCCAAGAAGCAGAGAAGAAAAACATGCGCTTCAGATTGTTTCACTGCCTTATTCAGAAAACTGATCAGAAGCAAACCAAGATGTTAGCAATACCCTATCTTGACTGTATAGGATAGTCACACTGGCTAGTAGGATAAACAGAGATGTGGAAAGGAAAGGTAAAATTATAAAATAAAAATTGGACACTGAATCAAGAGACAGAATAAAACACCATATGGCATTTTTAAAAATAGGTTGAGAATTGTCTCTTTAATCTCATATTGGCAATGTAAAGATTGCCCCTGGAAGATACTTGCCTCTTGCAGACAGACCTCTCTGCTTGAAACGTCGAGTAAAGAGCAAAGGCAGCCCTTCAAACATCTGCATTTATTTCAGCAGGAAAACTCCTTTGCACTGCACACACTGGTTAAATGCTTGTACACCTTCATGCGCGGCTCCCCTGAGCCCTGGCACGGCACTTCTGCCCCTTACAGCATCAAAGTTTTTTCACTGTTAGCTCACAAGGCAAAACCTCCCCTTGTGCTGGACCCACTGCAGCAACCCCTTCAGAAACGAGCAAGGAGAGCACAAAGCCTTTGGCTCATAGAAGAACCACGTCCTCACACAGTGGCTGTCAATTCTCCCATTTATAGCGTTCCTAGCTACTTTTTATAGCCTGGCAAAAATATCTCTTTCAAATACCTCATTGTACAAAGCAGAAGTCAAAGTTTATTGTCTGCCTAAATGTAAGTTCAGAAGAATAAAATGAACCTCTTTCATTATGGAAAAAAGTATCTACCATCCTATGCAGACACTAAGAAAGGTAAATCACTGAGGTTAAACCATCACAGTTGCTCATTCAGAGCTTGTGACCGCTCGTCCAGGCGCATTGCTAACCCAGAGTGTGGTGGCACTTCTGGAGCTGTACTTACCATTCTGTTCCCTTAGCGGAAGCTTCTGATTTTACTCTAAATCCTTTACACTTATAATGGTGTTTTCTTATTGCCAAAGTAATAACAGAAGAGTATGAGCAGATCTGCAACCCCACAACAAGCTTCCCACCATGTCTCAGGTTGGACTGGTCTCGGCAACGGTCCCAGCAGTGACTTTTAGCCGAGTGGTAACAACACTGACTGCAAGTGTTTTACCTTCTGAAGAACAACCAGAGCAACCCACCTCTAACGATAGAGTCTGAAAGCAGTAAAATCAGTTTACCTCAGTTTTTAAAAACTCCTGCCTACTCTAAAATCTGGATGTACTCATGGCTACCTGACTTGGAACTTGTGAAAGTTTGCTTGTTTAAACTGAGGCCAAAGTCACAGCCAGCAGGTCCAGTGCTGTGCTCCTGCACAATCCCGCTGCTGGAGGCAAGGCTGGGAGACAGAAGGCAGAGAGGGAAGAGACTTGGGAAGTCTCTCTCTGGTCTAAACAAAAGGCTGCTGGGAAAGGATTTAGACACACTCAGCAATGCGACAAAGGACCTGCGGGTTAAGAACAGCATCAGTTCATTGCCACTCCATGAGGTGACAGATGAAGTCTCCTTCTTGAAGACAACTCTCTCAAGACAGCTTTTTTGGCATCCTTTTCTATCTGTACCCTTTTCTGGGCCAGACACATGGAGCCCATTCCCCTTCCCCTACCACTCAGCTCTCCAAAAATGCTGCAACGTAGGCTGACGACCAGAGATGCCACCAGGGACTGACATGCTCCCAGTAGAGCTAGTACTCCCAGAGGGCTGAAATTTCAGGCTGTATCTATATTAGTGAATAGCAACTAATGCTAACAATTTAAAAGCATGGAAGACTGCATGCCATATGCATGCACATACCTCTATGCACAGGCACAAGCCCTGCTTAGTCTCATAGGACAGATACAGCTTTGCAGAGAACTGTTCCTGTAGATGTCAAATAGGCTACAGCCATTTCAAGGAAACAAAGAGATACCGAAAGGCTACTCAAGCCTTCTTTTAATAAAAAGGGATGGGCTGCACAAAAAGTCAAACCAAATACAATTAACCTTCACAAAGGCTAGCACTGTAAGGTAAAACAAAAGCTGAACATATGCAGAAGAAAGATGTGCCATAAAACCTAACCTTGAACTGAATATTGCCAATAAACTAAAGCTGATTTCCAGTACATAATTATATACTTCTATGTCTCTAAAGGCCTTTTCACCCTCCACAATAGTCCACTGTAATTGTCACATGGTAATCAGATCTGTTGAGTATGCAGGAACTTGCTCCCTTTCAAAACGTTATGCTGCTTACAAAGGATTTTATTCATTAAAGAGATTAATAGCTGTTCTTTGAACTCTCTCTCCTTCACCCAAGTCTGTGCTGGCTGCCAGGCCACTGCTGCCTGAAAGACAGTTGAGAAGGGCTTCAGGAACTTGCGGGGGAGGAAAAAAACAAACTTAAATGAAAACTCTTACTGGGTATCAAAACTGAAAAGAAATTCCCAAACAAGTATGATGTCCTTAATTATTAAAATAGACAAACCATAAAAAAAAAAAAACATTTCCAGTAATACAAGACAAATATGATGATGATGATCTCCATTTCATGCACTTCAGAGTCATATCATTCGGTCTTTCCAGTCTATGGTTAGGAAGCCTCTTAGATACCATTAGAAAAATATCACTGAAGTCTCTACCACAGACAGCTATGGAAGTACCTTGTTGCATTACATGAATATATCCCAAACACAAGTAATCTGCAAGAAAACAAGCAAGGGCATACTTATACAGTGTTGATATTTAATCACTGAGTAGCTTTTTGGGAGGGGTTGTTAATGTAGGTCTCCTGCACAGATGTGAGGTCGTTACTGTTAAAAGAACACAAAAATTCTTTGTTCTCTTGATATTTTATGTTTATAAATGTTTTATTTGCAAAACTTTTTAAATGACATTTTAAAATCACATTTGAAACCTACTGGGGGAAGCAAATATAATAAATTTGCATTTATTTCAAGTATATAACTTTATATGCATTCTTATGTCCATATTGGTGTGAAAAAGAGTCTGGAAGAGAATTTAAAGGCTGCATAACAGACAGCAAATTCTCATAGCAAGCAGAGTTAAGTACCTAAATTCTTTGAAAACTAAATAGTTATATTTAAATAATTCAAGAAAATTACACTATTTGGAATTTCCGTGATGTTCTTAAAATACAAAATTCATTTATTCTAAATTCTAATCCCAAATAGACAATCTCTAGCATTAGCACAAGCTTGAGAAATGTCATCTTAAGGTTGTATTTTCCCAGGAATGTTTTAACATCTGAAAATGGCAGCTCACTGCACAATAATTTTCTTTCACCTTCCGGTACCTGTAGTATTGTTACTCTGATTTTGTTTCAAGAAATAACATTTGGGGAAGCCCAGGACCCTTGTTTTTAAGAGAAACAAGTCAGACCAAAAGGTAACAATACCAAAAGAAAAAAAAAAAAGGGGGGTTACTGTAAACTGGTGGCGCCTTCCAATTTAATTTCTATCCTGGCATGCCATCTTGCCATGTGGGCGTTTATTCAATTAGCCCTCCTGATAGTTCCCACTAAAACACTAAGCACCTCTGATACACTGCAGACTTTGGGCAAAATTGAAGACAATGAGACAGCTATCATGTACATCACACTGGCAGAACTTCCCTGGCTGGCATCAGCAGAACCCCAACACGCTTGGCTCAATACTTACCACAGGAGCTACCATCTAAATGATGAATTCATCTAAAATGAATACAGTCATAATTAAGTACGGACAAAAACAAAACATCTAGCTGATTTGCAACTAAACCGCATATGACAAAATAAAAGCAGCTATCATAGCACCAACAAATATGTAAATGAATGCTAAAGCAAAACTGCAAGCCTGACGTTGTAAAACTTGTATTAGAAGCTCTTCTGCTTCAGTGATAGTTATGCCAGACCCATTTACACCAAGTTTGTGCCACAATAAGAAGAAAGTTGTTAATAATGGCAACAAGAAGAGAACACAATTAATATGGACTTCTAGGATGTTTGTCCAAATGCAAAGATCCTTCCTGCTCGAGCAGTCTGAGGTGCCATGGTGCTATGTCAAGCTGACAAGCAGCTCTTCTATGACTGTTTGAACATCTGGAGTGCAAGAAGAGCCTGTATGCTCTCATTTCCTCTTCTTAAGGGACAATAGCTAGCTCTGCACATAAGAATTAACACTAAAAGTCCGGAAGTAAACAGCGCTCAAGGTACTTTAAATGGAGAAATCATATTGCAATCAAATCAAAGACAATAGCCAGTAATGACTTCCAGAGTAATGAGAGCAATGTGCAACAAAAATAAGGGTATTGCTTCTACTTTATACAACATGTACATAAAATGATAGCAAAACTTTACTGAAAACTTCCCATATGCTCTACAGTCCATTTCATGTATCAGGACATCTACTCTTCCAAACCCTGCTCTCCCCCAGCAAGGCCACTGAGGGAGAGCAGAGCCTGCGCTCCTGGGCAGGGAGGCTGTGGAAGATAAAGGGCTGCTGGCCACAGGAGACACTAAAACTCCTTATGAAAGAGAATTTTGGAAAACAGACAGACAAAACACCTGTAAAGCACATTTTCTCCTCAGATAAGAATTCAGTCCACCTTCCGTTCCAAGTCAACGGGAGATTTCCCAGCAACAGAGAGGTTGCTTAATTTCTTTTTCTTTTTGAATCTGCTTATTCTAAATTAGACCACTACTGAGATTTATTTTTTTTTTAACTCCCTTGGGCATGGAGAAGTGAAGGAAGTCCAAAAACTCCTCTTCAAGTCTAGTAACAGATATTCATCTCAGAGATGTAATGAAAGACAGTTTGCTATTAAAAAAAAATACAGTTAAAAGGAATCATCTCTCACGTTCTAAGCCCCTAAACCTTGCAAACAGTATTTTCTTGCCATATATTATGCTTGATTGAGAATTTCACTTAATATCGAAACAACCAAGGAGTGTATTCAGCAAACTAGAAATGACGCTGCAGGCTGAGAGGACCCTGCCACCCTCTCAGGCCAGTGTAAGAACAACCACACTTATTCTCTTTTAACGCTTTTCTCACCAAACATCCACCCTAAAGCAACAGACCACACGCTATGTTTTAGCAACCTTCTAGTAATGCTGTTTGGTGTAAGAAAATTGGAGCAGGGAAGATGCTCCCCCGGCAGTGAGGCTGCTGGGGGACACGCTGGGATGCTGCTGCCCCAAGGACAGACGTGGGCTACAGCTTCCCAAGTACTGCCCAGCCCTACCCATATTCCAGTGGGGAACAGCTGTTTTTAAAACCGAGGTCTGCATAAATGCGTTGTTCAATCTTAGCAGCAGCAACAAACCAGGAGGCTGAAAGAAAAAAAAGTGTTTAAAACGACAGTGTGCATGTGTCTGTTACCAAAAGCCTGTATCCAGGTGGTGACCCTGCCCACCCTGTGCACTCCAGCAGGATCAATGATACCACCATTGAGGGCTTTCCACGATCAGTAACAACTGAACTCAGGAAAAGGGCTGTTTTTGCTCCATCAGAGTTCCTTTGCTGGCTCTAATTTTCCATGCGCAGCTTAGTACCTCGGCAGAATGCTCCAGCTTATCAGAGCCCAGTGACTCTGCTGAACATCGTAATCTTCAAACAGCTGAGAAACGTCCTAGCTCTGCTCAGTGTTTCGCCTACCTAACCCTCCTCCTAAATCTTTGTTGTTTCAAGCCAGTATAGTCACACAGTAAACATCCCACTAACTAGGCTGACAGGCATGTTAAAATGCATAGAAGTAGCCCCAGCTTGTATTACTACTAGCACTCTAGAAATTCTTCAGGGTCAGCTGGTTTAGGTTACACGCCCCACATTTTCTTTCCTTCTATTGTCATCCATTAAAAAAAAAATCACAAAAACAGAAATACATGCCAGAGAAGGATAAGGGATGTAACTGTTCTCTTAAGGGAGATAAAAAAAGAACAAGGAAGTATAGTGCACAACAGAAGGAAGCAAAACAGAAAAGACCCCTCAAAATCCTTAACAATGAACTATATTGTATTTAAGGAGACAATAAGACGACCAACCCATCAGGTACAAACTTAGATGCAGAAAGTGAAAGAACAAGATTTCATTGCCAAAACAAAATATGCTATTAACCCTCTGGCAAGAACACAAGTGGAATCTATAAACAGAAGTACAACCAAGCAACCTGCATACTATAAATATGAAGAAAAATGATAATTAATTCTTTGTGACAGCTGTCATTAGATTATAGCAATCACATTAGCAGGGTAGACACTCAGAAGCGAAACTACAAAAACACTCAGCAAAATGGCCTTTATTTTTCAGATGTTTTAATCAACACATCAGTTTCGGGTGCTACTTAAGTCCACTCCTAAACTATTACAATTCTAAGCTGTGTGTACTTCAGTGCAGGCAAATCTCCTAACTCTCATTATGTCAATGAACTAACAATGGCACACTGGAAGGCTAATTTAGAAAATCAATTTCCAGTACAAAATAGTTTTAACTATTTTGGGGGATCTAGTTCCCATATAATTTACCTTCAAGATCTTTTATATCTGGTTTTGGCTATGCACGAGCTCTATATTTTCCCAGGCAGACTTTTTTTTTCCCAATTTGAAAAGATTAAATGAATTTTGCATGTATTTGATTGTTCTTCCTTAATGTATACACAAAAGGAATGTGCCGTGACCTGTGCTGCTGTTCTTGAAGTCATTTTTCCACTAGCTAATTGCTACACAATACACTGAAACTTCACATTCATGTTTAAGCGCCTTACTGATTAGTCAAACTTCATTTCAAAAGCAACTCAGAAAACTTGTGACAATTTACTGAAGGCAATCACGTCTGTAACAAAGAGAAACTATTTTATTATGCTTCCTGCACATCCTGTATTTGGATTGCTCTGAAGTTTTTGAAAAGTAGAAGTTATTTCAGAAAAGCAAACAAAACAGGACTCTCCATACAGATGACATCAGTAGGTATACTCAGCATTCCTCTTTCCTAATAGTTTTGTTAAATCCATAGGTCTCACGTAAAGCTTATAAAGAAAACAATGGGCTTGGTTAGAGAGAAGGAAATTCTACAGAGCATTACCTTACCTGCTGTTTTTTGTTATATTAACATCTCTTCTACATTTTGGGGACTTAACACAAAAATGTAAAGCTGCAGAACTGTCTTACTAGGAAGAAACCATCTGTGGAAACACATCCAAAGAAACTTCTGCAGGGAATGAGTTCCAGCACAGCTGTCAAAATCACCATCTTACTTTCACAGGAACAAGCTTAAAGTTTGCTAACTTTGCTTTTAAGTCAGGATATTTCCTTTCATTTCTGTAGCATTTTAATTTTTTCTTTCCTGTCTGCTTGTGCTTTAAATAGCATTTGCTGGCCTGGGAAGACACAGAGTCAGATTTCCTGAAAAGGGACTGTGATTTTAATATCAGCAGCATCTGATACTGTGTGTTTCCGGCAGATAGAGCAAAAACACCACCTGATTTCTGCAGCTGTGCTCTGGATGTTAAGTACCATCTAAAAGACTGAGAGATCAAAAATCTGCTTCTTCGTGCCAGGTAAACTGATCTCTAAGAGTCTGTAATAGCTAACTCCTTTTTTGTGAGGTTACTTTTAATCCAGATCAGTCCTGTGACTCAGGTCTGTGCTGGGAGGTGAAAGCACGCAGCTGAAGCCCAGCAAAGGTGGACCGAAACCCCATGTCAGCAAGAGCAACCCACGTAGTACCTCCGGAGCTCCAGGCTCCTCCTGGGAAGTCTTAGCTCCACTAAAAGAACTGCTATTTCTGCAATACTTGTTGAACTGCCAAAATCAACCCTCAGTTCCAGATAACCCCTACCAACGAACACTACAGAGATCAGATGCTTTATTTACCGCAGGAGTGCAGTGGTGTGGGCTACAACACACTTTGACAATCAGGGAGAATACTTTTTATAGCACAGACTAACCCTTAGAGTCTATGTTGCAGCAGGAACTATACGCATGTGTCAGCACAGTGTCTGATTTCTAAAAAAATATAATGATAATGTGGAGATGATGACAGATTTATCCACACCTTTGTATAAACAGGATTTAGAGAAACAATGTTAAATTGAGTTATGTGACTTGATACAATTAACACCTTCCAAAATCTAAATCAAGAGAGAACACTGTAGCATCAAGCTAAATTTCTGAGTTCAAGCACAGGTTATCCCCTTCACCTTTAGTTATAACATAAATCCCTTTGGAAAGTATTAATTTTCCTGGTTGTTTAACGATGATATTTAAAAACAACTGAGTATTCAGCTCAGCAGGTCTTTCAAAAATCCCAGCTATGACCTAGTGTTACTACTATTTTTGACAGTTAAAGTTGCATCTAAGTTTCCTGAAAAGTTTTTTGATGTTAGTGTGACAGGACCCACAGAATGAGAGGCACCCGTGAAAACCACTTTGATTCTCTTCTGCTACTGTCTCCTCTCATTTGCTTTCATTGGCATTACTTTTATTGCCTCTGTAATCTTCCGCCAGCCACCCCTGTTGAAGTCCTCCTGAATCTTCTCTTTTGCCCTATATTTTCCTTATAGCGCATTACAAGGGAGAGTGTTTATGCCATGTAATTCCAGGTTAGCAAGCTAGCTTTCCTATTTAAACAACAGGAGTAGCACCTCCACCCCATGATTCGGAACAGAAACCTAATGAGGAGCATCAATCTAAACGCACGCCCCAGCGGCGGCTGCTGCCTGCTCTCAGCAATCCGAAGGCAGGCAGGCAATCTCCCACTCTTCAAGCCTACCCTTTGAGCAACATTTAAATCTTCTTGCACAAATAAAACCTAAAAAGGAAAGTACTGTCAAAACATAAATTTTATTAACTGCCATATAAGCCTTGAAATGAAAGACATAGTCAACAGTTTCATCACCTCTTTCATCCACCCGGAAGTGCAGTCTAGTTGAACAAGCACTTTCTTTCCATCCAGTGTGAGGACTGTAGGTGAGCTGACACGGGATGGACATTATGCCAGTTCCCCATGGGGCACACCAAGCCCTGCAGGCTAAAATCAGTCGGATGCAACAGCAAGGGAGAGCTATGGGACTAAGAGAAGGGACTGCAAGTGGCTATACTGCTAGTGGAGGTTGTAACCAAGATGAATGATTTCTAGACACCGCATGTTGGACATGTTCCGATTTATTCCGAAAGGCCAAGAGGAGAAAATCAAACTATACTGTCAATAATTCAAGGCAGGACAAAGAGCACATCACTGCTTATAATCACAACTAAAGAAAGTGGAAATCTACTCAGAATGAAAGGCACAGACATACAATATGACTATAAACAAATCATTCTTCTTTTTCTTTAAAACAAAACAAAAAAAAGTTAGTTCTGATTAACACATGCTCCTCCAAAACCTATGGGTCTGTATGACAAGTGATCTGTCAAAAATTTATTCAGGAAAAGTTAAAAGGCTGCTTCAAAGTCTCAATTACAAAGCAATCACAAGAGACAACAATTCATATTCAGACAAGCTCTTAAAAAACACTGAGACTTTTCCAAATCATTGTCAAGGCACATTGGAAGAGTTTACACGGACTCTTGGACAACTAATTTAAGGTAATTACTCCTTCATACTTTTTTTCCTTTCAGAACATGCTGAACAAGCACTGGAGCATCTCACACTTTGACCTTGGAATAGATTTTCTGTAGTGTAGCATCTGCTCCAAAGATTTAGCTGAAATCTTAAGAAATATGTTACCTAATTTTTAGTTAAAAATACTTTTTATCTGTTCATTTCTAATAGGCCTGAACTGAACTCCACTTAATGTCTGATTCTAGAGAGTTTCAACCGGACCTTGATAGATTTACCGATCTCAGTGGCTTTTCTAAGATTCCTGGAACTCAAAACCTGATGAAACAATTTCTGTTGGTTTTCCATTTTGCTGTACTGTATTGAAAATTGCAGCTCAAAGCAAGTTCTCACAGCTGAATTAATACCTCCTGGACAGAGCTTAAAATGGAAAACTCTGATATAAACCACAGCATAAACATCAAGGTTAAATTCTCACAGCGTCTGAGCCTTTCAGCAAGGGTTTTGCTCACGTGCGCAGTTTGCCTGTATTTTCAACATCCAGCGTTTTCCAAATCCTGTTTGGACCTCATGTGCTAGTTTCACGCAGTATCATCATACGAGAGCAGTTCTTCAACTTCTGCTGACCACTAACAGTGCCGTTACTCTTACCACCAGTAACGTGCTTCTGATTCTTTTAAAATCAAATTTGCTTGGAATTAAAAACCAGAGAGAAAAAGCACATTGCTTCATACAACTATTTTTGTCTTTGCTGACAATCAAAGATACAAGATTCACATTTCAAAACAGAAATATCTTAAACAAAAATGTGAAACATTTTCCTCTACATGATCAGCTTTTCTCCTGTATTAAACAATATGAAAGTTAATAGAAACAGAAAGAAAAGGAACATCCTTCTCTGTTGACCCTCCCCCCAAAAGTGGTAAAAAATTACCTTGTGGTAAATGTAATTATTTATCTGGATTATACAGGGCACATTTAATCTAAGCAAGACTACATTATTTAAATAACAATAATTATTGGGCTTGCCTGAAGACATTTTCTTTCCATGCTCTCCCATGCAAAGTCATTAAGGACTGAATGGTGAGGAGCTTTTTATATGGTATTCATCATGGTTGAATACCATAAAAAGCAGTAAATATACAGCCTTGAGTTTAATGGAGAGAATTCTGTAAAAGCTACAAAGAAATTCTAGAAAGGTCTTGTTATCATATATTTTTCAGTTATTTTAAAGCATAAGCTGTATATAGTTCTCTAATAGCAGATGTATTTGCCCAAAGGATGCCATCACAGACTGTTCTCTTATTTAAAAATAAATTTCACTTAATGCTTTAATAAATTTTTGTATACACACTTAATTCTAAGATGTCTCAAGGTATTTATATGCAAAACACAACCATGTGTGTGCACGAGCATGTACATACTTTCCATGCTGAATTTCTCAATGCAACTCCTAGCATTCGAATCAAGGTCTTCCAACATTAAAGAAGAAAACTTCTTGTCTCATGCAATATTCTTTCAAGTGGCCTCTAAGAGTTATTTAGCTTTTTTTTTCCTAAACGCACAATAGTTAATTTATTGAAATTTACTGTTCCCTATAATTCCTGGCAGTTCTTCTGCAAAAAACTCTTCTTACCTCTCAAGGACTTCAATACTACTTTCCTTTAATACTAGTTTCTCTAACATAGGTTGTGTTTATTTCTCCACCTTCAAATAAAATGTAGCAGAGAATACAACAAATCTACATCTTTTCAGAGAGAATATTTCATCACCGGTGTACTCGCTTGGTTCTGGTACTGCACCACTTGAACACAATCACCCAGTTGAGCAGATGCTGACGGACCCCTTGTACCATCCGCTGGGTTATCCCGGAGAGCGCAGCCTCACTTCTGCCCTTGGCACACACGTGGGTGCTGAGAGGGCCCAGCACTGCCTCACAACACGAAACATTTCCCTGAAGGTTTTCTTTGTCCCAAGAAGGATTAGAAAAGCATTACATACCTTTCAATAGAGCATATGGAAAAACTGGTATCACATCACATTAGTCCTTATTTGGAAAAATATCAGTGAAGAAGTTCCTTCTGCTTACTGCTGTGCCATCCACAGCATTTAAAGTATTTTCCCTTTTAAAACAACTAACGTATCACGATCAAGATAATAGCATGTCATTACAGTATCTACCAGAAGGCATAAAGAACCAGTCAAACAGCAAAAGCCAGGGAAATATATTTGATTCATACTAAGAGACACTCCAAGTACTCTAAAATAGGCTGGATATATTTCTAAAGCAATTTAAAAGTTCAGATCTTTTCCTTACTTAGGTACATATTTGGAAGAACTTACCTGAAACTGTCCTAGAGAAAGAGAAGAACATGCCAGACTTTCGTTTCGAAATAAAAAAAGCTATTTTGGACAAAAATATGCAACTAGATCTGTTTTTAGCATTTTACATTATTAGATGAAGAAATAATCTAAAAAGGACGTTTCCCAAATGGTTAAGGAGCACTGCACAACCCATTTATCTAAATTATCACTCTCAAAAATGGCTGTAAAATCTTAAAAATAATGGATAGCTTCACTTTATTCCTAGAAATTAGTTTTGCATTCTATGTAGTGCTTGCATTTTTTTCTTTTTCTTTTTCTAACTCTCCTGAAAGCCATGGTGATCAAGATAGCCAACATTTTCTGGTCATTGCTTGCAAACACCTTATGCTTTTTAAGTGAAAGTTCAATTTAGGGCTACCTTCTTTCCTTTAAAATAACGTACCATAACATCTTTATAGCAAAAAAAATAAAAAAATAAAAGGAGTAAAACTTTGCTGTGTTTTTGGTATTTTGTCAACAAACTCCGTGAGGAACTTCTGACAACGAGTTCTTTATCATCTCTCAAAAAAAATCTTCCCTGTTAGAGAAATAATCTTTCTTCACAAGTTAACAGACATTTAATTAACAAAACGCAGCAACCTTCCACCAGATTTCTGCAGAGGAATGAACCTAAAGCTTGGGTGATGTTTCAAGATGGGCTCAATGAAGATCTGCTGAAACTTGCAGGCTGCAACTCAGAGGATGGCGTCCTCTTTCTGCCTTGGCTGTGTACGTCTCACTATTTCCTTTGCATTCAAACTGGCAATTATGCAATCGTGTGATCAGATATCAACAACTCAGAAAGCAGTATGACTTTATGAGGGGATAAACTGCAGTATCTGACAGTCAATATCAATATCTAATTCTTTGAAGGTCCTGATCTACTGCAGTTTAAGAAGCCGAACCGGTTTTAGTGCTGTGAGCTACTTCCTCCTGCTAAGCTGTAACAAAGAGATGATGACTTTGGACTTGGACACAGTGAACATACTTCTCCTTTTCTCAGTTACTCTTCCCATGTTTTCCCAGAAGTTCTCTCTTTTAGGCCTTCTCGCTTTAGCACGTCTATGAGACAAAACAGCAAGTGCAAGTAGTTTGCCTGCTATCATTTCTGGTGAACGACGGCTGCTGCTGTTAACATCAAGGGCTGTCACCAACCTGTCTTAAAATTTGTGTCATATCTTGACTGTAGCAGGGTTTCAAGACAGAAAACACAACCTTACAGCTCTTGCATGCACCATTTATCAAGATTCTGACAACAACTCAGTCCCAAATAAATCAAATAAATGAAAAAGCTGTTAGGTACAGGGGGCATTTCAAATACGAAGCGATACGCATGCGGTCATCAAAGATAATATTTGAAAAATTATTGCAAGGAATTAGCAAGATATCCAGGAAGAACAAAATACGCTCAGTGAAACAGAAATCTTACTGTCAAATAAACTCACTCTATTAGAAGGGCTCTACACATAAATCTTAAGAAATAAAAGAAAACATGTTTACAGGAGTCTTAAAGAAATATTTTAAATTAAGTTTTCAATCCAAAGTCAAGAAAACAGTAAAAGTTTATTTCTACTCCGCTCTTTTTGGCAGCATCTGGGAGTTGAATTCATATAAGACTTGACCAGAACATACTATGGGCAGGAGCGCTAGTTGCATCCACTTTCCATTAATGTAAATCTATGATATCTTTGCTGAGACTGGAAAAAATGCTGCTGTCACTGCACTTTGGAGTTATGAGAGCTGGCATTTTACATGGTACATGATAGTCGCTAAATCACAATTACAGCCACACCAAACTTGAGTCGATGTATTTGCTTCTTACAGCATTTCCTCCAGAAAAATGTGGATTAAACTTAAGTTTTTACAGCAACAAGTTAACTTCATGAACTTTTGCTCCATCTTACCCCTGACACGAGGCTGAGACACAGGAGCAAGCTGCAGTTACACACTCCACTCCTCAGAGTCTCCGGTGTTGAGCAGAGCAATTGTTTTGAATTCCATGAAATAACAGAATCATGATACAACATTTTAGAGCCATTATTTTATTTACATATACTCCTAATTCAAGAGTCATTTATTATTCAGGGAGACAGCTTGCATGGGTTCTGGCCTAATGAGGCAAAGGTAACCTTAAACTGGGTCTATACAAGCATGCAATTCAGTAACTACCATCATAAGCTCCTCATCAACAATACCTAGAAAAAATTTAATAATGGTCAAAAAAAATGTATTTATCTTGCACAATGTGTAAGCGTATCCTCAGCTCACTGTCAACAGAACAGCCAGTCTCAAGTTTAACAAAAACAATTACACTGGTTTTGACACGTACAGCGACGAACAGAGAATTGGAGGATGAAAATGAGATAAAACACATGTAAAAACAAACTCAAACCAGCTGAATACTCCAAAATAAGTATAAAATACTGCCATTTTTCTAGAAAAAAATCTCCCTCAAAATCCTGTTATATTTTAAGACCTCACATTTAAATACACATGGATTTTTCTGAACTGTATTCTTCTCTTTTGTTTTACATGTAAAACATATCTTTAGCACTACAGTCACTACAATTAAAGAGATAGGAGTGAAGGCACTTTTCTTCATGCCAGTAGTATTATGCCAATTTTGTACTGCTACCTATTTCTGATTGTATATAATACCAGTGGTTGTAAAACGGATTTTTCTCTATATAGATCAGAAAAGCTTTTACTTCTATCCTGCTTTACTTTATAAATTTGGTACCTATTGCTTTGTACTGAAAAATGCATCCACATAGTTCATTCTGTTTTATATGAATCTGTAAACATTCAAGACATAACTGCATGAATAAGAGATTGCAACAGCTTTAATAAACATTTTTCCTCTTATTAAAGCCTAATACTGAAATTGTATTGCCTTCTGCCATTTGAGACTTTATATTCAGTGAGTTAGTTCCTGCTTTCCTAAATTACATTTTCTCATGATACAAGTGCATAACTTTACTGTGTAGGCTGCAAATCTGGTGGGAAAAAAAACATTTTTTAGAAATGTCGAGTACTATCCGATTATCATTTTGTGGCAAGTTTTCCGCCTACATTAAAACCCACAGATAGTAAAAGTCAAAAGGAGCTGTGTTACACACCAGCTTGGCTCCAGAGGGAATATAATTACTGCTTTTGTACTGAATTTAGTGGCTTTTTTTTTTTTACCACTTTACATTTCCAAAACTGAGCCCGGAAACAACTGTATTTTAAACTACTTGTGTTATATTAAAATATATGTTTCACAGCAGCCATATTTTACATTTTCCCAGTTGCTCTGGATTCTGAATATTCCCAACTGCTCTATAGATGTAATACTATTTTTGGTTGAAGATTAATGCTTAAAGATATCTACAGAACTCCTATTTTTTAAAAATCATCCACCTGCTCACAGACTCACTGGTGCTGCAGTTACATGGGCTTGGGATGAGTAACGCTGGCATCGCACACCAAATGCTGGGCATCTCACTGACCACAGCTGTGCCAGAAATTAAGTGATGTATTATAAAAGCACTTAGCTTGCCGCATTGGAGAAAGGCCAGCTCTGGAGCATCAGTGCAATGACACCGATTGTTGCAGGGTAGGCAGGCAATGGAGCAAGCTACTTGAGTGGCAGGATCCATCCCAAGGAAAATCAAGGCTCTGACCCTGCACAAATTCCAAATCATGCAACTGAGTTCAAAGTGCAGATGAACCTGGCTCTCATGACTTGATTTTGGGGGATCTGGGCTAAAACACTTCTGTGAGAGCAAGCTTTGGGGTAGATCCTTGCTTTGACTTCTATTATACAAAGTGTTCTGCAAATAACAGCAGTTATTTCTTCAAGGCAATTATACATGTTTTAAAAAGAAACCCTTATATAAGCCTTTCACAATTGAGGAAAGAGCAATTAACTTGCATAATTGTTAGCTGGGACCTGTGGTTTCAGTAATGCAGCTCAGCATGCCTTTAAAATGGTCAGACACAGGCTGTTAAATAGCATGCACCGGGAAACGCTGCCATTGTGGAGTTTTATCCTCTTTTTATGCATACACAGCCCCGTCACTGCAGTAAATAGAGGGTAGATGTAGGCAGAGACGACCTTCAGGAACAGTCCTCAGATACCAATTCTATTTCCATAAATTTTATTCCCGTCCTCAAGACAGAACATTTCTCCATAGTATTATGGTTGGCTGAACAGAGCTGGAGGAAATGTGAATTAAAAATCCCATTAGAGTGGCACACGTATGACTCCATACAAGTAATGAGATATAGGAATTTCCATATGATCTATGCCTAAATAAGCATCAAGGGGGGTTTTGAATGCAAGTTAAAAGGTACACACTAATCATTAGAACAGAGAATTTGAATGCAAAAATAAATAAATAAATAAAATTTGAAAAAAATCTATGTGAAATCTTTTTGGCAAAAATTATTTTTAGTGAATAAAGATCCCATTATTTCAAAATTTACAGACATTCAGCATTTTATTTATGACTCAGCAATGCTTTGAGGGGAAAACAGTGATAATGCTGTGCTAGTCATATTACCGCCTCTCCACTGCAGCTTCAAGCAGGAAGAAAGCCTAACACGTTGGGCCAGCCGCCCTGGTATCAACTGGATCCCTAACCTCATGTTTCTAAACTCTGCATTCAGGATGCTCCTTTTTTTCCCTTCTCTTTTCAGCACTCAACATTTGCTTTATTTCAAATGACACCTAAATGTATTTTTTAAGTACTAAAGTAACTACATTTGCAAATGTATGCTCTTGCACAATTAATTGTTGAAAATGTAGTAAGAATTGTTCAAAAGCAGAAAGAACAACCTGGAGGTTAGCTGCTTACCTTCCTTGGAGAAAGGTGTGGCCCAGTGTCCATTACTGAAACTCCCTTTTTGGTAACTAAAGCAGCTACCTCACGAGATCATCTCGTGGAGGCATGCTACAGCAACACAAAGCAGGATTTTAAAGCAGAGCCATTCCTTTGCACGTTTTAACACATTGCAGTGCTCAGTAAAGATTGCTTTGCACTGACAGAGTGAATCAGCCAAAGGAGCTCATCCCTTTAATTGCTCTCATGTAAAATTACTTTTTTAAAATGTTCCTAATATACCCAGGGCAGGTAATGGGTAGAATTCACTAAGAATTCCAAGGCTGCTTCAAATTTGAACTTCTCTCACCTCTAAGCACCATAATATTAAAATATGGTATCTTTAACGGAGGATCTTTATGCTCATCTCTGCTGCCTGTAAGACAAATGCCAAAAACCCTCTGTGCTGAGTCAGAGTGAGCAGACGCAGCCGGGGAGCAGTGAGAGGGCGCACGGTCACCATGTGCAAAAGCTGAAGCACACCGTTACAGCCTCTGGTGCTGGTTCTGGGCCTTCATCTGCCCTCCCTGTCCTCCTCCTCCTGCTCGGTGCAGCCCTGCCTGGGAGGCAGCTCCCATCCCAACCCACCTCCCCTCAGTGAAGCGGGGTCAGAATGAAACCAACATAGGGAAAATTAACACAGAAAAAACACTTCAAGTGCAGGATTATATTTTCAAAAGCAGCCTGTGATTTTTGGAGCAACTGCTTTTAAGTCCTCCACTTGAGATGTCTTCAGTGCTATTTTCATCACAACTGAACATTTACTGCTCCCTCTGAAATTAGCAAGAGAGGTGGGTGCTCAACATCTCTGTAAGCCACGGCAGTGCTTTTGCAAGGGAAAAACGTTAAAACTGAATCATTTAAAATTAGGAGATCTAACTGCTATCCAGTTTTAGAAACAATGTAAAACAAACAATGTCTTGGAAATAAAAAAAAGGATAAATTAGCTCACAAGAAAATGTAGGGAAAAAAGTAGTGTTTTGAAATGCACATCATTCCCGCATCCACAGACTCTTGGCTTTTCATAGCCTTGGGGATGTGCCAGCATGCTGAAAAGATGAAAAACAACATTCTTCCAAAGGGGTCACATAGGCAACATGCTACCAACCATCGACGAATTAATAATACAAATGGTTTTACATTTATTTGAGAACACTTTCAATTAATAGGGCTCCTTAAAAGATCATTGGATATTTTATTATGGTGACATTTCTATACTGCGTGCTTCTGTGTGCAATTTATACTCTACAAAAGCTCTATTTTAACACACGAAAAGACTCCACTAAAATTGGGTATTTAGGTCATTTATATTACTGCAGTGAAGCGTCAGTTATTTTGTCTGATACTCCCAGCCATTCTGTACTTTGCCAAGAGTGATGTTTTCACTCAGAAAACTCTGGCGAGTCAGTAAAGGCAGGCTGGATCTGACCTGAGCTGGCACCAAGGTTAGGAGCGGGGAGGGAAGACTTGAATCTTCACTGCAAAAGCAAAGGCCCCACTCTGCGCCCGGGCAGCGGTGCTCAGCTTTCCCTCTCCTCGCCAGGACTCCAGGATTATCTCTCAACAGATGCAAAGAAAGAAAGAAGGAAGAAAATTTCTACTCATCAATGAAAATTTCTATTTAATCAATTCTATGCCGTGAAGTATCAAGCAACATAAGCAGAATATGCTGGTCAATTAGTAAAGAGTTTAGTTCACCACCCAGGTGAACTCTGAACACAAGCAGAAAGACAACAAACACCTGGCTTACAGTCTCAGTGGATAACCCAGAATCACCTCTGCTTTGACCACATATGCTTTTGGGTACCCTGGGTCTTCCCCAGTTCTGCCCACTGTAGGTGTCGGATGGCTGCCTAAAAGCCAAACCATTGTTAACAATATTGTTTGTAATTACACAAAAGCAATAAAAACCTCTAACTGCCGCATCCTTCAGGCCTGGGGGAGGAAAGGATGAAGAGGTCACTGGCAGCATCCTCTTCGTGTTGGTTTCAAGACAAGCAGGATTCAGTCATTGCTGGATGGACTAGGAATAATTCATCTTTCTACACCCCTATGGTACAAGCACTGGGACACAGAAAGCTTTTGAAAAGAGGTGGGGGGGCGAAAGGGGAGCGAGTCACTGAATTGCTCTTGATGCATACTCACCTTCAGCAGAGCTATGGTCTACTGCCACAGGACTCTAACACTCACAATCTTTTGCAAGCCTTTTGGCAATAATTGCAAATAAAACAAAACACAGGAGTTAACAAATCTAAAACTGTAAATGTTGACAAATAGGTAAAACTACAATACTTATTCTAAAAGCTAGTGAATTGTGTATTGTGTAATTTAAGCAGCAGCGAGTAAGTTTGCTTATGTCCGCTTTTTTTGGTACATTTTTAGGTAACCACAAACTGTATCCACATAGGACACAAGTCCAGAACAATAAAAACACATAAAAGTAACAGCATATGTGGTTACAACTACAGCAGTTGGCCTACAAACTCTTCATTTTCACTGCCCGCTGGACTTTCTGGTCTGTAGATGGCTGCTATTTTTCCTTTGCTTCTTGTTTCTTCTGTCAGCATCAAAAGAATGTCATCATCACAACTCATCTTTATCTTCTGTCACTCTTAGCTAGAATCAGACCAATCTACACGGGCACTTCAGCTAGCAAAATTACTCCAAATCCCTTTCATTAATGGACAACTAAATAATGATTTCTCTCAGGTAGTAACACTTCTTGTCACTTCCCTGCATCCATGTACTGAAAGCAGAAAACAATGATGCAACCTAAACTGTATCAGCATTGACAGTAGCATAGTAATATCCTTAATAGTCTTCAAACTGCTTTCTTTTGAACAAGACAAACAAAAGAAATCCATTTCCTCAGACGTTTCACGAACTGCACATTTTGAAATTTCAAGTCAAAATAAAGGGCATAGATGCTGTGATCAAAGAGCAGCTGCTAGCTTAATCCATCAGTAAAATGATCCAAACAAAAGCTTAAACTAGCAAAATGACAAGAATGCAAAACGTTGAGGCTAGAAGTTTCATTCACTGCAAAGGAAAATGTTCTTCTCAAATAACTGCAGAGAGGTGAAATATTCCACAGACATTACGATGTTTATGAATCCTCAGCTTCGAAGTATTTCATTGACAAAACCATTACAATCTACTACACAGCAAATGTAGTGTCTTCCCGGAGTTTCAAGCTACTTTTACTTCACTGCTGCTAAAGAAACCACCAGATTGCTTGGGCTATGGAACTAAGAGAGAGTGCAATTATTTTTTTTACTAAATGGCTTGTGCATCTAATTGGTTATTTAATACAACCAGTGGTGCAGGTATCCAAGTGGAACAGGTCTTATTTACTAAATTTAATGAGTTTTTTTTTTTTAGGAGAAGTTGTTGTGCAGTGCCTGAACAAAGAAGGAACTAAAATTACAGTATCAGAAAAACAGGCTACAGTCAGCTCAGAGATACAGCATTAACCAGATGAATGAAGGACTCTTCCCAGGCTGACACCTGAATTCAACAGCAGAGTCCATTGCTAAGGTTCTTTTTGTCCCCAGAGGACTGGGAAGAAAATACTTGGAGCAACGAAAAGTTCATATTTGAATTATGCCAGGAAGAACATGATACACTCTTTTTATAGAGTAGGGTAATTTCTGCCAAGGCTGTTGATCCTTTTATGTTGTCAGTGCAATACAAAGTAACATTCAACAGAAATAAAGAATACAACCCAAACCCATGTTGTAACAACTCCTGAACCTCATGGCATTGGCACACCAATAGGAAAGAAAGAAAATGGTGGGAGACAGGAGTCTCTTCATACATAGGCAGGATGAACACAGAAGGACAGGAGTCAGGAAGATGATTTGCTCCAGACCTCCTTACATTAAAAGGTATTGGAAGCATTGAACATTGATACACGGCCTTGTTGGTACATGCTGCACATTGAGGGTTTCGGAGGTTGTATTCAAAGCTACAAGGCAAGAATGCACCACTGAGGTCTCCCAGAAGAGATTTGTCCAAGTTTGTGTTAAACACTTTGGCTTCCCAGCACCCATTCCTGAAATCAAAGTAGCCAGTCCAGAGCAGGCTCACTTTGACCCCTTAGACATGTAACAGACCTCAACAAAAGAACACTTTTGACTATTAGACAGAGCGTTCAGATCTTGAGCATCAGGAAACAGAAAGGACAGCAAAACTGCCTTAGTGAAGATTATGCAAAACGTAGCTATAAAATACTGATTTTCATCTACATATAACAATTCAAATTAGCAATTAAAAAATTTCATGTACAACTTAATATTTCTTGGCCAAATCTGATGTCCTACAACACTCTGTCTTCCCGCTTGCCGATTCACAACTCCAAACTAGGAATCACTTGGCGGCTGTGACGACACACCGTCCAACTGCGTAGCCTAGCCCATAAGGGAAGATGAAGAGATGAAGCATCTAACTGCAGCTCCCTTGGGGCACTAGAAAGGCTGATTTAAAGCCAAATTGACTCAAAACACTTTTAACTGGAACAAATACAACATTCTGATATTTTAAATCAAGACTAATTGAAACTAAATGTTTCAATTTCTCCTCAACAGTTCCTTTCAGCTATACATTATTTTCCCTAAAACTAAGTAACTGCAGATTATTTTATATTTGGGATGTAGTCACCATTTTCCAAGCCAGGAGACATTATTGGCCAAATACATGGTCATTGCATAAAAAATGTAATTCAGCCAAGTTCCCAGTGCAGAGCTATTCATTCTTTAATAACAGCAACCAATTGTGTTTATGTTACTGTCTAAAAGCAGATCAATATACTTAAAAAAACAGACTTCCAAGATGATTCACTCTTCTGAAAATAATTCTCCACTGTTTTAAAACTAGCACTGATTAAGATTATCAATAAGGAAAGGTGATGCTTTATCAGAACAAATCTGGCATCCACCGGAAGACACAGCTGAACAAACACAATCTCGATGCTTTACAAACCTAACAGTAATTTACAGACTATTCCAGACTGCCTCTAGATTGATCATATCATTAGTTGGTGTAAACAGTCTTACCTTGGGAAAGTATTATGGCTTATACCCTTCCATATGCAGAATTTGCAGCCTTTTGGAGCACATAAAAATGATTTGTACTGAATCTGTTCTATATTTTCATGTATCTTATGTTTTTCCATTTTCTTCCAATGCCTGTGCTACCTATATTGAGTGGAAATCTGTGTTTGAGCTCGGAGCCACCTATAATTCAGTACATGATTCATACAAATATACAGCGCTTTGCAAGAGGAGAAATGTATGCAAGTATGTGGTAATGTAATAGAGCATACTAATCAGAGATAAAACTCTCCAACTCTGCTTTAAGGTGTTTCTGAAGCACACTAAAATCATTTTAACTTACGGAAGACTGAAGAAGGGAAAGGCTTGTGAAATAACTTCAGAAAAAACTCCTCCCAAATCATAACACTGATTGAACATTAGATTTTTTTTTTGTTACATCTTCCCAAATGCTGTTTTTAAATATTAGAATCTACAGTCCAGCAGACCATGCCTTCCACTTCCCAGTGAATATATGAGATTACTAATGAGATGATCATATTGAAAGATACTTTTTCAACAAGAACCCGGGAATTTAGTAGGTCGGGTCCACAAATTAGAAAAGATAAACTACCTTTTCAGTACAACTGTGATATAAAAGTCATTAATGACACTCTTTGAAGAAGTCCAAGTTAATTTTGAGTTCTCAGGTATCGGATATTGAATCTAATAAACCTGGGGAAAAAAAGGTGTTCATATAGTCTGTAATTTTATTTTAGTTTCAAATGCTATTAAAAACAGAGACCTCATGTATGTGAAGCCAGGCTTACAGAATACTATAAACTCTTAAGTAATGGCAGAGTCCACCTCAGGTGGCCTGTCCAATATATTGAACAAGTTGGCAACCGGGAAAGGGACAGACCTTGTTTTCTTTGATCCAAGCCAACTCCCCTAACAACACGTTCTCAGCAACCAGCTATTAAAATATTGACAATTAAATAAAACTGAACTGGCAATGTGACTTTTTCTTAAAACTTTTAAGATTAAACTTTTCTGTGCAGGGAGTCCTTGTTATTCCCTAATAAAGCAAGGAAACCAAATTCACTTACCACCAGCTGTAAGAGGCAGTCAGGTGCAAAACCCCTGCAGATCCCTTACACGGAGATAATTAAAGATAAAACACAGGAAGATGTTTTGATTTAAGCAAAGCCAGAGTCACAGGCAGTTACACACGATAAAATGATTAACATCTGAAGTCCACCAAAGATTCCTTTACCAGCTGTAGATATCAAAGTATAAATGCCTGCAGATGAGATACCTAGCTAAATTAGCTACAGCTAACTTCACAGTCAATAAGTTAGAGAAGAAACAGGGCCATGTGGAATCCAATTCAGCTGTTTCAGACATCTCCGTGAGGGATGATATTAATTACACCAACTACACTGACTAGCCTGTCATTGACTATAAACCTTAAGGTTACTACCTCAGATCAGCTTTTACCTGCTTTTCTACTGTATCTACTTCTAGCGAGGTAGCACTCAGACTGTTTAACAAAATGCTTTTTCTGCACTTGAATTCAGAATAAAAAACTAGACAGTGTCAATAAAAAGTGGAGATATTTTGTCTGTATGAACTTCAGAGATACTCATCTCTGCCCATGACGATGTGAAAAATCTGAAATATCAACGGACAAGAAAAACAGGATTTCTTTTTCTCCTTATTCAGGCTGTTTGTGACCTGAAGAGAGAGTGAATCGGCTGTTCATGATGGAAAGCTGGCTCACAATATATTTGCCTAGAAATCCACGTGGTGAAGAACACAGCAAAGCAAGGTGAGGTGCCTAGCTGTCCTCTGTAGTATTCATCCCTGTGCTTATAGACAGCATCCATTGATGCAAGCACATCAGAAGTCTCCGGTTCCACGTTTCTCAGTTCAGTTTAATTAACTCCCCTGACAGAAAGCAGGATAGCTCAGCTGTAGTATTTCACAGAGAATGAGCTGGGCTATGCAAATAGACCTATGCTAGTTATCAGTGGCACTTCATAGCCACAAGCTGACAAGTTTGTCAGCTCTAACACGTTAGAAAAATCCATAGCTCTTACGTGATAAATCTGCCAAAACAAAGTGGAAAAGCATGCATCTGCAAGCATTTATTACTTCTGTCGCTATCTTGATCCAGCACATAGAGAGAAGCAAAGGCATTTCACTTAGGACATTATAACATAGGCATGATCCAGGAAGCCACTTGTAATTCTTGTACCAAACCTTCCTACTGCAGGGTACTTGATAATCTTTCACAAATGTACTGGAGTCCACCTTAAAACTACCTGTATGCCTTCTACCCTCATACGGAGATTCAAGGCACATTGGTCAAGTGTTAATAACTGACCTCTATTTTCCATCCTGAATTCACTCATGGTTGTGCACTCATGGAGCACTAACGGTTCTCATGGATGCCATTACTGTCAGCTCTGTCCACCTGATCGTTCCACTGCAAATTCAAGTTTCTTAAATGCGAAACACTGGAACTGTAAACAGTTGCTCAGGTTAGGTTTTCCCAGTGGTTCGCTACCTGCACTAGTGATACCTCAGCATACACCTCTAAAGACACATTGCCTCACACCCACTGCCTCTAAATATAAACTAGCTAGACACACAAAGCCTCAATAGACTAATCATACTAATCCTATGATTGACAGTTAATACAGGTATTTTCCTTCTTTCTCCTGAATTTCCAGGAGGTACCAGTCATCAACCCAAAAGCATATAACTTTGCATTTCTGACTGATTTTAATCTCACATCTATTATTACCAATCTTCAAGGTCACCTGGTTCTTCTTTTTCTGTATTGTTTATACCCGTAAATTGTACATGATCAACTATCTCCACAGCTGCTTTTTTTTTGTCAGCATCACTAATGAAAACATTCTTCAACTCTTGAGAAAGTCTATCCAGCAACTTCTCACTAGCCTGACTGCTCCGCTTTCAACACTCACATGACCTACATACCCAATCTGCTACCTGCCTTACAACTCTACAGCACCAGCAGGAACAAAACTGCTCTTATCTATTTAAACTGAATTTACACAAATGCTCAAACAAGTTTGACGGAATCAGAGAGTGATTGAGGTTGGAAGGACCTCTGGAGGTCATCTGGTCCAACCTCCCTGTTCAAGCAGGGCCATCTGCAGCCACATGCCCAGGTCCACATCCAGACTGCTTCTGAACATCTCCAGTGTGGGAGACTCCACAAGCTGTCTGGGCAGTGCTCTGTCACCCTCACAGTGAAGAAAAGTTTCCTGACGTTCAGATGAATAGCAATTCCTGATTCATGTTCAACTTGGTGGCCACCAGGGCCCCAGGTCCTTTTGCACCATGTTGCTTTCCAGCCAGGCAGCCCCAGGATGTCCTGGTGCTGGGGGCTGTTCCTCCCCAGGTGCAGGACTTTGCACTTCTCCTTGTTGAACTGCATGAGGTTCTTGTCAGCCCATTTCTCCAGCCTGTCCAGGTCCTTCTGGATGGCAGCACGACCCTCTGGGGTATCTGCCACTCCCCCTAATCTTGTGTCATCTGCAAACTTGCTGAGGGTACGCCCTGACCATCCAGATCATTAACGAAGATGCTGGGCAGGACTGGGCCCAGTACTGACCCTGGGGTACCCTGCTAGTTACTGGCCTCCAGCGAGGCCTCATGCCTCTGAGCTCAGCTATTCAGCCAGTTTTCAATCCACTTCACTGTCTGCTCATCCAGCCCATACTTCAGCTTGTCTGGAAATGTTACAGGAGGCAGCACAGAAAGCCTGACTGAAGCCAAGGTAGGCGAGAGCCACTGCTCCCCCCTCCTCTACCAAGCCAGTCACTTCATCGCAGAAGGTTACCAGGTTGGTCAAGCATGGCTTCCCATTTGTGAATCCATGGTGACTAGTCCTAATAGCCTTCTTGTTTATTTCAAACGTTTTTAAAACACTGGAAATTACGGTATCTGTAATCAGGACTTCAGTAGATAAAAATGACACAGTTACATCTTTTTTAACGTAAATTTACGTCAACTAAGAATCTCTCACTTCAGTCTAAAGCATGTTTTTTTCTAGTTTCAGGCATACAGGTTTTTTTCCAAGTAACAAAGTAGATCACATGTGATTCACACAGTTATTTTTTCCAAGCGATGAGGGGAAAAATAAGAAGAAAATAGATTTTATACACACTTTCTATCCACATCTTAATATTTCAAGAGATTTCTTATGAACTTTAACAACCAATAAAAATTCCCTCTTAAATCCTATCCCCAAATCTTTGGTCTCTAATTATTAGAATCTTAGCAGGTAACCATAAGTATACTAATCTAGCAAGAAAAACTGCATTACTTTCTAGCTAAGTATATAAATCCTGCTCTCAACTGTTTTTCCTTCCAATTAAGCAGTTACTAAACTTGATAAAGCTTTTGGAAAAAATCCTATTGAAGATTCCAGAAACTCTTTTGACATTAGATGCCAGGATGAAATTTTGTTACCTGAATTCCAGAATAAATATATCTAATGATCATACATAAGAGTTCTGGTCACCCTCAGGAAATGTTTCAATGACCTGAATATGTCAGAAAGAGGGAGAAGCAAATGACCATACTGGAAAACACATGAATGAGAAAACAGTTAACCAACTATTTACTGTACCACCGTAAATAATTTTTACTGCAATTCAGCATATGCTTAAAATTGCTTAATTACTATTTAAAAACCATCTGTGATGCACAAGATATGATTTTGCTATACAGACTGTCATAAAGCATCATCTCAAATGCATCAGAAGACAAAAGCACGGATAGTTCTGCCTAGAAAGTCCAATACCACTGTGAATTCTGGTGGGAGACAGAGAGCTTTATCTTACCAACAGTTTAATTTTCAGGAAAGGCAACTAAAGGTAACAGATAAGTAAGTTTACATTAAGAATAAAATACCATTCTGATTTTCAGAAGAACTATTATTCAACTTCCACGTTTGCAGTTAAAATCTGAAAAAAACAGTTTAATGAATCTTGATATCATTAGAATAAACTACCAGGGGATAAGGAGAAAAATCAGTGCTTCTATGTTGTGCCCAAAAAAACTGAGACAACTTTTAGTGTTCATTTGTTATGTAAGTAAAAAAATGAAATTGTTAATAGCATAGAGATGAACACAAGACCAGCGAGTAGTCAGTGAAAACAAAAAGCAAAGGAAAAGCTAAAGGGAAAAAAGTAGTATCTTATTGTTCCTTTTTTTCTATCTCATTGAAGACCAGAAAAACACAGCTCCTCTTGGTGACACTGCGCAACAGCTGTTCCACGCCTGTACAACCACACATTTCTGAACTACCACTACACAGCTGCATAATATAACCTCAGATGTCAGCAAACAGCTTTGTGCCTCTCCATATTTTTTTTTTTGCATATAGCTGGTCACAAGAGATATACAATAACGTTTGTCCTCTTTGCTGTGTTTTCTCAGACTAAAGTGAAAAATAAGCACGTTACTTGAACTTAAAAAAAAAACACTCTGAAATTCTGGTACTTCTGGAACAAAGAGATTAACATTCTTCCATTAAGACAGTAGAAAGCTTTCTTCAAATTGACTTGCACTCAGTACATATTATTTCATCAGTTCAGAGATTAGATATGTGGGTAAACTGGTTTCCAAGGTAACTGGACTAACCATGGGGAAGTCATCAGGGTGATAAGTAATTCAAAAAATCTGGAAGGTACCATGTGGAAATAGAAGAGAAGTCGTTGAACTGTGCCTACTGAGATAAGCCTGAGATTTACTTATTTTACATAAAGTAGAATAGGATTACTTAGAACAGTGTTTCTAATGTTTAAACTACAAGGTCACGAATGGTGCCTGAAAATCTGACATGCAGCCAGAGGGGACGGTACGACGAGCACAAGCATGAAACCACTGACGCACGAGCTTCAGCGCTCGTGCATCCCAAGCTCCCTCAGAAGTTTTTACTGCAGTGCTATCAGGTAGGGTAAATCAGTGACACACACTCAGGCAGCAGCAGGGAAGCTGAAAAGTATTTAAAACAGAGGACATGGCTGAAGAATGAGTTTTAGGCTTTCGGAGGTCTACCGTTAAATTACGCAACAAATGCCACTGAAAACACATCAATGCAACAAACCTGGGCTTCTGAAGCCTGGTAATGTTTTTTTCAGATTTTAGAGCTCTAGGCAATGCACTCCTTAGAAATACAGTTATATAACAACATAGCAAAACATTTTGCTTATTTAACTGTTTAATTCTTATACGCAGACAAGCATCACTAAATACAGTACTTGAAGGCTGCAATTTTTGATTTGGATGCCATGATTCAGCAAATGTTTAAATTGACTGCACAAACTAGAAGGCATGAGCATTTCAGCCACAAAAACAAAACAAAACAAAACAAAACAAACTTACCATTTGGAGCAAATTAAAACATAACTGAGTAATAAAATGAAAATAGCTGACCTTAGATACTGCCTTCTAGCTTTGTTTGCTCTTCCTCTTGCACAAATTGCACAGCATATACCAATTTGCAATATCAACCCATACTGCAATTTAAATTCAAGGCAAAAAATGAACAGTATCTGTTTGCAGACAAGGTTTTTAACTGAAGACATGCATACATACAGAGTTAGAAAAAAGGTTTTGTATGCAAAAGCAGAAATGAAATTTTGAACAGCAATAATCAGCAAAAATAGGGAAAATATGTCTAAAAAGGTAATAGCTAGAATATAAATTGGCCATACACGCAGATGTCCTCGTCTCTAACACATACATCCTCCCTCCACGCCCAGTGGCAGTGCAGTGCTTTCTGAGCAAGCTTTGCGGAGAGATGGTTTACGGGCGAGACCCCACTGAAACACCTCCACCTGGAGGTCAGAAAATTTCCTCCCGGTCAGCTGCTACTCCCCAGTACCCTTTCCACTGGTAGCACAGGAATGAGAAGACCATTTTCTTCTGTGGAGGTGGAAGAGAGGCTTTCTGGAAAATCTGCTCTTTAAACAGTGGGGCAAAAACTCTGACGTGCAGCTATGGCCCAAGGTCACAACACGGAATGCATGTGAGGGACAAAGTCTGTCTTTGTGCCAGGGCCTAACTTGGGTAGTTCATTTTATTTATCTTAAATACATCACTATGGCACGCTAGATGCAAAGGATTCATTGTTATTACTCTATACTGTGGGAAACTACGTTACTTTTAGTTTTTCAGTGCTCCAAATTGCATTTCTGAAAGCTTTTGAAAAGACATGGGAAAGAAGAGACCAGCTCGTAATATCTGAAACACTTTCCAGAACTCAATCTGAAGATAAGCTGAAACAGCTTTGCTAAGCTTTGCAGTCAATGCAAATATCCCTAAATCACACAAAATTCTTGTATGCTGTTATATGCTTCTTGTGTACTAATTTCCTAATTCGTAGTACCAGAAAGAAGTTTGATACAGCACCAAGATGACCTGGCATAAATATCTTGTGCAAAAATATCTTGAGCAGATTCAAACACAAAATCTTCCAGGTTATATAATGACTCTGAAAACTACTTGAAGAACACAATAAGGGATACATTTTCTTAACATATCCACAGAGAGAAAAGAAATCCTTTTAGCTTGGCTAAGGAGAATTCACTGCACTACGGGGAGGCATGAATTTGGGTCTCACCAACAGCAGGACTCTACCACAATTCTACATCTGCCCACAATTTAGTAAAACAAAAACAAAACAAGCAAACAAACAAAAAAATCAAGGTCTGGGGCACATAGCAGTACAAAAGAAAAAAGGTAGGTATTATGATCCTGTAAGACACTTCTTAAAAGACTGGAAGTCCAGAGAGCTTCTCAATGTGATGGAATAATTGTTTGTTTGCTTAGCTCAACATCTCTGCATCAAGCTTCCCAGCACTTTCCGTCATATTTTAGCACAGGAAGAGTCACTGTACTTGTTATGTAAACACGCCTTCAAACACCACAGGAAAAAAAAAAAGGCCGCCATCTGTAAAAGAAGTAAAACATCATACAGCTGCCTCTACAGAATGGCACACAGATGAATCAGCCATCTCCTGCAGTTGCAGGAGAAAATTTTCTGATTCCTTTAAATGTTGCATTCTTCAAAAAAGCTTACCAAAAGTCCAAACACAAGACCCAGCTTTAGTCTCCGGTATAAGGAGAAAAATACAGGCTTACTTAGTCGCACACACAGGATCCTACGTACTCAATTCAACCATGAAAGGAATTTCGTCTTCAAATAGGAAGCCTTCTAAACTATGCCTTTAATTGCCACAAATAAAATGCTGTGAAACCATCAAATAAGTTCCACAAAAATTGTCATGCTATTACAACTCTATTGTACTGGATTCTTCTAATGACATAGATTACTTATAAATGATTCTACAAAATTAATATTTATTTGGGGTGGGTGGAGGACAGAAAATGGTGTCACTACATCAAAGTGCACCTTTGATTCCTCAGAAAAAAATTTCAGCTGGTGTTCACAGTCTCTTGTTGAATACAAAATTATTAGTAAATTCTATATCCACCCATCAGCCATTAGCATTTGGACAGGCAGGCTATGGAGAACTTTTTTGGCTTATTCTATGTAACATTTAAAACAAGACAAAGTATATGACTACATGGCAAGGTAAATTAGTCTTTTATTGAGCACCAAACAGCTACAACTAGACTGCCTTTTGTACCAACCTGCCTAGTATAATTTTAATTCAGGTACACCTAATTTATACTGCTGCCTGCAGAAATATATACACATATTGCCCATGACGCTTCCCCCACTCTTAAATCTCTTTTGTTTCCTGTACATAGCTTGATGCTGTAATACAAAGGAAAGGAGTACAGATTCTGAGAATTGTAATTTGTTTCCTACTTCTATTGGCCAAGCATATAATTACATTCATGACAGCTAATATTTTCAAACAAGTATCAAGTCACATTGGACTGCTGCTGCGAAGAAAGTCAGCACTATATCATAAAAACACTAGGAACTCAAAGTGCACGTTGAAGCTGCCTTCTCTTGCCTCCTCTGTATTAATTTCAGTTTCAGTTCTGCCAAAGATACCATTGCTAATAAACCCACTCTTGTCAGCCGGAGTTACACGTGAGGTATAATTCTGTCCACAGTACACATTAGCCACTTTTTTTTTAATTTCTGAAACCTGGCTTCGCATTTACTGAAGAGCTATTAAAATGAGTGCAGTATGTTTTGGAGGTGTTGAAGACTGCACAGAAGGTCTCCTGAATCAAAATGGTGAAGGACAGAGCAGTGGCTCTGGAATGAGGCAAGCACTTCAACAGATGCAGCTGCAGTTCCTAGCTCTGTCCACAGATTTCACCTATACCTGATTTACCTGTAGATCACTGAGCATACATTGTAAAATGCAAATCATATTTTCCTTCTGACAACAATTCATCAGTATCGTAAGATTCCCAAAAAGTAGTTATCTGAATTTTTAAATTTTTATTTAGCACTAAAATTTGAAGCTCTCAGTTCTTCTCCTATCTCTTCTAGTAATCCCAGCTGCATAACTGTTCTTTCTCTGACTGTTTCTTGCCCTACTACGTTATCTATGCGGCTTATTTATGTTCATTACGTAGACAAAGAGACATTCTGGTCACAAACTGAGTACCTCACTAAGGCCCTGACTGTATATAAAAACCTTGGCAGCTTCAAGACATGAATAAGAAAGTCTATCCTGGTTATCCAGGTTTTAGAATTATTCGAGTTTCTTTATTCATTGATGTTATATTTATCTTTTTTTCCTTGGGATTATGCTCCGCATTCAAATTGCTTTAGAGTAGTAAAGTTAAATGTTACTTTTCTTCACCTTTCAGGCACCACTTTCAAATAAAATAAGAGAGACAACCTAAAAAGAAGTCAGGTTTCAATTGATACTGTACTTGAAAACAGCATGGAAAAGCATCCAAACAGGAGTGTGGTTTGAGAAACAAACACTGTTTATTATCACTAACTGGGGACTATACCCAGTAAAGTATTTATGGTCTTATTAGTTGGTCAAAGCAAAATACAACACTTTTGTGCTGACTGAATTGAAAATCTGGAGTTGAATCCTTAAAATCCGACAAAATCCAAAGGGAAATTAAGTTGGTTTAGGGGTGTTGCCCCACAAAATAAGCATAAACATTGACAACAGCCCTGCCCTGGAGTCAAGAATCAATGCACTGAGTACTGCAGCTTCTCTAACTTCTGTTGCTTCTTCCAGCTTACACCCCTAATGAGAGCTGCAGACAGATGCCTCCCTTTATTCGGGACTCAAAGCCTGCAATTCTCTCTGGAAGGCAAGTGACTGTCACCTTTAATCAAAAGAAAAGGAAAGACCTGACTTCTTGAAAGCCTATCCAAGAGAGGAAGAGACAGCAGTGCACCATTATATAAAAGGCCAGGTGGTTGTAACACTCTTCCACTACTTGAGAGTCAAATTTGATTACCTTTAAGTTAAAGAAACCTTTTTTTATCCCATAGCTCCTTATATATTTCATTTTAAGGAGTCCTTCAGCAAGTCTCAGATCAAAAAAAGCTGCCCTCAATGTTGAAGGGGAATAGTCTAAACATTAAGCTGCACAATCATTTGTGCTCTTTCCAGTGCCAGGACCTGCAAATTCCTTCTGTACAGATAGTGGTTGTGGTCCCATGTTCATCAGAAAGAATGGAAGAGCACACAGTTTAACCTACAGCATGATGTTTGGGCAGAAGCTCTCCTGCAAAACGAAGGAGGGAGGTCTGAGTGCCTCCCCTTCCTAGGCACATGCTCCAAAGATGGTAATCTTTTTTCCAATGTCTTTTATTAACTGCCTGCACAAGCCAAAGTTTTCATAAATACTGACTATAGATTTGCAACACACCTGAAAAAGCTGCCAGCCTTCACGAGACAATGTATATGCACTCCGAGATCACTAAACAAGAAACCCCATTAAGCAGTAACAAAGGTTTTCCAAGCGTCTTCTTGATCAGCTTAGAGTTGTGATGTGATCACACAAAGGAGACTTGCTGACTAGTAATTAATCTCATCAAGAACTGCTTTCAACTGAAGGCACTACACTCTCTTTCATGAAGCTGATGGCATTTATTAGAAGCTGTCACCCAAAAACACAGGATTTTTTTTAGTTACACATAAAAAGTACTGAAAGCCAGGAACTTTAAGTCATTTGCTTTCTTTTCAAAGTAGCTTTGCTTTTTTTTTTTTTGCATTCTGCTAGATATTGAAACTGTTTCCAGCAAAGCCTCAGCTCATCCTTTTGTTACAATGAGGTCTACCTGAAGTAGACTCTTTCTGACACAACTCTTGTAACTGGATGAAGGGACCATCTCGCCAGTACTTAGTGTAATTAGGCAGCAGATTACATGCTCACAGTGTTTTAAGACTCCTTGCAGAACAGACTGCAATTCCCAGGGTCTGCTGCTTTGGGAATACAGTCAGAGCAAAGAATAAAGGCCAGTACTCCCTGCAATCCTCAGATTTTGTTTTTTCATCACAGGTATTTTGCCGTGGCTTCCTTTTCTTGGTTCATTCTTTTCTAGCAGATGAGCCGTCTAATCCTTCTCTTACAGCAGACTGTAGACAAAGCTATATGTTCTTCCTTAATCATGATGTGAAATTGAAATGCCTTTGTAGTGCAGATCCAGTGTATCTGTAAGGTGAGACTGTAAAATAGGTCAAGTACTGCTAAGTCACTGAAGTGGTTCTATAGACACATGCATATCAAACTTCTGCATTGCTGGAGCAGCACTGAAAAAAATCTTTTGAAAATCCTCTATTCCATGATGTGGATCTTGTCACAATCTTAGCTAAAAAGTACCCTACAATATCATTGATAGGCTTTTAGCACAGGTGGGAAGCGCACTGGCAATTCATGAACAGGTTCCCTCTCACTTTTATGGTCTTAACTATGCTTTCATCTTTAAGAAAAATTCCCATAAGTCATTTCAATTGGACAAGCTTTTTAACATTGTCACTTTGTTTCGCTTTATTATGCCACTCTCAAATTTTTTATGTTCCAAATTTTTGCTCACTCACATTCGCTTCTTTGAGTTTACTTGCTGCCACATACCTGTGAGAAAAGGAAGCACTGCATTTCAGTGTTGCTGTTATCCTGATGCTCACTCTATTCATCACTACCATAACATCAGAAAAATTAGTGCACTTCTTCATTGGCATTATCATGTCTGTACAGCAGCCCTGTTATGAATGCATGCTAACACCTTATTTTTTATTCCCTATGTGCTAACCGAATGGTGCAGAAGACCTGGCACATGACTCAGCTGTGTTGTAATGACAGCCTCCAGCACTGTTGTCTGTCCTTCTCATACGGTACGGTTTGCAGGTACACTAGTTCAGATGCATCATGGCAGTGAATGCCACTATAAATTCAGAATTTTCTCTCCTTCCGCTCTCGCCATGTCTGATATCCCATCACGTGCCATCAGGAATTCTTGCACGCAAGCTCAGTGAACTGAATCAGAGACGGTGTTGTGACTACTAAAAATCTATCAGTACTAGTAAGCTAAATCACTGATCAAGTTCATGATGGCAGCAGGACAAAGGGCTGTTCAACGTCACATAGTCCCCAAAATATCTTATTTCTGATGGTAACTCTCTTAGTTCTGCACCTAATACACAGATACGGATATTGGCGCAAGCAGCTAATACAAAGAAAGGTATTTTAAATGTAGTTTATTCTACATTTGTACTTTTTCCTCTTTAGGAACTTAATAAAAAATGGGGTCTAAAAGGGGTCAGGGGGCTGTCTTCCTTCTCCTCTGCTGCAAAATATAGAATTTTGATCTTCATTTTCAAAGTAATAAAAGCCAGTCCTTAAAAGACAGCTCGTATTCAGCAAGTCAACAAGAGGAGCTGTATCTTGGAATTCCAGTGCTAATGAAAGACAAAGAATTTGATCTAGTATTTCATGATTATAGTACCAGCCTTGTTAAATAGAGAACAAAAAATACCTTATACCAGACAGAAGTCACACCATGCTTACCCTTAACAGACATTTTTACTACTCCCGCCTAGCAGATTTACCTTTCACTGCAAAAATTTTTGCAGATAAAGCAAGCCCCACACCCTTGGGAGCATTATGTTTATCATCAAAGAATAATTTACAGAGTTTTTAAAACAAAAATTTCTCTTTCAAAACCTTTTGATGAATTACTACAACAACACTCTATTAGTCAAATATCCGCATATACAAATAAATGTGTTCTTTTAATTCTTACTTTTCTGGGTGTACAGATGTGTATTTTAAAAAGGGGAGACAGCAGATCTGCCTATAACAGCTGGCCAGATGAAGCAGATATTCCCTGCAACACGGCTCAGAGAAGATGATGCTTCTCTCCTCTCAGGTGTCAGCCACAGCTAAACCAGGTTTAAGGAAAACTGCAGTGGAAAATATGGCACACCTAAGTTCGGTTGTCTCACACAATAAAGAAGCAAGCTATGAAAAGCAAAGAGTGAGATCAGATAGGAAGATCTGCGGAGAGAAAAAGAGCAATCAGAGAATGAAGAGCATTTACAGCGCCTCTATGGATATGAAGGTATACATTTCACAGACACTTTTTAAAACAAAGTTTAATCATAGCGTCACAGAATGGCTTGGG
>VXAL01015310.1:12871-23365 GCA_013399475.1 Chauna torquata
CCCCTGCAGGTGCAAGAAGCCAGTTCTGAGATAAGCCTACATATAATCAACAATAGTAAGAAAACTTAATATAGTAAAAATGGAAATCTCTGAAAAACTGTTGTGACCTTAACAAAAAAGTAGGAATTAAGGCGCTGCTAACTTTTTCACACTCCTCATTCCCTCTTCTGTCTCTCAATGCAGAATTTGCCCTTTTTGGTCACGAAGGCAGTTGCACGGCCATATTCAACCTAAGTAGCACAATGAACGTATCCTGCTTTTGTTTTTGTTCATTTCAAAATCAATGCTTTTAGTAGAACGATCTTTTACATAAACATTTATTTCATGTTGAAATCAACTGATGTTTCAGGACTCAGATGCCAGAGCTATGCTGTGTCAGTCAAGCTTCTCTTTGCCTTTGCAACAGCTCTCCACTCATGAAAATCATGAGAGAGAATGCTTTTTTACAACAGACAGAACCTGTTCATGGTAGTTACAGGTCACTCAAAATCTAGTAAACTGATCAGGCACAGTTGAACACTGAGATTAACACTTAAAAATAATTTAAAAAATCATTAGGACGTATTCAGCCTAAGCAGCCAGGGTATTGGAAACTAAAGATGCAGCTCTTTGCATATAATTTCAAAGGATTTTCTAAGTTTTGTACTATTTGCTTTACTGTGCTAAGAATACAAAAGCTTAATTAAGAGTTGTTTCTTAACAGAAGAAAGCTGTATTGAGGCTTGATTGAATGACCATTCATCCTGTCCACCTCCCTTGCAGGTAACACCACAGAGGTTTTAGTGAAAACATAACAAGCTTGTGCATACTGCTATCATTATTTCATCCAGTTAAAAACTAAGCGTGCTTTTTTCCACAGAAGAAGTGTGCATACCAACAACATGAACTCTCACAAATATTTTTGGCCTCATTTTAAATGCTATTGTATTCTTTCTTGTTTTCTTTAAACATTTCCCACCCCACCATTCACAGTTCAAAATACCTTTGTTTCAACTTTTTTTCTCCACTGTTTTAATACACAACTACAGATACATAGGCATACATACATATATATGTATGTGTCTTACCTCAGAATCACACAAGCAAAGAACGTTAATTAAAATGTATCTGATTAAAATGTCAAATGCTGTCAGAGCATTCCATCCTTGAAACTATATTGGACAACCGTTTAGATTTACTGTACCAACATGTGCAACACAGGTCAAACAAACAAATAAAACAAAACAAAACAAACAAACAAAAAAACAACAAAAAACCACCACCAAAGTTGAAGTTGTCAAATGAGAGTATTAAAACGTTACCCCAATCCATGGTCACCTTCTTAGCTCAAAGATATTGTTCCTTTGCTGTGAAGCTTTAATCAATTGCTTGACATCATCAGGACTGCTTTCCTTTTTGGCATCTCACGCCAACCAGGTTTCCTTCTCAGGCAAGTTATCCTTCCTGACATCTTCCAACCAAATACAGTAACATACACAATGCCGAGGGGAGCTTTGTACATGCTTTGACCTTTGCACATGTATTTTTGATCATACATTACTCATAACAACATAGCTTTAATTCTGCATTATGATGCTGTGTTGAGAAAGCAGAGGGTACACTTGTCAAGTGAATTCTTGAAAAGGTAACCAACTTGCAAAAAAAAAGTCTTAAGGGTAAATCAGAATTTTCTTTTCTCAGAAGAGATCACAAAGGCTGTACAAATCTTATGCTAAAACTTTGTCAATTAAAACCTTATGCCAAAACCTATTCCCAGATATTGATGTAAGGAAAATAGCACAGATTATTTTGTCTCCTCAATTTGGAAAGATGAAACTTTCTGTCATGAATTGGATGACACTAAACTACTTGGTTCTTTGACAGATCTTTGAAGAAATCAGTGATTACAGTGTACCCTGCTCAGAACTAATCCCCTAGGATTCAATTCTAGGTTAACCACAGTGTGCCAAACAGTTATAATAAAAAATCCAAGCTGGTACAGAGACTCAATTCAGGTATTTGGTCATGTATCACATTCCCATGCAATACTATCTCCAGGAAACATGGTAAGCTAATGGCTGGGAAATCTTGCCATTCACACTGTTGACACACCCTTCATCAGCAGTGTCAGCCAAAGTGGGTGGCAAGAGGTTACTCCCATGCAAACTCCAGTGAGTGCAAGTCTCTTGCCATTTGGGAACTATGACCTCTGGCGGACTATCCCCAAGAACAAGGATTATCGTTAAGGACAGGACTCTCACAGAACTATGATGCAGTATCCAATTTCATCAGCACACACACAGGCTCTGTCCCTAAGACATACTATAGAAATTGCTAATTTCAGAACAGGGCAAAAGCAGTTCCACGCCTGGTTGGATATTATCTTGTGAAAGCTTTGTTTTCCAGTTGGAAGTTACAATTCAAAAAAAACAAAAAAAACAACTTCTCTGCCTTTATGCACTGAATAACCACATTAAGTCTCCTGTGCAGGACATGGCATAACTTTAATTAGCTTCAGTTTTATTTGTGGATTAAAAGCAAACAAAATGAAGGACTGTAATGAATAAAAAAAAAACTCTCCTTTTGAAACCGGCCTCTGTATGTTCTAGAAAAAAAATGGTTTAAACTTTTATCTCCTTCCTCTGAATTCCTGAGAGTCTTAGCTACCCCTGGATTCTCTCATCCTGGCCTCTCAGGAAGAGAGGAAAGGAACAACATAACCAGGAAGCCATTTTGTGAATTCCTGACATGGAACAGAGTTGGCCACAAATTTTAGAGACAGCAGCTTTTTGCTAGCTTTGTATCAAAATAAATAAATAAGTTATCTGTTGTGCACAGGTCTTTATTTTAAACTGCCTGAGAAGTAACAAAACTCTAACATAGAGTAGTGTGCGGAAAAAAAAGTCCATAAAAATTTAACAAAGCTGAAAACAATTTACTGGGGTGTCTTCTAAAAAGAAACTAGTAAGATAATAGGCTATGTCAAACACACTAGGTCCTTTGTGGAACCACTAACCAAGCATGAGCACAGGATGAGACTGATCCCCAGACCTTTCAGAACATATTGCAAAACCTGCAAGCTTTCATTCTCCTGATTTTGAAAGGCCTCTTAATCAGACCAAGCTCTTACTTTTTGATTCCCTATGAACCTCCATTTTAATTTTTATTCTTTTGCTCCTTCATAACAATATTCTTACTAAAAAAGCAGCCATTTTTGCTGCTTTAAGTCCATATTCTTTAAGGTGGCCAAAAGCAGTCCAAAAAACCTTGCAGTCTGCTAAATCTAGTAATACTATGTTGTTGAATTCCAGAGTTTAACAGCAATGTCAGAATTAAAAAATCAGCAGTAATGTGCCTCTTTCAAATACATGTTGTTTGTTTCTTCTCCTTTAAGATTCCTTTGTCTAAAGGGAATAGTACTGAATTAACAGCAGCAGCAAAAATAATTTCAGTTCTTTTCAACTAAACTCTCACTCAAGTAACATTGTTCACAGACCACTACTCTGGTAGCCATAATTATATAAAGAATTACATAGCTAAAGGGAATAGAGGGATATGGTCAAAATGTTGTCTTATTAATATCTTGTATTTAAAGAGTGTTTTAGGGTTTGTTTGTTGGCCTCTTTTTCACCACTTCATTAAGCAGTTAAACGGGGTTTAGTGTAATTAACTAGGCCATAACTTTAGCATTGTCTAATCACAGGACCACCTAGGTATTACAAGATGGCTGAGTTGCAGTAAGATTTTAAATACTCTACCTATTTCATTAAAATCAAAACATTATCTTTTTATAAAAACTCCAGATTCAGGAAAAGATGGCAAAAGAGAACTACATAGAAATGAGATATATAGGTGGAGTGCAAAATGATACCAAATATATTAAAAGCAAAACCTACTTGGAAACAGCTTGAAAGATACTTCTCAGCTACACAATAATCTGGAAGTTACTTTGTACTAGAACAATGATACTGAAAAATAGAATTCTTCCTCTCGTCTTTTTTTCCATGTAACCAAGTTATACTGTCTCTCCTGTACCGTCTGTCCTATCATTTTCCACTACTGAATACAACTTTCAAAAGCAGTGAGGAGAGCACTTTAGTAAAAACTAAAAGGAAGGCTGGACAAGAGAAAGGCAAAAGCATATAACTAATTACTTTTCTGTTGAAAAGCAGACTTGAAAATGACAATATCAGCTTAGAAAAATACAGGAAAATGATTGAATAATTAGATTGAAAAGAAAATATCTTAAGAGCTTCCCATCAGTAGTATATTACTGCAAATTTATAGGCAATATGAATCAAAATGTTGTAACAATGAGAATACAGATTTTTTTTTAAGATCTTGACGTCGAAATGCAAAACTACAAAAAGCTAAATATTCAGCCAATTAAAGAAAAGTAACATTTTGTCAGTTACATTGACCTAACTTATATACTCGATAATGGTATATTAGAACATAGTAATGGAAAGAAATCTAGAGATTTCATGCTACAGACAAACAATAAAGACTATTGTGTTAGTCTCAGCTAACATATCACTTTTCACAATGGTAATAATGTTAGTGGATCTTCAGGATATAACCAGAAGAAAAGTTAGAGACCTAGAAAGATTAAGCTCATGTTTTTAAGAGAAAATATCTGAACATACTTATATTCCAATGAAAACCTTAATAACAGAGGAAACACACTTAAGCATTACTTTAACGTGGTTCCAAACAGAAAGTCTCTACACAAAGCAGGTTTTCAGGCAGCAATATCAATATTCCCTTGCCATCTTCTCCTCCCCTATACCACCATGTTTTTAATCTCTTTATTTTATCTCCCATAACTCTGATTACACACACTCTGGAACATGAACTTTATCTCACATGACTTTAACGGCATCTTCAGAATACCAGACAACAAGTTTAAATCAGCAATTATCTACCAATGCTACCTACTTTGTAAGCTAAGGCAAGTTCAGAGAACAGCAGCAAAAGGTTCCTAGGATAATATTAATTTTAAAATAAAAAAAAGTTGACATGTATATCTACTTAATGTACAACTACACAGAAAAAACAAATGCTTGAAATGCATTGACACCAAAAAGGGAAAAAATTTACTTAAGTGTACTATGTAGAGAGTTAAGTGGCACACTGGATGCAAACAAAAGACATATCAGGGGGCAGGAGGGAAATGGGGGAAATTTCAACAGCTAAATCAGGCAATGGAAAGCCAAAGTGTTCAAATTACCCTCAAATGGCAAAGAAAGTCTATGTTATAACCTGCTTCCAGCCAAGCAAGTGTTTATATACAATACATACCATATTCTCCCAGTGAAAATATCTGGAGTGATGTTTTGAAAAAGTTTCAAGATTTTAGTTGAACAAATAGCTAGGCACCTACACTTTTGATAATCTTGTACAACAAGCTTAAGATAATCTATTAGCACCTATTTAGCACCTATTCAGTCCAATAAGAGCATAAAACTCCTATTAGAAAAAGTATGTAAGTTTACATGACTGTCCTAGAGACAAGCTTGTATCAAAATACATATACACACACATTACATACATTTATCTTTAGAGGACTGAAGACAGCATCCCCCAAAAGCTCACAAGGACCAACCTTTGCTCGTTTCTTCAAAGTTAGAACTTTTGAACAGCAGCAGTTCTAACAGTCTGACACTTTCATGAGTTAGGCAAGTAGGTTTTATTAGCTTGCCACTTGTTAAAACTAGAGAAATTAAATACTAACAACAGCAAAACAACATTCATTACTGTATAAATGAATCTTAAGTCTTTTGTTGTATAACAGTAAAAAAGCCTTGTATTATTTGATTTATACACATAACAGTTCTTATATCCATAGATCTTATTCACTTTACTTGGATGTGTTTTTTTAATAAATATTTAAGTTATCTCAGGTTGGATACTGAATATTCATAGGGATAGCTGGATATCACTTTCAACTGAATGCTCTAAAACTACAAATAAATAAAGAAGTAAGCACCTTTACTTTACAATTTTACAATGGAAACTTGGAGTTAAGAGAAAACATTGTCCCATCTTATCTTCTAATTGAATCTTAAAGACAATCCAACATTTATATATTGTGATATTTAGGTCTTATAAAAATTAAGGTTTCTTTCACAATGTTAATTCAGCTGGCTATAATTACATTCAGTTAGAATTTTCTTTTGCTGTTCACACTCAATTTATTAAGAATTACAATGCTGCAAAAGCCTATAGTAAACAGACTACCGTACTTGCTGCAGCTGAATTGGTGCTATGGGGGAAATCTGTGTATCTTGAAAGTACCGTGTCCTCTTTCAAACAGATATAATAATATTAGCATAATATGTTAAACTACATTTTACCTTTATTTAAAGGGAAACTTAGAAAACAATGAAATGGCATAAAACTACCAGGTAGTGAAAAAAACACATAATTACTAAAAGAGTCTCAGACATTCAATAATATGTGAATTATTTACCTTGGTTGCAATGTCAGCTTTATAATTGTCTTGCGTGGCAAAGAATCTTGGGAAGATTGAATGTCATCCTACAAGAGAACATCTCTGAATTAGTTTTTAAATATTCATGAGTGTATATTCTATGAGTTTTGTCAACTACACAAACTCTATGAAGTACAAAACCATGGTAACCATACCATAAACAGAACCCTATTTTAGCACATTACACGGGAAGATGTAAACCTCACTCTCTTCAAAAAGTGATTTGTCATTTTTATATCATAACCACTAAAGACTTTAAATAACTCTACACTGACAAAAGAAAAAAAATTCACTTTTACCAATTCAGTGGGAAATTTTTGCTTCCACTAAATGTCCGTTATTATTAGTTACTATTATCAAATCGCCACACCATGCTTCCATTCTTGTATACCAGGAATCATAATCACCAACATCCTTCAAATTTTGCAAACAGTTAACATATATTTATAACTTTCTTTTGCTATATATTTACTCTCTGAAACCCTACAATCCTGTATTTTTGTCACAAGGACTTAGAGTTTAGTCTCTTTTCAGTTGTGCCCAGTGACAGGACGAGAGGCAATGGGCACAAACTGAAACACAGGAGGCTCCGGCTCAACATGAGGGGGCACTTCTGTACTGTGAGGGTGACAGAGCGCTGGAACAGGTTGCCCAGAGAAGTTGTGGAGTCTCCTTCTCTGGAGATATTCAAAGCCCGCCTGGATGCCATCCTGCGCAACGTGCTCTAGGTGATCCTGCTCGGCAGGGGGGTTGGACTAGATGATCTTCAGAGGTCCCTTCCAACCCTGCCCATTCTGTGACTCTGTGATTTTTGTGACAGATCTTGTCATTACCTTATATTGTACATTAAGAAATTTTTCAAAAACAGTTCAGAAGGTTGTGTGCATGATTTTTGTGTGATATAATCCAGTTATTGCCACATACATGAAAGCTTTCTTTCTGCACACAATGAAATAATACTAATATACAGGACTGGTCCAATCAGTTACATAGTTACACTTCATTTGTTGGGTGTCAAATCATTTAGGGATTTCTAAGGTTTTTTTTCCCTCTGGTTATATCCACTGGAATGCTGCTGCAGTCTCCTGCTCTGCTCATTCAATCATGTGTTTTTTCTTTCTTCTCCCATCAAAGACAACAGCTGTTTCCAACCTTGAAGTATTATCATTTGCCTTTCTCGACTCTCTTGGCATTCATTCTGAATGCCAATTTCTTGATATCAGCTTCCATCAGCAACTTAATGGTATTTTGAAACAAGTGACTTTGAACTTCCTACTTAAGGTTTGTATATTCTGACAGTTTCTGAAAGTTCTCCTATTATCATTCTGTAAACCCCATACTAAAAAATTTTTGTCACAGTATCCATGGAAGTGTGGGAATATTAGGCTTATGATATGCTTCAGTTACTGCACATAACACAAATAAACCATAATCTACTTCTGTTATCAGTTTTTTTTCCCTCATGTTAATGAATTTATAATCTTTATATAAGATAAGAAGTTTCTTTTTCTTGTGTGCTTTCACAATGACTGTTGAATGGCTTTGACTATTAGTATGCTCCTAGGCGTATACAGTTTAAACAGCATTTCCACAATTCAGTGGTATTAATCCAGACTCTTATAGAACAGGAACAAGGAAAGTTTCCTAAATTGCAACAAGATCCTCCAATATAATTCAGAGCAGAAGTGAAAACTGAAAACTTCATTCCATGATTGGCTTCAAAATATTCTTACTTTATAAAAGTGCACATTCATTTAGTTAGCCTTTCCAACCACGAGAAAAGCCACATATTTGTCCTACACCCACACATACATAGCATACGCATATATATCAGAATCAAAGTCATAAAATGTATAAAGAACTATTTTAACAGATTGTTTTAAAGCAAAGACTATAAGAATAATATGAGTTACTCCATTGGGAAATCGAAGCCAGCAGAACATGTCAGTTATACAAACCTTTAGTTACGCTGGAAGTATGAGGTAGTCTTTTGTATATGATTACATCAATCCTGCTACATTGACACACAAATTAAAGCATCTTAGTTCCTACTAAAGGCATAGCACTTCCTAAGATTATCTAGCTATAGTAGCAGACAGGTTTTATTTAGAAAGTAAAAAAACTAAGAATTTTGAAAGGAAATTATATTAATAAGTGTGTTTCTTTAGGGTGCTGTCCTCTGCAAAATGAGTCTCAAAATGATATATGGAGATCTGTTGCTGACTTTATCCTCAACAGATTCCAGTTTCGAATGATCACAGCTAAGGAAAAAAGCACAAAGCTCATCTAGACCCTGTCCTGCAAATACAGCTTAGACTTATAGTTGAGAAAGAAATTTTTCTCTTCCCAAGTTTTTAAAGTCAAATTACAGCACTGCATACCATTATATATACTCTTATTGTATGTATTTTGCTGAAATCACCAATAAATTTATACCTACAAGAAAATTTGAACATTTGATTTTACTATGTCATTCACAAAGTGGAACAAACTTTATTTGTTAACTTCTTTTCAGCACCAACAGCTGAAGTTTTCACTTTTTATTTTCCAAGATCTTCAATTAATATGAACAGTGGTAAGAAGCAGATTCTTGAGCAAGTATTAGCAGCAAATTTCAGTCTGACTTTTCCCAGGCCACTCAAAATGCATTGAAAAGATGCTATTCACATTTTCAGAGAAAATGAAAAAAGACAGCTCACCATCTTAAGGAATGGAGTTGATGCGTCATAATTATAAGCACCTTTATCCTTCAGGATAAGAATATGAGCAGAGTCAATTATCACTTTCTTCAAGTTCATTAGTGAATGGAAAAGCCTGTTAAAATGTTTAAAGTAGCATTAGTTTTCAGAAGTTGTTTTCACTCAATGTGATAACATCAAGACTAAAAGAAGATTTTTAAAAAAGCAAAAATACAAGTTACAAAAAAAAAAAAAAAAGCAATTTTAAACATTGATATAGCATGAGCTTATAAACAGCTAGTTGCAATGAATGACCTGACTGCAAAATGCAGAAATATTCTGAATTTCATTATACTCCTACCTTGCATCCTGAAAATTAGGTACATTTCCACTTCACTGTTACACAGCAAAATGTATGCCCCCAAAATACCTGGTATTTTCTCAGAATGTTAATTCTCAGGGAAACTTGTGTTTTATATACTTAATTTCTAATATCTGAGATGGAGATAGTCCTGAAAAGTTAGTCTGAGTAAAGATTGTTTTTAAGCAGGATTACAGAAACCATCAGAAACACAAAAATAATTCATTTAAATGATTATCATCACTTCCATTGTCTCAACTGATGCAAGGTTTAAAAATTCTTCAGTATATACGGCTGTGGAATTTTATTTGTAAAGTGAAGAAAACCCTTTATTTTATTCTCTCACAGCTAAGCGCATTGCACATGTTTGTATGTTTTAATCTATGCTTTAAAAAATTAACGCATTTATGGGATTTAAAAATACTCCCCATGAATGTAGTAGTTTAAACACAGAAGAGTATTTCAAAGGCATTTCAAATTTAACTTACTAAATAGACATGCTCTACCATCAGTCTATCACCTACCTGAATCAATTGAATTCATTAATGCTTAACATTCCAAGATGTAACAATGTTCTGAACTAACATATAATTAACTTAAAGATATATATCTACACACACAGCCATATATTATACACTTTTTTTTTTCCAAAAATTCCATGAAGTAGCTAGCAGAATATTTTGCCAATACTGAGAAAGCAAATACTTACCAGATATAATAGGAATACATGAAAACATAAAAACTAAATATAAGATTAGCAACATTAAAAAGATTTTTCACATTGAGAAAGAGAACATTACTGAGGGTATAGGATTTTCCAAGCAATATACATTTAAATTAGCATGTCTCTTGACCATGGCTTAGCACAGGCAGATATAGAATGTTCTCCCTGTGGTGGTTTTACCCAGCTAAACAGGCAACCTCCACCACAACCGCTCGCTCACTCCCCCTCCTCAAAGAAACAGGGGGAGAAAATATGATGG
>VXAL01015311.1:4890-39134 GCA_013399475.1 Chauna torquata
CTCCTGCCCCAACATAGCATTGTGGCACTGTGCAGAACCCAGGACAAATTTCTCTAATGGCAGGAGAACGAGAAAGTCCTAAAAACACCTTAGATATTTTGGTGTAAAGCCTTGCAGTTGTGTTAGAGGAAGATGTATATTTACAAGAAAATCACTCTCTCTCAAGATTCTTCCAAGGATTATGCAGATGCTTAATTATTAAGCACTACAAGTACTTTCCCTGAAGTCGATAGGGCTATTCATAATGCAGAAAGTCAAGAGTGTTCGTAATTCTTCAGGATAAGGGTTATTATACANTTATAGTTTAACAGGTTAATAGTTCCTTTAAAAAAAAAAAATCTATCTGTGGGATTCCTCATTTATAAAACTTGGGTTTTGGAGAAAATTAGAGAATCCTTGTAACATTTTTTATCTTAAATTATTGATGCATACTATCAGCCTTAGTTCTGTCTTCTACTGTGGTATCTCTACTGCAAAATTACACAAGTTAATGAAACTCATGAGTAGGTGTACTGGACTTTTAAATTAATTTGTATGTGTTTTATATGCAGAGGAACATATTGCATGGAAAATTTAAAATTAATAGCTATTCATGTAGAAGTTCAAATATCTTATTTATCAGAAATATATTAAAGCAACAGAATGAGATTAACATAAAAATCACAATCCTTTTTACAATATTTAAGACACTGTTTAGAGCATTCAAAAGGTTCAGTATTTTGTTTAAGCCATCTGATGCATTACAATAGATATTTTAGCTTGAATGATATTCTTAGTAACCTGTCAGAATAATCAAGGAACATTATTAAAAATAGGTATATTTTAGTTCCTCTCATACAAATCTATTAGCTTCATTAGGGTTTTATGGATACATTCTAGAGAGAAGAAAAAAAAAAACAAAAACCACTCCTTATTCCCTTTCGGTTTCTTCCTTTGTTCCTTGTTTATGAGGAAAAAGAGCATTGTCACCAATTTGGCCAATTTCAGTCAGTTCCAAAGAAGTGTGCATTTCTTGAACCAACATCTTTCAACCGAATTTGAACTACAGCAGTCATAATTTATAATTTCCTCCAGAAAGAATTCCTACAGAATGTCAATTAACTCTCACCTGCTCTGCAGCGCTGGTAATGTGACACAATAACACACCAAGCCTAAAGCCTCTACAGAGTGCCTACAGGGCATTTACATTACAGGCACCGAAGAGCCACAATAAGCAATCCACTGCAGGGGATGGGTCAGCCAATGGAAGCGGATCTAAGTGGGGCTGGCAGTAGGAGAAAGAACTATGCCTGTTGTGGGCTTTCTCTTGAAAAAAAATGCCAAACATGAGGAGGAAATAAGTAACTACTACAGGCTATAAGCTGCAACCAGTACCACAATAGCATAAAACCTGAGACAAGTAGCTATTAACACCAGACAGCTTTTTTAAAGTTAGCTGTTGTTTTTTTTTTCAAAGAACAGATATGAAAAGGACTTCTAAGTACATTCTACAGATCCTTGCTTTCAAATCAGTGTCATCATAACTGAGATTAGTGAAGCCTCCACAAGAAGATGTTGAACTTAAAACTGGCCATCACTTACACCCTGTAATTCATATGCTGCTAATTAGTACTAAGTGTTTCTCCATAGAAAATACTGGATAAGGGATGAATTTAAATGATTGTATTACTGTAAGATTTATATTTGCAGCTTTTTTCCAATCATACACTATATTAGAGGTAAATACATTTTTTCAGATATTCTCTGTTGAATAATTATTTTATTCATTACTGTAGTGTCTTACAGACAGCTAATACAGGAGGGCCATTATGCAGAACAGTGTACAAACAGAAAGTATGAGTCCTTGCTCTAAAAGGCCTGTGATTTTAAGTATACAAAATAAAAGCATAAGGCCAGGTGCAATGGTACAACATTTATGACAAGGTTATGCCACAAATCTGCAAAATAAGATATCATTGTAATTAACAAAGCTGCTGTAATACATGTCACTTTTATGTAGAAGATGCAGTGCACCCACTGTGTTGTGGATTGCAGGTAAGCTTGATTTCACTCTATGTGTAAGTCAACTTTATCTAGAAACAGTGGAGACACAATTGTAAGATGATGAATAGAATTAATCTGCTCTGGGCCTCCTCAGAGCAACTAGACTATTTTCAGTCCAGAACTGGCTTGTATCAGGCTGTCTGTAATGTAAGCAGAACAAGTTTTAGAGGCAGATAGTCTAAAACATAAAAATAAATCAGACAACAAACAACCTCCAGTACAGCGTCCTCTCTATTTAGAGGTTTCTTAGTGTGGGGACAGATGCTAGTCAGAGTTTACCCATTTTCAAATGCAAGTTTCCAGCTTTCATGGAGGCCTAAATTTCTCTTCATGTATTTGGATGCTAAACTCTTATGGGAAATGACACCTCGGTAAGAGTAAGAAGCTTAAACACCACTGAGGATTTTAAACTAAATCTTTGGGGACTTATTCTCATGTTGTCTGAACCAATTGAAAATCAAAAAAGTTGTTGGTTTTTGGTCAGGCTCCACATGCTGGGCCAGATTTCACAGCACTGATTTTAATGGAATATATTCCATTTATTGTTTTGTATGCAAGTCTAGAAGTGTCAATATTTAATATGTCATAAGTTGACATTTAAGTTTACATCTTTATAAGAGCAAGTGAGCAAAGTTCATGTATCTGAAGATGTGCTAATTTATCTGGTGTGACATCAGCATGGTCAGATAGTTATGCTCTGTGAAAAAGTGAAAGCTTTTGAGATTTTGCAGTTCAGGAAAAGCTGGGGAAAAAAAAGTCTCACTTTTAAAGTCAAACCTGCAATTATATATCACAAGGAAAATGAAACATGAAGCTTTATTTGTTCTTTAAGTGGAACTGTTTCTGTTAATAACTTTATTTTGGAATCTCTCACCAGATTTGGTTATCCAAAATGTAAGCTGGAGTAGGATAGATTCAGCTTCTGTGTTAGTTGTTCTGATCAAAGATTTTGAATTTGGCCACTCTGTAAGTAGAGCTCCTTTGTAAGATTTAACCTAGGAAAATTTACTGAAAATAAAAGACAATTAATGTGTTATATTTGTAACTATTGCTCTGCTAACCCCCCTTTCAGCATAGCTTTTATCAATACACAGAAGCAAGGACTCATTCTCATCTAAATAAAGATAATAGAATGATTAACAATACATTTCTAAAGGTACAGGAAGAGGAAAAGAGAGACAAATACAGGAGCAACACAGATGAATCTTGAGATAGATTTTTGCTGATTTTGCTGTCTTCAACTCAGACTGAAGTAAATTTTTCTAAGTGTGCCTGAGAATATGCGTAACCTCTGTTTTATTAAATAGACAAGACTCGAAGAAGACAAGATTCAAAGTTGTCAAACAAATTCTGTTGGATTTGATCTTATTTTTCCAGTAGCTTCAAACATAAATTGATAAATCTGACTTTAGGCACTCGCTTTTGATTAGGAGTTTAGCCTGAGGTTGAAGCAAAATCATCAAATAAATGTATATCACATATTTAATCTTAGTAACTTCCATTTTTGTCAAAAAAGTCTATCTGACAATAGCTGCTAATGGAAAGTGAAGATAAAAACATACAGGGAATTTACTGATGCTATTACAGTTGATTTTCTGTGAACGGAATACGTAAAACAAAGTTTGATGTTAGATTATCACTATAACCAGTAAAGAGCAAGAGTTCAAAAGTTGCCTGACACCCGGTTGCAAAAAACTGTGGAAATACATTTAACATAAGCTGAGACTGTAAGAAATAGATTATCAACCAGGTCTCATCCATGAGAAAGCTCAGCTCTGTGGACACCTTGGGGCATGTTGTTTTTGGAGCAACCTAGAGTTCTTTCTTTTTCCTAAGACAGCAGAGGGAAGGGTACCTATATGACAAGGAGCTTCACATGCCTCCATGAACGGCTATCCGCGCCTGTGTTGCTGATGCAGAGACCCTATGCTTTTGTCTTTTGTCACTCACACAGCCTGCTGGAGGAATGATGTCCTGAGATCCCAAGAACACTGCACAGTGCTTGGAGATGATACATCGAAACTCACCTCTGTTCTACCTTATTTCAATGTACTGACTACACGGGCTTATATAAGTACAGAGGCTTATGGCATCTTTACAGAACTGAGCAATAAAAAAATGTAGTAGTGTTTTACACAAAAATAAAGATGAACTTCACCTGTAATAATGTAGTTCTAGGAATCAGGCCTGGGTTTTCATTACCAAAGTCCAATTTGGGGCCCCCTAAATGGCTATTCTGTATTACTTTATGGATGCTGGAACAAGCATGTCATGAACAGCTTAAACTTTCCCTGACCAATATTCACTTTCAGCTGCTTCATTTGTTAGGGCCTTAGCCTACACTGACTGTACATGCACAGTCTTACTCTCTTTATTGAAGCCTGGAATACTATTAGCTTAAACAATATCCTTAGTTTGCACAGTGAAGGAAGGAGAACAGATTTTGCTGTTGAGTCCAAAAGGCTCCTGTTTGTGAGGCATAGCAGTATCCACCTGGACTTACAGTAACAATAGATAATCCTCAGTGCAGTGCCATTACTTCTATCCCAGGAGCAGAGCACAGGGACAGCTATCTGGGCAGCTGGTGAGGGACCAGATTTGCATTATAATGGAAAAAGTAACACACACTTTTTTTTTTTTTTTTTTCAAGTTGGGTTCCAGGATGCCTGCACCTATTTTGATTTAAGCATTATTGAGAAGTCATCCACATCTAGCAGACAGTCTCTATAGGTCACACAATAATTTATTGAAAGTAGAGGGGATGGTGAGTGCCTGGCAATAGAATGATGACTGTTTTAAATTGATATAGCACTTTATATCCATGAATATCAAAATGCTTCATGGATATTAGTTATTCATGCCTCTTGACACCAAAACTGAGCTTGCTGAATTATTTCACTCCCTAGATACATCTCTGTGTCATTTACATTCCCATGTCATTTAGATTGGGAGTGCCCTTTTGAAGTGAGACTTCTGATCATCCTTATTTATTGTGTTATGGTCCACATTGGACAGTAGATCAGGTGAATCCAGGCTGGATTGCCCTGGGAGGTCACTCCACAGAAGAGGTGTTCAAGGAATACACTTAATCTGCTCTAGTAGTGGAGAGGCATTCAGTCCAAAGATTCTGTAGTCCAAAGCAACCTCTCAACAAATGGACAAAATGTGTGTGCCAGGTCCTGAGCACTGACTGATCCAATCAGCACCAGTCTGCAGAGCCCTACTAGCACGTCGCACCACTTGCTCACTCAGATGTAACTTGTACAGCTGACCCAATTCACTCGTCCCAGCCCAGTTGCTTTGACAGCCTCTTTGCCTCAGGAAGAACACTGCTTCTCTACACTTACTTTCAGAGAGAGGCAAGCTGTTGTTTATTATTTTGTTTTTCTTTTTTTTTCTCTTGTAATTTTCTCCAAGTGGATATACCACCTAAAGGACAAATGGGAAAGAAGAAGGAAACAGCTCATCTTTTTACTGTTTATAATGCCATTTCCTCTGTGTCACTTTAATTCTAAAACATGAGATGCAAGGGTACAGAGAACACTGGTGTTTATCTTGAATCTCTGCCTTTGTTTTGGATCAAAAATGCAACACCCAAGCCAAAGACAATACCAAACATCTACCGCTGAGGTCACTGATCTGCAATTTGTTGCAGTGACAGATCCAATATTGTGCTTGGGGAACAGACTGGATGGCTGTTAATGCACTATTATAGGCACAGTTGGGAAATTGGCTGAGCACCAGGTAACTGGAAGAGCTGGAGCTTATTACACAAGTCCAAGAGTGTTTTAACTTGTGGGTTGATTGCTAACATGGGGAGAGCTTTTAAAATGTTAATTGATTTTTTTTTTAATAATAACACAAACCATCTGTAGCTTTGAACTTAAATTTAACTTCTATAATTAAGTCAGATCTTTCTACTACAAGAACTGTCATATATGAGTCTTTTCATTCTAATTTTGTTTCAGTTTGTCACATCATTTAAAGCTCTGACCCACCATATCAAGGCTTTAATTAACAGTAAAATAGTTTTAGCGGAAACTCTGTATAAACCATGAGGAATTGAGTTTGGAGCTGGTCAGATAACAGAGGAAGATCTGACATAGCACCTTGAGACTTACCAATGTTTTTGTGGAAGGCAAGATACTACATTTATCTGTGGATTATCTATGATTAGTTTTTCAGACATGGCTCAAACCTCTTTTTTTTAATGTGGAAACTTCTGCTCCCTGCCACACACTATACTGCAGGTGTCAGATTCTGAGAACAGTCAAGACATTGGCAACCTGTGCAACAACAAATAAAAATTACTGGGGGGCAGGGGGTGGGGCAGGGAAATACAAGGTGTGAAAGAAATCCACTGACAGGATGATAAATCATTTAGCTCTAAAACAGAAGTACGCTAGCCAGAGGAGGAGGAATATCAAGGGCAAGAAATCAAAGATGGGTTATGAACAAAGTTATTACTGTGATCATCATCATATTAATATGTGTGCACAGAGAATGTCTGTACGGCTAGTCATTGCTATGTAGAAAAGAGAAGAAGGCAAACTTCAAGGAATATTTTTGGCTGAACCCATTAAGTACCTGATTAGGGCCATGCTAATTGTTAATACAATGCTGCATGTTTAAAATTAATGTTAACTTGTAAAAAAAAATTGCATTGGGTAGTATAGAAAAAAATTTGCCCTGTTCCTATAGGAAGGGCAAAAACCTAGTGCCAAAATTGTTGGAGGAATTATTTATGTACTTATTCAAGCTTCTCCCTGGGATTTCATCCCTAGACAAAAAAAAAAAAAAAAAAAACACGAACTTATTACACCCATTTAAAGAAGATTAGTCAAGACCTGATAGAGTATCGTTATTAGGAAGACATATACTAGAGATAATCTTCCTCCATGTAACACACACACAGTAGTTTGCAAAAATAAAAATAAAAAAGTGCATATATCCCTCCACCTCTTCCTGGATGCTTGCAAAGTTCAGTTCTGAAGGTATAAAAGGCAGTGATCTGTCAAGTTGCCCCTGAGTCCCAAGTGACTTCTGCAGTTACAAGCAAGGCCTGAAGGTTTGAGTGTTCATATTGAAAATTATGTTGAGATGTGAGAACAACGTAAAACAGACTGCTGAGTGTAAAGGCTGGATTGTACCCTTTTAAAGAGTTGAGACATCTCTCTTGGTCTTAATTATTTTCTATTGTGGTCGTCTAAGCCCTCTCACAAGAAGATTGGTAAAGAGCATGAGTTTTGTAATCTCATCTGATTTTGCAGCAACTGCAGTTTGAATCAAAAGAGATGCTAAAATTGACAATGACACTGAGTCCTTCTCCAAGAATGCAATAGTGAGGGAGAAAAGTGTAGTGTTCCAGAAGTGAAACAACTGCTACACACAATTGAACAAATGCAATTGAGAGAGACTTTAATGAAACTGCACTAAAATGTGCACAATGTCAGCTGTAGCAGCTCCGTGGAAGAACAGTATTTCATTAAGATAAGATAACTTAATCAAATCCACCACTCATATGCACAAAGTCTAGAAACTGAATCATGCAACACTGTGAATGACAGACCAGCAGATTTGTATCCTGGTAAGAAAAAAGCAAGATTTTAAAGTATTCCTGTTTCACATCAAGGTGATAAGATGATCCTGTTTTGTTTTATGTTTTGGTTTGTTTTGTGGGGTTTTTTTTTCCCCCTCTCATTACAAAGGAAGCCAAGAATGACCTTCTTCCTTCTATAATAATCCATAACTTGGTTGTCAACCATGGGACTGGAATGTGGAGCTGCTGGTTGAAGGTGCTGGTATGAATTACACAGAGCAGAGATTCAAGATGGCATTTTCCATACAAATGCATTATACATGCAAGTAACTGGCTTTTCTGGGACTTCAGTCTTTACCTCTTGTTCTGAACAGAAATTCCTTTCCAGTCCCAGGAAACTTTTCTCAATTAAAGTTTCATGCATTTGGTTTGCTGAACTGATATTTCTGAAAAAACAAAGAAAAAAAATTACTTTCTAGCAAGTTCTACTGTATGTTGTCTTGAACAGACATGAACCTTTTGAACAAAAGAGGAAAGAGTTTAGAATACTGGACAGTTCAGAGGAAAAAAGTGTTGAATGCTCAGTAGAAATTGGTAGACTTGGTCTTACCTACATTGAGGGACTGAAAGACTGTATAAAAGGAAACTATTTCAGTGATGGTTAGAAGGTGCTAATTTTATGAGATGTGATGGGAGTTAAAACTATATTCAGCTGTGAAGTCTATCATCTTTCATCAAACTAAAAGATAAGGTGTTCATTGAGATTGTACAAATTCCATGAAGTCATCTGTATCTACACCCTCAGGCGATTTCAGAGCATTTTTATTGTACAGGTAGAACTAAAAGGCAAATGAAACCACTCCTGAATTTGTAGTTAGATTAAGGAAATTAAAGGGAGCCTTCCAGTTTTACAAGGGTGTTAAGTGTTGCCTCAAGGATCCAGTCCACTTATTGTCTAAACCACAGCTGATTCAAAGCCATACCCAGGAATAGCTTTTTCAACAGAAACTACTATTAAACATGTTGGGAAATTGCAACAGAATCATGAAAACTTTGCAGTAAGTAAACTGGGACCAAGAAGAAAACACTCTGTTCATAAACCTTATATGACAGCATGGAACACACTGAGAATGATATAGCATCTTTACAACTGTTTAATGGAAGGGATAATAAATATAGGATTTGGGGGATCCTTTAAAAGATGGCTGGAGAAATAAAGGAGCATGAAACTGGAGACTCCTGTTTCTGTGATTTCACAGCGGTGTCATCCCAGACTACAAAAACTGTAAAGCTACAGAAAATATTAGTGTTTCCAAAAGCACACATAGAAGTTCTTTCTCCCCTGTGCGCTAATACATTATAAAAGAGCACAAAACTCTAAATAACGTGCTAAAACTTTACATTGTGAAATGACTTGTATTCTCTCATAAAGAACAGCTGAGAGAGATTTGGTTGGTCTGTCCAAACGTGTCTAATTTTGAACTCCATCCTCACACAGCAATTTGCTGCACTTTTGGAAAAGGATGACATTACCGTCCTACAATGCAAAAACAAGAATTGTGCCCAAAGAGGGGGCATAAGCACACTTTTTGCAAACCTTGTCAGTCAGTTCTGTGACTTTCTGAAATAGAGGGAGAACTTAGCATGGGGAGGACTCAGGATTTTAATTGTGGTTATGTGTAGTAAATGGGATAGTTTCCCTGCCAGTACTTTAATGAGGTTGCCCATAATTCTAGTGATTTTAAAATTAACCCAGACTTGACTTCTGGCTGCTATTACTTTTACTAGCATAACATATATAGAATAGTATTTCTAGAAGATGGACTTTGTCATAGCCAAACTAGAAATGGAGACTGAAGAATGTAACAGTGAACTCACAGAAATGGATTTACTTCAGAATAAGGTACCAGTGTTTGGAATATCACTTGCAGCTATTGTTTAGAAAACTATATGGGCTAGATTATGCAAAGCATTTGGGGTAGCTGAATAATATGTTTGTTACTGAAGCCTATGACAAATAACAACTTGACCACATCCTCAGGGTATTTGCAAAACTCTCAAACATCTTAAAACACACCAGGTCATCTTAAAACACACCAGGAAAACCTGCACTTGCCCTAAAGATCTAAATATGTATACTAGTCACTGATAAATATGGAAAACAATTTAATCAGATTATGGATTGAAAGTTTGGAATGTCAGCTGAAAGACAGGGTTTTCAGATATGTTGGCAGCACCACTTTGGATATATACAGTGTTTTTGGATGTTTTCTCTTACTCTTCGAGTTTAACAAATAGCAGCTGAGATAAAAGCACCTATTTCCTGCTAGAGCTGTTGCCAGAAATATTAAGAATACAGAAGTAACTAGGTGACAAGTAATAACCTCATAAAAGCAAATGAAAGTCAACTAGACTAAAGAGAATCTCCATTAGGAATGAATAGCTATGGGTGTACCAGCATCTGTTTTCAACTTTGCATAGAAATAACAGCCACACACACACATTGTCATGTGTGGCACTGGAAAGATTCCTCCTATAGCATTCAGGACAAATGCAGTCTAAAAATGACACAAAAGGTAGCTTGGAACAGTAAAGATGTAAGTTCTCTCCCAGAACATCTATTTTTTGTGACAACAGGATTGATACACCAAAAGAAGACATGGAAGCCACATCAGTCAACATAATGCATCCCTGATATACTTTATTTCATCTCTGTGATCACTCAACAGCCTGATGGCAGCAAATCCATGTGGCATATACTAAGTCTGTTATGGTTCGTGTCTGTTTGATTGTGGTGATGCTCATCCTGGATTGCCTGAAGTATTCTACAAATTCTGGTGTTTTTTTTCTGCTCAAACAGTGGACCTGTTCAGACTTCTTTTCAAGGGTAAAAAAGTGGAAAAAATGTGCAATGGAGGAAACTCCATATAAGCTACATATGAAGCCTATCGACCATTTGTCAAAAGTAAAAATGTCAAACATCCCCTCCACTCCTTTCTACTCTTCAAAAGAGATTAGTGGAAAGATCTATTCAGACATTCGAGCAAGTGGCCCATACTATGACACTAGTAAAAGGTAACCTGCAACATAAGATTGCAAATTTTCTATTGGTCTGTATGAAGGCAGTGCACACTGCCATAAACCTCATACTAAGGCTCTCGTACGTTATAAGGCTTTTAAAGGCTGAGGTACTGGGGAACATTCATAAAAAAGAAAGAAGCAGTGAAAAACTGGCTACAAATAGACAAGTACAATGGAAGCCCTTACCTGATAGAAAATGTTTTTGCAAGAAACTATAGACATAATTCATAGACTTCATTGTAACCTGAAATCACTACATAGTGATAATATTAGGCAGAAATAGCAGTTTAGAGAGAAGGTATTTAAAACATTTTCTGTGCACGTATTTAACTTGAAGCACACATATTGAATGTAATTAAGTCAGACGTTCAGCCTGAACAAAGTGACTTGTGAAAACCCACCATTTCTGCTACAAGTGTCCTAAAATTAGAGGGCAGGAAATGTTTCTGACAAAATTACTCTGGAAAGCTTTTACCTTGTTTAAAATATTGTTGTGTAGATCAAAAGCCATCTCTGTAAGAGTGATGTCATTAGCATAGTAGTATTTACATACATGTCTTACATAGTAGTATTTTGTCCGTAATTTCTTGTAGATTTTATTGTAAAACATTTCTATTCTGTTTGTCCTTCTGTATTAAAGAAGGAGAAGTATGTAGTGCCTAGGAGCTGAATGTCACTCTGAGTAGTTAGAAGTCCTTCCATGGAAATTCCTGTCCTGCTTAGCCACCAGCACAATGCCAGCATGTATAAATGATGCCAACTTGTCCAGATCTTGCTGGGAGTCATGGGTTATAGAAACCTGCAGACAGTCTCCTAGTGACAGCAGCCTTCTCTGAATTTTCGCTGGTAATTGCCCACAAGTCCCTCTCCTGCTTCCCGATGAAAAGTAGTTAAGAAGACCCAGAAGCCACCGGATCTTTCTCAAGGACCTCAGACAGTCCTCACAGGAGGGCAAGGAGTGGCAAAAGCTACCCATTTGGGTCCATTTCCTCAATTTTCCCCCTGGTTCTGAGAGCAGAGAAGGGAAAACGGGGAAGAGAAGCGGCAGAGTGATTTTTTTGCTGCCCTTATCTACCACATGTCCCTAAATCTGAGCAAGGGAGAAGGTGATCTCCTGGAGGTAGGGCTACCTCACAGAGGATAGAGTGATAAGCCATTGCTTGGAGACATAGCAACTGGATGAAAGTCTTTCTTAGGGGGTTCAGAGCAATGCTATAGCCACATCCATATGCTAGCGAGCAAAATGAGATCAGAAATCAAAAGGCAGACCAAAACCTATGATGTAAGCCTCAAAAAAATACTCTCAGACCTTGGTGATGTTTCAGACGCTGCTGCAGTTTTTGAGAATGGCATGCTTGGCATAGTTAGTGCTTCCATTGCTTGTAGGTTCATCTATCTGGAAATCATCTGTATATGTATGCATATCTCATATGTTCAGTGTGTTACTGAAAACTAAGAGTGAACAAGTTATGAGACCAATGAAAAGGTGGAACTGAAAGCAATAGAGAGGTCTAATGGAAAAAGGTAAGGAGTTAAGCGAGTTCTCAAAATATACTGCGAAGAAGCCAAATAGTAAAAACTGATATTGTCAGTCATTTAAGCTCTTTTATTTTAGTTCACTATTCCAAATTCATGCAATATTTATCTAATTTCTTTTTTTTTCAGAGTTTAAAAATTTCAGTGAAAGATCACCTGCCAGGTTATCTAGCTTTTTTCTTTTTTTTTTCTTCCTGTCTGGCTGTGACACATCTCATCCAACATGTGCCATTTTCCCACCTTTTCAAAGACCCAAAAAGGGCTCTTTTGATGTAGTAACTACTTGGCATGATTTTTTTTTTTTTAATAAGTCAGTTGTGGACCATGTGGACCATCCTACTTCTTGGCAGAACTATTTTTTCTTCAGAATAAGTCAGAAATGATTGCAAATTTACATTTCACCACACTGTTTAACACACTGATTTTGGCTTGCTATTAAATTTTCAATAAATTATTGCGTTTTGTTCTTTGTTCTCCAAAGCTTACTGATCTAAGGAGCAAATATTCTCTTTAAAGAAGGACAGAATGTAACCATACAAGTCTCAGGGTAAGTCACCATGGAAAATGCTTTCTTTTGCAGCAATATTTTAAATTCTTAAATTCTCTTTAAATTCTCATGTATCTAGGCATACTAAAAACAGTGACTATATCTCATGTTAGTTTTAACTATGTCAAAACACAATCATGTGAAAGAAAGTTTAGATTAAATTTTAACATTCCCAGAGAACGTGTCTCCAAGAACGTGTCCCAGAGAACATGTAGAGCAGTCAGGTTGAACTTTGCTTTGAGACTGCTTTGGTTTCAAAACAAACAGCTGCTGACAGAATATTATGAAATTAGTACTCATAAAAGTTATAAAAGTTTATCCATTAAACTTCAATATACTTTTTTTTTAAATTTCCTTTAAATACTTATGCTATGAACATTCTTTTCAGACCGAACAGATGACTAGATTTCCTGCTCTGAAACAGAGCAAGAACTTCACGAGGCAAAATGGAAATTAATGCTTAAATTTAAGATTTTATCTGTGCTACTGTGATTATGTTTCTACAGGGTTTCAAAAGAAGTTACAGCTGTATATAAGCCCTCTTCTAAGAAAAGTCTTCCAAAAAAAAAAAAAATCCCACCCATGCTATTACCAATGTAGCTGAGTTGGCACTGGTAACAGTGAAAAGAGAAACAGAGAAAAGGCTTCAACAGCTTGCCTTATTTAAACCCCTGCATCAGTAAAACTTCCTCAGCATGTGATTGATAATTGTTCCCCGGAACTGTTGTGGAGCAGGACTGATTACCAAGGGGATTAAAATTCCAGAAACTCTCTGAAGAGTGTCTCCGAGGTCTTTGCTGCAGTCTCATTGCTGCAAAGCTGATATTAACAGAGATGGGATTTAAATTTAGCTTTTTTAGACAATATTTCCTGGCATGGTCAAATTTTAAGGCCTTACTGGAATCCCTTCAGAAAAGTGTCTGACACGTATCCAAGACAATTTGGGAAAGTACCTGAGTATAGTATAGCTTGCTGGCTACAGCTGGAAGGAAAATAGTCACAGAGCAATAGATCACCCTTGTGGACTAAGTACAGGCCTGATTCAGGCTTCCCAAGCTAGTCCCCTAGCTCTGCATTCTGATTCCTCTTCTCGGCCAAGTCATTTTACCACCTTGAAACTAAATCAGTTACTTAGTTGATAAGATGGAAATTTTTATATTGACCAGCTAATATATAGCTTTTATATCAGGGTCTGTATGAGGAGGGGAATGAAACTTAGTGATGAGTCAGACTGGACTGACCATTTACCTTCTTTAAATTTGATTATGTCAAAGAAAATTCTAAAAAGCAAATATTATTCTTAACTGGTTATGAATCATACACCCTGCAGAACTGCTAGCTGAAGATGTGCTAAGACATTCACAGTGGTAAATTAATCAGGCTGGAGACCATTCTTATTGCTTGTTTAATTTATGAGTGTAGGCTAGACATCTGCTTGAAAAAAATTACAAATTACTTGATTAAGTGGTGACTATCTTCATGCTCTTCTAATGCTTGAAGAGAAAAAAATTAATACATGTTAAAAATTAATACATTTGCATGCTAATTAGATATTCGGAAGAAACACTATAGTTGTGCACTCCCCTCAAGCTATTCTTTGACCAGAACCAAGGAGCGGTTCACCATAACTGGCCCAAGATCAGTACATGCAGATGGATGCTTCTGTGAACAGAAGAAAATTATTCTGCAGCTAACTGCATTTGTTTGAACTTGTGCTGAATCTAACTACACAAGAACAATGCTACTTGAAACAAATTTAAGCTTTACTATAGACAAGCGGATGCAAAAATGGCATAATGTTCATGAGCTAAGCACACTTTCAACTTCAGTAATGTAGATCAGCTGAGAATCTGGCCCACTATTTGGCTTATGGTGTGATATTTTGGGAAATATTTGGCTAAAGAAGAGTATGAAGTTTTGAAATTTTAGAGAACTATAGAAACTAGCCACTCATATTAACAAACATGATTGATTGATTGATTGATTGATTTTCTCACAGAAGGAACTTGAAGCCTTAACAGACGAAAAAATCAAACTGGACACTATTACTGAAACCGGCGATGACAAACACAGTCTCCTCTTGGGCATTTTACTCGATACCTCTAAAAGTCAAATGCCAATATAAGACAGAAACTTCTATCCCTCCTGCACAACAGATGTCTAAAAAGTGATGAAGCCTGGAGCAGTAACCGAAGGGAATCAGCATCTCTCGTCAACTAATACTCTTTTGCACAGCATTACTGAAGTAGCTGAAGAGGATTGAGAACTGCTCTTAAACTTCCAGAATAAACATTCAAGTTGCTAAATTAAAAAGTGCCTGCTGTACTGCCCCAAATCAGGAATTTCTATGCCTATGTATGATAGGCTTTTTGAAAAAAAAATCAGTGAGGAGATGTAATGAGTTCATCTGTGATACTTTAGGAAGTGGGATAAGCTTTGCTCTGCTAGACTGAGGTGCCGTGGTCAACAGCATCCTGGACACAAGGTCTCCAAACAACAAATAAAAGCAAACATAACTAACAGTTACTGCTTTTGCATAGGTTTTACATATTACTTGCTTTTAGTGCATGTGAATGATCCCATCACTGACATGAGTCCTTGCAAGAGTGGGGCCTGGACAGACTGTTCAACAGACCATGTCACACAAAAAAAAATAAATAAATTCAGCTTTAAAATCAGACACACCACTGTTTTCTCCCCTGTATTTTAACTTGCCTTTCAAAGATGTTTCATTGCTTTTGGGAAGAGTATTCTGAAATGAATCTAGCTCTTTCTTGCTCACTAGAAATTTGTGTGCTTTGAGTAATCTCTTTTAAAATCAGTGGGAAACAGTGCAGCTGCACACATGTTGAGAGCTATGCTTAGTTTATCATGATTTTTTTTTTTCTAAGGCATCTTTACTTAGAGAATAATTATGTGTTTAATGACATTTCATAGAGTCTCTTTTAATCAAAAAATGTGCTTCCTCCCTTGGAATGTATGCTTGCTTTCTTGATCCCAATGTGAAGTCTGGGCACAACAGCTGTATCAAAATCACTTTTATACCAGGAAGCTCCAGGGCCCACCAGCACACTATGTTTTTTCTTCAGAAGGAAGAGGTGATAAAGAAAGAGGTAGAAAGCTCTATAAAAGCAAATGTTGAAATCAGTGATGGAATGGATGCTTCAATATGACAATTTAAAGCCAAGATTTTCCATATTGTGATGGCAATGTGTTACTGAATCATATATTTTTATTTTGCTTCTATGTCTTTCCTCCACTCTTTTCCCTTTTTCATTTTTATGGTCTGGCCTGTTTTTCTCCCTTTCTTTCATTCTTTCTTTCTCTCTCTCTCTCTTCCTCTCTCTTCCTTTCTCTCTCTTTTTTTTTCCTCTCTCTCTCTTTCTCTCTCTTCCTTTCTTTCTCTTTCTCTCTGAAGTGTAATCTGACTTCCAAGTTAAAAGAAAGTAAGCCAAATACTTTACTTATAGGATTACAGAGCGATGGAAAATTCCAGGTTGGGAAGGACCTCTGAAGAGTACCTCTTTCAGCCTTCTGTTGAAAGCAGGTTATCCAGGGCCCTAGCAAGCCAAGACTTGGATGTTTCCAGGAAGGAAGAAGTCACCAGTTATCTGGGCAGCCTGTTCCAGTGTTTTCACAACAAAGAATCCTTTCGTATATCCGGACAAAATTCTTCTTGAAGCAACTTTTGCCCATTGCCTCTTGAGCTGTCATTGTGCATCCTTGTGGAGAGAGTACCTCCATTTTCTCTGTAACTACTTTGCAGGCACTGGAAAATAGTGGTTATATCCCACAAATTTTCTCTTTTTCTAGGCTGAACAAAATAAGTTCCTTTAACCTTTCTTAATATGTCAAATCCTCCAATCCTCTAACACGTTAGTGGCTGTCCAGCTTTTCAACGTCTCTCCTGAACTGAGGGGGAGCAAAACTGGACACGATATTCTTGGTGTGGCCTAATAAATGTCAAGGAGGTTGAAATAAGCATATCCCTTGACCTGCTGGCTGTTCTCTTTGTGATGCTGCCCAGAACACGGTTTACCTTCATGGCTAACAAGGCACACTGCTGGCTTGTGCTCAGCCTGCTGCCCCCCAGGACCCCCAGCACCTTTCCAGTGGAGCTGTCCCCAAGCCAGGCAGACCCCAGCTTGTTTAGCCACTTAGGATTATTCTGTCCAATATGTAGGACTTTACATTTATCTTTGTTAAGCCTCATATTATTCTTGTTGGCTTGATATTCCAGCTGCTAAGCTCTATCAGAACAGTGGCTACTCTTTCAAGAGTATCTACTTTTCCTCCAAGTTTGGAGTCATACGCAGACTTGGCAAGGGTGCATTCAATCCCAATATCCAGATCATTTATAAAGATCCAATGGGACCCAGTTGGACCCAATACTGAGGAGCCCCACTTGTGACCAGCTGCCAGTTCAACTTTGAGCAAGTAATCACACCCTTCTTTTCTGCAGTTTACCAGCTTTCCACCCATCCTACGATCCACCTCTGCAGTTCATATGTTACTCGTTTGTCAATGATGATGCTGTGGGATAACGTCAAACATTTTGCTAACATCAAGGTTATGTCAAGGTTGTTAGTGCTGCCCCTTGTTTGAGAGCAGGCAGCACATCTTTTACACTTGCTAAAGTCATCTTGTCTGCCAAACCAGCAGCAGTGAGTGCTGTCTTCAGATTAGTGCTTCCATATGCTCTGCATTGTCTTACCTATTTTACTGCAACTGTAAAGCAAACAAAGCAAAGAACAGAGAATATCCACAAAATTTTTTTCATCTTTTCCAAAATGTGGTCTCCTAAGATATCCTGTTTTCCCATTGTTTTATTTTTCAGTGAGCTGTCCCAGAGGCCTATGGGGGTCAGGGCCTTGTCTTAGTAGGAAACTGGAATGGGAGCTGTGAGAAAATTCTCACATGCAAAGTGAAGTAGAGGTTTTGGGCCTTTTGCCAGTTCCGTGTGGGTATGATGATTTCAAGGCAGCTTGCCATGTATTTCTGTATAATTTTGTAGCAACAAAAATAGTTTTTGCATTAAAAAATTAAAAAGTGATTCAAATAGCTCCACCAAGTCAAGAAAAGACTAAATAAGGCAACACTCAGAACAGTATATTTATCCTCACAGACATTAAATCCCTGAACCACCATCTATTTCATTTGGCTGGGCCTCTTGAGCTGTGTTTTTTCACTGCTGATTTAGCTGCTTTTCAGGTCTTGCTGTTAACATGTTTTATGCTCACAGACTTCCAGACAAAGAAGCAACTATTAGGTCTTGCAGGATAACGACAGATCCTGGGTTAGTCCATCCCGAAAACTGCTAATGTCTGCAGCAAAAACAGGCAGTCACAGCCAATATCAAGAACTAGCATGGTAAATCTTCCCTCCCTTTCCTTTTGCAAACTCCATATACTCGTGCCTTACTAATTTTGCCCCATGAGGCTTGAAAGAACCAATCACAAAGACATGCTCCACTTCACTTCAGCTCCACTTTTACATAAGTAAATGTACAATAAAAAGAACAAACATAGTAATGCACTGTGTTTTCTTTTTAAGGTGCAGGGTTGAATGTTTCAGTCTGTCTTATGTATATAAAACCTATCCCAGTCAGAGAGTCAGCTACCCCAGACTGACTAATAGCAAGGTCTAGGCTACCAGTTGTAACAGATCTGCTGCCCCTATTTCCTCCAGGTAAAAAGCTGATGGTTATCTACCTATCACTGTCTCTTAGCAGCAAGTTACGAAAATGCTCAGTAATAATATCAGATGGTTTTCAAAGTGAATGAAATCCATACCTCATACAGCTTCTGCACATCACCTCATCAGCTGAATCCTGAATTCCCAGTCCACTTCTCCCCAGAATCCCACAGGATATGAAAACACTGATTGAGAACAAGCCATGAATGCAAGTACAGGACAAAACTGTAATTTATGTTTTTGGAATAAGTATGCTGTTCTGTAACTTTCTATTATCAGTTATAGCACCAAGTTGGTTTCAATACATGGAAAGCAGAACATTTGTATGACCATAATTCTGCTGCCATGCATTGATTCAAGTACAGGTGCTTAATCCAGTGAAAACCATCCAGCTGTAGTCTAAACCACTACTGTACCACCACCTTCCTACTGGACCCTTGAATCCTCACTGCCTGTTCTTGCCCCTATTCCTAACATATTTACACTAGGTCAAGGCACATATAGCCCATATCTGAGGGCAAAAATCATCTGGTTATGAAGAATCAAGACTGTACACAAAGATTTTTCTTTAACTAGTCCCATCCAACTGACACTTTTGTCCTGTGTAAAATCTGGGGTAAGCCTTTAAGAAATGGATTCCTCTTTGCTTTTATTTGAATGCCAACATCTATTATAACTTGATAGCTAATGTTCCTTTCAGTGACAACAGCTCCACCAAGGTGTCTATTTCTTTTCTTCATTCCTTCATAAGTGATGGAGAATTGGACTCTGCTGAGTCAGTCATATACCTAGAAAGTGGTCAGAGCGAGACCATATTCCACTATAATTCCAATCATCGACCATTGCAGCAGCTTCAGTTAAGTGATTTTTAATTATTCTGTCATTTTACATGTTCAGACAAGAATCTGAGTCTGTGAAACTTGCTCTTGAATATTGCCCTAATTTCAGTACAGGCCTGCCTGTGCCAAGGATACAGAATGAGGGGTAAAATATGTTTCCTTTATCCTTTGCAGTACTATTATCCATAAGGAATATTAGGTTTTCTATCCGTGCAGCCTGTGAGGTGTTACTGTGATGGAAATGGCATTCTGAGCTTGACACACACTACTTCCAAATGCAAACAGCAGAAGCCACAACATATCACTGCTTTAGATATTGTTTCTTGTTTTGTTTTCTTCAGGTGAAGAATAGGCTTTGGCTTTGCAATGAAAGCTGTTTTTAATAAGATGCAAGAAAGTGAAATATTCTTGCTCATTACACAAAGACTGCACAGGCAGAGGAGCACAACAATCTGCAGACTCTAACTCAATTAAAAACCCGTGGCTAAAGATATGGAAACATTTTCAAGGATGAAACTTTGAATATTTTTCTCAAATCTATTTTGCTTCATAAGGTAAACCAGAGATAACCCGTATTTTCTAGAGATCCCTGAGATATCCTGAGATCCAGGATCCTAAGCTTCTTCTTATAAAATTCCAGGTCACCTCTGGCAATTTTTTTCTTCTTGACAAAGTTAATTTGGGAATGAGCAGTAATGCTCATGTTCTAGTCCAGTCTAATCCACACTCCAACATCCCTCCACTTGCACGTACTGATGCTTTTAAGAAACAGAGCTCGTCCACACCTTCGTAATGCAAACACAGACCAGCTTCATGAGAGTACTGTTCTCCAGTGGCTTTCCACAGACATTTATCCTCACCACTGCATGCTTAAAAATGACAGACATATTTTCTTACACAGGACTTAATATCAGTTCATTTTATACTAAATACCACAGGATGTGTTCATAAAAACCTCGGTACCCAGAGCCCTGCAGTACCATAAGAGAGGCAGCTCCTATTACTCCAGCCCCGGGCTAAGCTGGGAGAAGCAGCTTGAGTTTTTAGTGTCAAGTTTAGCCTTAAAGAGTACACCCGTGCCCGAATCCACACTGCCAGTGCTTTGACAACCAGTGGCTGCATCAGGCTCTCCTCACACTTGTAAGGAGGGTGAGGGTTTGGAGAAATTGTCTTTGTCCTTGTCCTTTTTAAATACCCTTTTTTCTCCTGAGCTATGCTCATTTGAACGCGAAGGTTTGTTTTCTCCAGGCTCTGGCTTCACTGTGCTCTTGGATATCTTTCAATTATGAAAGCTTGACATCCACCCCTATGTGTGGTCATAATCAAGTGTTTACACAGTGCTTTAAGAGGCCTTATTCTTCTGATACTAGGTTAAAAAAAAAAACAATTCTGCATCTGTCAAGTGCATGTGCAGCATTTAAGCTGTGAGGTCTTTTTTACTATTATTTACTACTCAAATGTTTGTGATCAATGGCAGAAATTTATCCAGTAGTTTTCATTTCTTCAAATGTGTCAGGGTGTAAATGAGGGCATAAGCTGAGCCCTTGAGCTGTACCTGTGTATACCTGCAACAGACTTACGTGAACAGGCTGCAAGTCTTCCTCACACTGATCTCTTAAGAACTATCAAAATTTTAGTAATAGAAAAAGATTACTTTAAATGCCTTACAAGTTCTGAGTAAACATTTCCAGCATATTTTGTGCACCCAAGAGTCTGGTCCTTTTATGCCTCCCAGAATAGCAGAAAAAAATTAAGCCAAGGTTCGTTTACATTACCTATTAAATAAAGGCTAATTAATGCCTTTGATCTGAATTCATACCTTGGTGTCTTTTTAAATGATACACTGTAACTCTGTGGTTTGGGTTTTTTTTTTTCAATATATTTATTGTATATTGACCAGTGTTCAATGAGTCCAGCTAACCAGACATTTAAACACAGATAAAAGGGACCCTGGAGGAGGTTTCACTGTTGAAAACATTGGCTTGAAATTGTCCCTATGTAATGAGCACAATTCAATGCCATGTAGGAAATGGACACATCAACAGTCATCTCACTTTACATTGCTTAGATGTGTGTCAAAGATTAAAACACACAACACACACTTCCTGATTGAATTTCGGCTTTGTAGCTCTTCCCACCTTCCCTGATTTTACAAAGGCTAATTTCAAGTACCCTGAAGTCAGTGGGTGGCTGGGTGCTACAGCCTGTGTATTTTTCTAAATTAAGGAAGGGAAAAGGTCTGGGGGAGAAAAAAGGCAAAACTATTTCTATCAAGAATGTGGAAGAAGAGGGTTAAAGGCACTATAATAAAGGCTTTTTCATTCCAGTCCCTGAGAAAGAAAATTAAAAGACCTTATTACAAGACAAGTAGAAAGAGAACAACTAAATAGTTGTTCACTAAATAGTGAAGTGAGTGAATAGCAAAATGGATAAATAGTAATAGAAAAGCAGGATGCATCTTTCTGGAAGTAGTCTGTCACATTCTATCTTTGACTCAGTAAAATTATTAATTCTTAATTTTTTTTTTTTATTAAGATAAAATTATAGCTGAATGTAGGAAGGTAGGAACTAATTATTTTTCTGTTACCCAAACTTTTTCTTGAAAACAACAACAAAAACACTGTCTCTTAGAAGACATTAAAAGAAGTATCATCAATGCCCTTTTGCAAAAGCATGGTTAGATTAGAGTAGGATTCCACAGGGACTATATAATAGCTGATGATTAAGGTAGTTACCACTAAATGTGTATCATTTTTGTAAAATGAAAATATATTCCAGGGGCCCTTTGATATAGCAGAACATTTCTGCAAATCAACTATGAAACCAAAGCTGTCAAAATTAATGCAATGTGTTCCAGGTGCACATCTCTGAATTTACAGCTCAGGCAGTGCATCCACTGCCTGAACGAGATGCTGGAGTTTTCAGCCTCTGAAGAAAAACATCATACTGTCCTTGGTACAAAAGCTGCCCTGTTGCCCTTGGAAAACGCTCTCCCTTCCAAAGATACCCAGTTGCTTCAAGATCTGTGCATGTGAAGCAGGAGGCAACCAAAAGAAACCAACAGAGGCTTGGGAAGTCTTGAGGGACCCAGGCTTTGTGGCCACTCCTTTTGTCTCAGTGTTACCTACCTGAGGAAGGTAATACTCCCCCACTTTATTATTATTATTATTATTATTATTATTATTATTATTAATCTGCATATTTTTAAACCCCTCTCCCACCAGGCCTGAGCACGCAAGGCTGTGGAGAAACTGGGAACAACAGCAACGAGTTGGTTCCTATGGATTTGGTGCACATTTCTGTGAGCTCCCAGACAGACAACAGCCTATCCCTTACAGAGGGAATGACTTCACAGAGAGAAGAGGAGCAGATGACCTTCAGCATCGCTGTTAGTCTTACTTCCCTCCAACTGCTGGATGGGTATTTTTATGGGACACAATAACCTAGTCTAGCTTATTAAGTCCTATCATTCACAATGTTGAAGATACACATACTCTTACAAAGTAGAATTGATTGCATTGTTATATCAATGTCTTTGAAGAATAGCACTGTTAAATTTGGTAGGCTCACAGCTCAAAGATGTTGCAATGGGCAAGAGAATCGGTTCCTCCATGATCAAGATTCTGATTTAAATTATTCAGTTTGACAATGATTTAGGCTGCTGCTGTGCTGAGTCCTCTGATCAATATTGTCTTGCTGCTCTCTTTTTCTGCTTCCATCTTCTATTTTCATCTTTTGCTCTTAGTTTTCCACTTGGATTGTAAAGTCCTTGAATCATGATCATTGCTTTGTTCTTTATTTGTAAAGTGCCTAGAGCAATTGAGTCCCAGTCTGTAACTAGTGTGTCCAAATGGCGTGATAATATATAAGTGTCGCAATTACCACTGATGTAGCAGTTGTTATCATATCCATGACAATACAGGTGATAAATGAATGGCAGTAAGGTTGTAAGTTCTCCCTTTTACCACAAAATACATCCCACACATCTGCAGAAGGTGTTCTCACTGACACAGCCACAACTACTGAAGAGACCCTGCCAGTGGGCAGAAGGATATGTCAAGACTAACCAAGTCCATGGAGCTCCTACTGAGGCTGCCAAAAAGCTTTCTGGTAATCAGATGTTGGCAAAGAAACTTTCTGACAAACCGAAATTTTCATTAAAAATATAACACCAAAAATAGCCACACTTCACTCATTGCTCCATCCTAAAGCAATACGAATATAGCTCAGGAAGCCAGAGAGGAAAAGACCAATTATAAACCAAAGGACTATGCCACTAGCCCTTTTCCTCCCACGAAAGAGGAAGATTCCACCAAAACCCCACTATCTATGTCAGTATTCCCTCAGTGTTATGAAACTTATTTATTAGGCAACAGTATTATTTTTTAATTCTTCATTCTTTCTAGGAGGCATTTTAGATGAGTATATTTGTCTACATATAATGAACCATAATTTTATCACATTGAACTAGTGAAACAATAGTACATGCCATTACACACACATACAGACACTCCACAACAAAGTCTAGAAATGCTCCTAAGCTTCTGCAGTGCTGTGGTTTAACCCCGACCGGCAGCTGAGCACCACACAGCCGCTCACTCACTTTCCTCAGGTGGGATGGCAGAGGGAATTGAAAAGGTAAAAATGCAAGAACTCATGGGATGAGATAAGGACATTTCACTAGGTAAAGCAAAAGCCGCGCGTGCAAGCAAAGGAAAACAGGGAATTCATTCGCTACTTCCCATGGGCAGGCAGGTGTTCAGCCACTTCCAGGAAACCAGGGCTCATCACGCGTAACGGTTTCTTGGGAAGACAAACACCATCACTCAGAATGTCCCCCCCTTCCTCCTTCTTTACCCCAGCTGTTATTGCTGAGCATGACACTGCATGGTGTGGGACATTCCTTTGGTCAGTCTGGGTCACCTGTCCTGGCTGTGTTCCCTCCCAGCTTCTTGTGCACCCCCAGCCTCCTCGCTGGCAAGGCAGTGTGAGAAGCAGAAAAGTCCTTGGCTCTGCCTAAGCACTGCTCTGCAACAACTAAAATATCGGTGTGTTATGATGACTATTTTCATCCAAAAAAAAAAAAAAACCACAGCATTATGTGAGCCTCTACAAAGAAAATTAACTCTATCCCAGTCAAAACCATGACATACACTATCAAAAAGACCAAGCACCACATGTCACATGTGTCCTCCTACCTAATCAAAACCTAACCAAGATCCTATCTGTGCCAAGATCCATCCACCTCCTTCCCAGGCTGGCTTGATGGAACATGTTTATTTTCTCTGCTTCAGTGAAGGGGTAGCAGGAGGTCCTGGAGGGACCAGCTACAGACTTTAACAGGAGTTACGGCCCCTAACAGACACAAGCAGGAGGGAAAGAACTTTCTTCAAAAATGGGAGGACCTGCACCATTTGCACATCCTCAAACCAAACCTTAGGTGTTTGGTATAGTCCTACAGATATCTGTCCTGGTTTCTCCTCACTGCCAAAGCAACGTCTAGGGTGGGTGGAGAATGGGTAAAAAAGATTATTCAAGCTGAAATCCATTGGGTCTTCAAGCCTTTTGGTGAGGTTTTTAAAAGTTTATTGGCAATTTTGTACTGACAAAGACAATACCTTGATGAGCCAAAGTAGCCTCCCTGGCTCACTTCAAAAATAACAACAGATAGCCACTCTGTCAGTCATCAAGTAATGACGTCAGGTAGATTGGGGATGCTGGAGAAGGGGGATTTAGCCAGGAGAAAAAGCAACACCTCACCAATTATCCACGCCTTCCAAAATCCTCTTGCCCCTTGTCCACAAAATTAATACCCTGGAGACATCTGCAGTTGTTCTAATATGATTTTGGGGTTTTGATAACTTACTGTAAGGAACACTATGGCCAACGCATATTCCAGAGGTGTAATTGCCTCACTGTACTAGAATTTTTCATCTCTTTTCCATATACATAACTGAAAGGTAAGGTGAATGTTGGTCAACACCTATACCCGTTGAGATATTAAACATTTAAGATCTGTGCTTCTGGTAGCAAGAGTGGGTACACTTATGTATGCTTATATTTCAAGCCTTCTAGGAGAAGTGTAGTGTGTCCTCTATTCCCTAAGGAAATCCAGACAAGGTCCTTTATGTAGGAAGCTCTTTTTTCATTACAAAATGTACAAAGGCTACTAACTGTATCAAAATGAGTTCTTTTATCTCTAGTATAAAAGCAATTACTTCCTCATGCAGCAAAAGTCCATAGTATTCTTGCAGATGGTTTTGTCACTGGAGTTGTGTCAATCCCTTATTGCTAAATGGTAAAACCCACTTGTGAGTTAATGATGCATTTGGGGTTTTAATACTCTAGTGACAGAAGGAACTGTAATGAATCTCACTGAACTTCATTTCAGGACATGAACCTGATATTCAGTGGGTTGGAAAAAGTCACCTTCAAGGTTGTCAGACTGCTACACTGTATTTTATTCCTTCTGATGCAGTACATCGTCGTTTTTTTAACTTAGCACCTCAAGATGCAGTTTCACTTCTATATCACTGAGTGTAGCAGTCTATCAAAAGCTGAACAACATGTATTACATTAAATATTTTCTAGTTCTAGCTTAGAACATTAGTCTAAAAATATCCCTGTGGGAGAGGGGTCTATAATAAATTATACAGTGTCATGCAATAGACTATAGAGTGTCGGGTGTCATGTTTTTATTAGCTATATTGGAACTGCAAAAGATTTAGGGGGAGCCAAGAAATATGTTCAGGTTCTTTGACTCAGGCTGGTCAGTTTTGTTTGTGGTATCATGGAAAAGGTTTAGAAGCAATGAGAGAAACTGCATTGTTTTTCTGTTCCCCTCCCCCTGTCTTTAAGCTACTGAATGCAATTTCAGGATGTATTGGCACAAACATGTTTTTATTGGTTCCTGTAAACTATAATGCATCCAAGATATGACTGCAGCAACCTGAAAAACAATTAGCATCTGTAAAGCAGTCTGTGACTGTGAAATTCCTGCAGAAAATGAAGATTTAACATGCAGCTTCCCCAGAAATAAGTTGTACTTGGAGCTGGCTTTTCTGTTTTTTTTTGTTTGTTTGTTTGTTTTTCCCTTTCTTCATTGATCCCTTCAGGCAGAAAGAAATGGTGAGTTATTAAAATGTGTGCAAAACTATAGGTAAATTCTACACAGCAGCTAATGCTGCCGTATTTAATGGTGAAAGTACATTAAGATAGGTGTTGATCACAGCTTCTGAGTGATTTTAATTGCTGGTTAAATAATTTAAGAAAGGTCTAAGGTAACACAAAAGCAACAACAGACTTAAAGTGTCGTATCTTTAAACAGCTGGCAAAGTTTAAATGACAAAAGAAGTAAATATTTTTCTAGTTTGTAGCAGAAGTATAACAGCAAACATAATGTAGGGAATATGGATTTTTTTTTTTCCAAAGGTAGAGTTATTTGTTACCTGTGAAATACTTATTGACATTTAATGGATTCTGTTGAAATATTTTATTAACAGCAAGTCAAGCTGAGCCGGTGAAACGTGCACCTTCTGAAAGCACGGGTAAGCACCTCAACGCTAAATATTCAGCCAAAATCAAATAAGAAAGCTGTTTAACTTTCCCAGTGTGTTTTGACCCAGAAAAGGTGGCAAGGTCTACAAAAGGTTTGTATAGGCCTGTTTGCATATTTGCCAGTGCATGTGTGTCTTTTTTCTGACTATATTATTTTGATTTTGCAGGCCTGTGACAGGAACAATATTGAAACATAGCTGAAACTAACCATCATGAGTTGCTGGGATGAAAGCTAAGCTCAACTCAACACCATTTCAAAACAGATTTGTAAATGGTTACACATTTCTCTGAAAATGGAGCAAGTTTATAATCTTATGTTCACATTCATTTTATGCTGAAACCAATATGAGGTGAGATGCTGTTATAATGTGCACACTACAGACTGCATACCCCATTTCATACGATACGAATTTTGCTCAGTTTCTTGTGAGCACAGTGAGAGTACTCCCAGAGATGAATTTTGCCTTCTAGTGGTACTACTTAGTATAGAGTACTTCTCTATAGGGGAAACATGTAGGAACGACTCAGCCTTTTTTGTGTTCTGAGCAGCAAAAGAGACATTTTTCCTCTTTTGGAATGAAAGATAGAGCATGGTGTGTTATTAACAGCACACATTGAATTCTTCCCCTGTCAGTACCAAATGCAAGACACACGTGAAAAGAATACTACATTTTCAGACATTTCAGAATACTCAAAATCCCCTGTCCCTGCCTCCATGAATGCACTATTATTTTGTTGAATGACTACGAAGAGATTTATGGCCCACATACTGCTTAATGGCCTCTACAGGATACTCTATTTCCAGGACACATAATGCTTTACAAAAAGTTAGAATTCTTCACATACCTCTTCTGTACTGAGCCTAATTTTGCTCTGTTTGTCAACAATTGTTCTCTGAAGTCCTCCCACTGTAGATCTAAATGCTCCCAGAGTGTCCATAAAGCCACAGGCAGATGTTCATTTTCCAAACAGTTTGCCAGCTGAAAATGTTACCGCTCCTTAGATGTTTGTCTTTGACCTCTGCCAGAGGTTATCATCCTCCCAGTATTGCCAGCAAAAAAGGAATCATCTCAGGGCTCCCTAATCCAACCCAGGCAAAACCAGTTAGGGTGGGCTTAATTGAGTATAAGCTAGAGGAGGTGACATTGTTAGAGACGAGTTTGGAAGTGCTCATACCATACTGCCCAGCTGCAGGTCTACAGGGGTTGTACCTCCCACTGGAGGACAGCAATGGACAAGTGGGGGTGAGGTCTCAGTCCAGAATTGCTAGACACAGATGGTCCAGAGGAAGGCACAGAGGAATACTGGCTAGGCACAAGTATAGACACAAAATGCTGTGGTAAATTCATACCATGGAATGTTTCATCCTTCCTGTATAGTGATTTCAGAATTATTTTGGTAGTGAAATAATATCTTGAAAACATGACTCCAAATTCCCATTTCAGCTGTCCCAGGTTGTGATAGAAAGGACAACCAAAGGACAGTCTGTGATCGTGGGTTTTTTTTGTTGTTTTTTTTTTGTTGTTTTTTTTGTGTGTGTGTGTGTGTGTGTGTGTGTGTGGTGTTGTTGTTGTTTTGCTCTTTAACACAGAGGTGGTTAAGAGTTCATGGTTAAGAGTTCATGAACGATTACCAGATGAAGATCTTTTGTCAGAATTTTACAAGTACTCTTGAGGGGGAAAAAAAAAAAAAAAAAAGAAGAGAAGAAGCCTTAAAATCCCCAAACTANCAAGTATTCCCCCATGTGTTTGTGAATAATAATTTACCCAAAGGGAAAGAAAAAGAAGAAGGTAAGTGAATCAGCTGCTAGCTGAGAGTTATTACTTGGCTTTACTGATAGACAATATGAAGATGGAGCAGAAAGCAGAATAAAACAAAACTATACTTGTAAAAGTGAATTCCAAAATAAGCAGAAGTCACTGTGATTAATGCTATGAGCAAATGATCGTTAGCTAATTGCTAGAACTTCTCTTTGACGAAGAAGAGCACAAAAGGAAGGCCATTTTGGAAAATATTTCTTTCTGGTACACTGCGGACATTGGCTTGATGGCTATGTTATCTATTTCAGATTGAAAGCGTGTTCTAGAAGATCCAGATAAAAAATAAAGAACAAATAGTGATAAAAAGAGCAACATCCATGTACATAAATACATTTGTTCTATGGTGAGTTTTTACAAAGCTTTCTCAACTTTTGCTATTCATCTATCATGTTTTGCAATCGCAGATCTAGAGGTGAAAACATTTTATGAATTCCAGCACAAGCCAAGTCTGTGACTGTACTGACTTTGTTTAAAAAATGTTGCTTCGCTCTTTTTTTTCCAAAGATCAAAAATCTATTTGAAAGAAATTATTAAAATAAAATAATATTGCTATTACATTCCTTTAAACTGCTGAATGTGCCAGAGAGGAAAAGTTGCTGTCTTTTCAGAAAGATTCATACACATTCATACTGTTTTTTTCTCTTTTTTTTTTTTTTTTTCCTATATTCTATGTAGAGTAAAAATTTATTCTGTTATAAAGGTTATCTTTTTTTTGTCAGCTTACGCTGTCTGCTATATTGCAAAATGCAGTACGGTTTTAGATTGAAATGGAAGTGGTTTTAGAAAAAAACACAGCCAATTTACCTGCCCTTTGAGGTTCTTAATAACATTAGAAATGTACATGCATCACAGTAAGGTCTCGGAAGAGTGATTTTGTTAAAAGACAATCACCAAATAAAGTATGGATTTTCAACAATCAAAGGATGAAAGTGCACTTACCCTTTGTGTCAGGGTTTGCATGTAATGACAAATTTCATCTCAAAGGGCTTGATCTGGCTGCCACTGAAATCAATGGCAAAACTTCCATGCACTTAGATGAAAAAAGGAGCAGGTCAAAAAAGAGTTACATACCAATTTAAGATAAAGCACTGTTTTCTGCAGATTTACTATGGTCTATTTTGAGTGTATTTCTGATATTTAATAGTTGAACTAGGACAGGGCTAGAAAACTCATTAGCTTCCAGATCTTAGCTCCTCCATAGTCTGTAAACAAGAATGTCCAAGCTTTAATGCTTTTATACTCATATCCCTTCATAACAGACCGTTTCTTCTTTAGACACCAAGTTATAATCACGCTATGCTGTCACTCGGAAAAATTACAACAGAAGCCACAGAAATAAATATTACTGTTATTATCATGTGGAAGTGGTATTAATCTTCAGAAGCTTGACCAATGGCACATTTTGGGTCAGGAAATCAGACACCAGTCTTTTGCACCAGACCCCAGCTTGCAGGAGGGACAGAAAGGCAAGAGTGGCAGTAGTTCAGAGAGGAGAAAATGCCTGTCTAGTTAACATGACTTTCTGGATCTTCCTCACCCTGTTTCAAAGAAGTTCTCTTTATTTAATCTCAGCTTTGGTGGCTGGGAAAAGTTTTCTGACAAATGTATCACTGTTTTCAGAGTTATAAGCTCTCTTTTTCAAAGAGGCGGGCTAACAATGGATAGAAATTTTCCACTCCCAAGTTGTACTCAAGGAACTGAGAGCCCTGCAGTACACTCTGGGTGACAGGCACTCTGTTATTCCATAATATAAGTAGATATGTTGTTTGGAATTGAACAGAATATTCAGCATGCATCAATTAACATTTTGGGCAATACTTTATACTTGACTCTAAGGTGAAAAAGATATATATATATATTTTTTTTTTCAATTAGATGAAAGATTTAGCATTTAATAACAGAAATGGAAATCAGAGTTCTGAAAACAGGAGCCATGTGAGCTCAGTCCCTTGATGCCACTTCGGGATTTTCTCCTAGAATGCCTTCCAAGCTATTGGACTGAGGCAGAGTCAAGCAAACATTCCCCTGGCAAAACTGAGCACTTCAGATATTCTTCATTCTCCTAACTTGTTAGAATACCAATTAACAGCAAGTGAAGTACATGTTAAATCTCCTCCTTTTAGTCTATTCTCTCCCTGTTGGGGTGCCAGTGGTGCCAGCAACAAATGTTGCTTTGCCAGGTTTCTCTGGGACACCAAAGTCTTTGGACTGCAAAGTCACCATATCTGATTTGGGTTTCCTGCCTGAAGAGCTTTTGTTTCGTTTTGCACCTGGATGGTTGCCTGACTCTATCATTACATTCTTCATCACCGAACATGTTCACGCAAATTTTAGTGGTTTTAGCATATGCTGAGAAAGCATTACTGCTTGCTGCAGTATTTAGTATGTAAAAAAAAAAAAAAAAAAAAAAGAATATACAAAAAATCTATATTTAAATANAACAGTGTCACCTATGATTGTTCTTAGTGCATCCTTACCATTACATAGAAACTAAATGTGACACAAAAATGTCACCATATAGAATGGGATTTCCGAAGTGTAGAGTCCCAGCATACTCATCTTTAATTTTATGAGGCTCCATGATGGTCTTCAATGGTTATTATATATATATGTGTGTCTAGCACTACTTTATATAATAGTTACCTGTTACAGATTGTGTACAGGAGGAAAAACTGAGACACAAAGACCCTTAACAGTTTTGCAGATCTATATTTTCAAGCTAAACTACCTTTTAAGATGCAGTTTTAGGAGTGGCATTAACGTGACTGGCTTTGTACTATATCTGGTGAGTGTGCAGAGATGCCTTAAACAGGCATTTATACCTCGCGAGAGTCTTGGAAGCAGCACAAACTTCAGCTTGGTTTCGTTTATCCTACTTCTGAATAGACAAACTAACTGACACTGAGCCCTTTGCTGCTTAGGTACAGATTCACATATCCAACCTAATCTGTCTAACGCTAGCTCAGATATTTCAGGCTTACTTTGAAGGTTTCAGGGTGGCATGAGAAGGTAGCCATAGACGACCTGGGCCTACAAATGGCCACTGAGATTTTCAAACAGCTTTCCTTGTAACAAATAAATGTTTGCAAGACCATCCTCAAATTGCACGTGCTCAACCTCAGCAAACTAAAATGTCAAGCCAGCTTGATACAATAAAATCTGTCAGAGTTTGTAATAACCAAAAGTCAAATTGACTAACAGTGATTTATTAATGCTACTAAAGAAGCCTTCATCTAGTATTTGCCTTATATTTCCCTGATAATAGTTTTCAAATTTGTTTCATTTTGGATGTCCAGCAATCCAGAGAGAATTGTGCAAAAACACATTTAGAAATCTAAAATTAATTTAGACCTTTCCAGTTGCCACTCTGTTAACATTTTTTAAAGTGAAGTAAAACTTGCTCAAAAATGAAAAGTTTAGCGCTGGGAATATGAGTCTGCTTCTTTAAAGCTATTGTCTCTTAAAACAGAATCACAGCTTACCAGGGATTTTGTGTATTCATCAATAACATGATTGCACCCCCAAATTGCCCACTACCACACGCATCAATTTGCCTCTATGCACGCCTCATTTTTATCCTAACTGTTTGAATAGATACAGAATTACCAGATATATTATTGTGATTTAATTTTGGTAGGCTGGAATGCCTGCAAGCATTCTGTGACTGTCTTGTGCAATGATTTTTTTTTTTTTTTTTTTAATGTGAGGTAAAAAATGGATGATGTGAAGAATGAATTCTATCTGGCCCTGAAAGAGATACTTAATGTTTCATCCTGTCTTATGATTACTGGCTAGGAAAAAGCCATTATTGATTTAATACTCAAAGCCTTTCTATTTTTTAGCTATGTTCTGACATACCTTAACCAGACCTGCCATGCTAAGTTTATTTACTGGGAACTAAAGAGTGTTTTTATTTTTGAAGAGCCTTGTAGCTGAGAAAAATAAAACTGTACCTGGTTTAGATACAGATCCAGTTTCAACTGAATTCCCCACAGGTAGGAAACAAAGAAAGGTGATAACTTTTTCAGATTACAGCCTAGCTCTACTGGTTGAAAATGACACAGCAGCCTTCCAGCATTTCAAACAATTTGAACAGGGGTAAGAATCTAGAGGAAATGGGCAGCTGAGTGAGTCCAAGACAATAGACTGAGGTTAAATTGGACAGGACAGGTAATCAGACTAGACTCACAGTCCCTGCTGTCCTCCTGGAGGTAAAAGGCTGTCCATAAATAAGACTATCAGCGTGTGATTCTTAAAGATATATGAAGATCAAGGTCAGCTGAGGGATAAAAAATCAGGAGTAATGAAATAATCTTTTTTTTTTTTTTGACAAATTTTGCACACAAAATTGAATATATTTTACAAGTGCTGTGTTCACAAATTCAATCTATAATTGAGTTTTGATTACTTTAGGGCAAGAAACAGGCATCAAAAAAAAAAGCACATCATTTTACACTATCTTTTAAATTTACTACTTATTTTTAAGCATTAATATTTCTGTGGTAGCATATCTTTTTTTTCACATACTGCTGCTGCAAAATATTATATTTCGTTCACTATGAGCAACAGAAATATGATGTTTATGAATCAGCAGAAAGGACTGTGTTCATAAAAAGGTCTCTGAAATCACTCAGCACTTACAGCACTTCGTGTTTTCAAAGGGCTGCACAGACATGAATCGTCAGATTGTGATTGACCCCAACTTGACTGCAGAGTGAGCAATGAAGATTTACCGCTTTAACAGACAGAAAAAAGGGGAGGGAGGGAGACTGGCTGTGTAGGTATGAAATGAATTGTTCTTCCCTGGTACAGTGACAACGATAAGAGATGCAGACAAAAAGCTATATTCTTTCCACAGCTAAAATATTTCAGAACTTGTTTCTCCTCTGTGAAAAGTAAAGGATAGGAAAGAACACACTGTCCTGAGCCACTTTTCCACCTTTGATGCCCTCACAGGGCAAAATATCCACATTTGAATCCAACAAAAGAAGAAATAAACTAAAACAAGCCAAAGGAATTAGTAGCCTATAACTGCGTTATGTATATAGGTGAACATATGCAGGAAATTCCACTTCTTCCTGCTTTCTGACTACTCAAGCTACTCAAAGAGGAAAAGATGGGTTACTGGCAGTTGTGCTACTTCAAAACATCTATTCATTAAAATCCTCATTTCTCCAAGCCAGGAAATGCAGAAGATGCAGAGTACTCCAACATTTCAAAGGCAAGTAACATAGTGGTAAGGCCTGGCAGTGATAAGAGCTGGGGAGTATTTGCATGCATTTCAGCTCCGTTCATTTAGGAATTGAGATTGTGACCAGTGGACTGGTTTTGCTGGAGAAATGTTGAGAGCTACTGTTGTTACACAAGCGTCTTTTGGTGTTTTACGGTCCTCGGGCAAGTATTAGGTGGAAAGAAAGCACATTCCAGAACGTAAGGTATGTATCTAACCTCAGAGAAATCAGGTGCACATTACCCCAAAACCTCCAGAATGCCTTTTACAAGTGCAGCACCGTGTTCCTTCTGTTAGAAGTGGGATACACAACTCCTCCCTGGGGTTTGGGTAAAAGACATAGCTAGAAAAGTCACTC
>VXAL01015312.1:0-52955 GCA_013399475.1 Chauna torquata
ACCTGCTACATCTCTTAGGCATACGCAAGTCTATGGGGCTAGGTGGGATCCACCTGAGGGAGTTGGCGGAAGTGCTCTCCAAGCCTCTTTCCATCATTTTTCAGCAGTCCTGGCTATTAGGGGAGGTCCCACTTGACTTGCGGCTAGCAAATGTGACACCCATCCACAAGACGGGCCAGAAGGAGGACCTGGGGAACTACAGGCCTGTCATTCTGACTTTGGTGCCAGGGAAGCTCATGGAGCAGATCATCTTGAGTGCCATCACGTAGCACTTACAGGGCAGCCAGGTGATCAGGCCCAGTTAGCACAGGTTTATGAAAGGCAGGTCCTGCTAGACTAACCTGATCTCCTTCTACGACAAGGTGATGCACTCAGTGGATGAGGGGAGGGCTGTGCATGTGGTCTACCTAGACTTCAGTAAGCCTTTTGACACTGTTTGCCACAGCATTCTCCTGGAGAAGCTGGCTGCTCATGGCTTGGACAGGCATATGCTTCGTTGGATTAAAAACTAGCTGGGTGGCCAGGCCCACAGAGTTGTGGTGAATGGAGTTAAATCCAGTTGGAGGCCGGTCACTAGTGGTGTCCCCCAGGGCTCAGTACTGGGGCCAGTTCTCTTCAGTATCTCTATCAATGATGTGGACGAAGGGATCGAGTGCACCCTCAGTAAGCTTGCAGACAACACCAAGTTGGGTGGGAATGTTGATCTGCTCGAGGGTAGGAAGGCTCTGCAGAGGGATCTGCATAGGCTGGATCGATGGGCTGAGGCCAACTGTATGAGGTTCAACAAGGCCAGGGCTGGGTCCTGCGCCTGGGGCACAACAACCCCATGCAACGCTACAGGCTGGGGGAAGAGTGGCTGGAAAGCTGCCCAGCGGAAAGGGACCTGGGGATATTTGTCGATAGCCGGCTGAATATAAGCCAGCAGTGTGCCCAGGTGGCCAAGAAGGCCAAGGGCATCCTGGCTTGTATCAGAAATAGTGTGGCCAGCAGGCCTAGAGAAGTGATTGTCCCCCTGTACTCGGCTCTGATGTGGCTGCACCTTGAATACTGTGTTCAGTTTTGGGCCCCTCACTACAAGAAGGACACGGAGGTGCTGGAGCGTGTCCAAAGAAGGGCAACGAAGCTGGTGAGGGGTCTGGAGAACAAGTCTTAGGAGGAGCAGCTGAGGGAGCTGGGGTTGTTTAGCCTGGAGGAAAGGAGGCTCAGGGGAGACCTTATCACTGTATACAATTACCTTAAAGGAGGCTGTAGTGAGATGAGGATCGGCCTCTTCTCCCAAGCGCCAACTGAGAAGACGAGGAAATGGCCTCAAGTTATGCCAGGGGAGGTTTAGGTTGGCTATTAGGAAAAAAAATTTTCACTGAAAGGGTTGTGAAGCATTGGAATAGGCTGCCTGGGGAAGTGGTTGAGTCACCATCCCTGGAGGTCTTCAAAAAACATTTGGATTCAGAGCTTAGTGACTTGGTTTAATGGTGGACTTGGCGGTGCTAGGTTAACGGTTGGACTTGATGATCTCGGAGGTCTTTTCCAACCTAAATGATTCTATGATTCTATGATATATATATACACATAATGCTATAGAATCATAGAATATCCTGAGTTGGAAGGTACTCAGAAGGATCATTGAGTCCAACTCCCAGCTCCACACAGGACCACACAAAAACCAGACCCTATGGCTGAGAGCGTTGTCCAAGCACTTCTTGAACTCCGGCAGGCTTGGTGCCATGACCATGTCCCTGGGGAGCCTGTTCTAGTGCCCGACCACCCTCTCAGTGAAGAACCTTTTCCTAACACCCAGCCTGAACCTCCCCTGTCACAGCTCCATGCCATTTCCTCGGGTCCTGTTGCTGTCACCAGAGAGCAGAGATCAGTGTCTGCCCCTCCACTCCCCTTGTGAGGAAGCTGCAGGCCGCCATGAGGCCTCCCCTCTCTCCTCTTCTCTGGGCTGAACCCAAGTGACTTCAGCCACTCCTCATACATCTTCCCCTCTAGACCCTTCACCATCTTCATAGCCCTCCTTTGGATGCGCTCTAGTAGTTTTATGTCCTTCTTCTCATGTGGTGCCCAAAACTGCACACAGCACTCAAGGTGAGGCTGCACCAGCACAGAGCAGGGTGGGACAATCACTCCCCTTGACTAGCAGTCAGGCTAGCAACTGGGACCTTAGCAAATCGGCACTGCCTTTCTCAGAGCTTCTTACAGCATGGGAGCACTGTCTGAGCTCTTTGTTGTTCTGGCATCACAGTGGCTAATTGGAGACATTTCCTTTTAGCTGGTGCTAAGGAGAGATTTTTGATGAGCACTTAAATAAATGAGGCTTTTGTATGTCTAATTTATTCTTAAAATATATTACTTTATAATATATATGACCCTGACAGTGTCAGTCACACAAAGGCTTTGCTATACACAATTTTTTTTTTATATGAATAAAAAACAGATCTTTGTCAGATCCTACTTACTTCAGTTGCCCCTTCTGCTCCACTGCCGATTCCTTAGGGGGTCATTTGCCTGGCCCAGATAATGTCAGGTCCTTACCAGCTACATCCAGAATTAGCTGCTAACAGTCACCTTAGGAACAATATCTACAGCTCCATTGCCAGTGCCCTGTGCTGTAAGCTGTATGGCCCTGGAGTAGGGAGCACCATGGCCCAGCTGCAGGGGGAGCTTTCTTGTACAGACCAACACAAAGTCCTTGGACATTCCCTTATCGGGGTGCTAGGAGGTCACAAATTGCCCAAATGTGACCTCACACAAATATGCCTACATAAAGCAACCAAAGCACATGATAATGTCTGGACAGATACACAGCCAAGGCTTTCAACTGTCTTGAGTTATCCTCAAGTGATGTGCACTACTCAATGCCCACACATGTATTTGCCTAAGAACTGTCATTGTAGCAAGATGGGATGCCATTCTGATGGCTCAGTACCATTCCTAGGATACCCGTTGGGAGATTGAATCTGGTCATAATGTTCACAATGTAAAACAGCCTAAAAATATGTACTTGGAAATTAAAATATCACCTGGAAAAATGTTCTTTCTGTCTCTGAGTTTCTCATGATGTGAGCTTTCCTAGCTCTATCTACTGTATGTATAATAGTATAGTATAATAATACAAATTGTTGTTCGTCTTTCCTTGGCAAGCTGTTAAATCTGCACTGAGTGGTGTGTGAGCTTTGGAAGAACAGGTAAAGGACAATTCGAAGACAGGGACTGCAGTGCTGCAGGAAGGACTGTGGAGAGTAGGGAGATGGTTTCTTCTCCCCATGCCTTCCTCAGAAGCTGAGTTCAAAGCAGGTTTCTGACCATTACTGAGTTGCTTGGGTGGAGCCATGTCACTCTGGTGTAATCCCATCCTCAGCCCTGATGGAAAGAAAAGGTGTATTGTATCTTCGTAGCTTATTCTGTGCCCCAGCAGGAGAGCTAGAATGAACATCAGTTTCTCAGGGGAGCTAAAAGCAGCACAGATTGATGCTGCTCCTTGCTCTCCTGTGGAGTTCTCTCCAGGAAAGCCACATGGCATCCCTGTACAGGCAAACCTGGAAGCTTAATAAAGGTGCTCCAGACTTGGAAAGTCTCTGACCTCAAAAAGCACAGCCTGACTCTGGGGATGGCTACTTAATCCATAACATGACAATCTTCACACAACTTCATATGGCAAGGTGTGGACATAGCTCTCCACAGCCTTACAGGTTCCCTTCTCTGGACAGCTGGCTGTGGAGCCTCCTCTCTTGCCTCGATTCCTCATTGTAGCCACCTGCAGCCAGCCTTCCTTCCCCATGACTTGGGGAAGCTAAACAGAGGAACTGAGGGTGCCTCAAACTACCCCCATGGGGTATTAGGGAAAACAAACACACTACGAATGTGGGGAGGCTCTTTAATAAAGTCAGTAGGTACGTTAATGATTTATGCTCATCTACAACTTCTCTCTGAAAGATCATGGAGTATCACTGGTATCCATAATAGAAAGAGGCAAATATAAGATTTATGCAAGGCCAATAAATATGCTTTCACTTCAATACCTGCCCAAGGTGCCAGATGTACAGATGGATGTCACCAAACCAGTTAATCAGATTTTCCTTCCTTTTAAGCATCAGGTCCAGTGAAGCACCTCTCTTTGTGTGCTCCTCAATCACTTGTGTGAGGAGGTTGTCACGAGTGCACTCCAGAAACTTTCTGGATTGCTTGTGCTATGCTGTATTGTCCGTCCAGAAAATACCAGGGTGGTTAAATCCCCCATGAAGACTAGGGCGTACAAGCATGAGTTTTCTTCCAGCTGTTTGAAGAAGACCTCATGTACCTCTTCCTGATCAGGCAGTCTGTACCAGACACCCACATTACATCACCCCTGTTAGTTTGCCTGCTAATCCTGACCCGTAAGCTCTCAGCTGGCTCACTGTTCACCCCAAGGCAGAGCTCCATGGATTCCAGCTGCTCTCGGATGCAGGGCAGCTCTCACTCCTCACTTTCATGGACTGTCCTTCCCAAAGAGGTTTTATCCTTCCATTGCAGCATTCCAGTTATGTGAGCTATCCCACCACATCTCTGCTACTCCTGTGAGACTGGAGCCCTGTAACTGCATGCAGACTTCTAATTCCTTCATTTGCTGCCCATGCTGTGCACATTAGTATACAGGCACTTCAGAAAGGTACAACACAGTCACACTGATTGCCCAGGAAAAGATGAGAGCTTCCCCCATGACACCCTCTTAGCGCTTCCTTATTTGTAGGTGGGCCCCATTCTTCCATGTTCTGTTGATCTTGAGGACTCCCAGCCACATCACTCTGCACCTTTGCTTGCCAAGCCTGTCCTCCACTTGAGTCATAATCTCCTTCCCACCTTATTCCTAGTCTCCTCCTCACTGGGTCAGTCTGTTATGATTTTTTAGTCCTCTTTGTCAGTCCTTGACCACCCAGAGAGGGTCCTGCAGTTTTAAAGAGAAACCATTACCAGTGACATAGGTGCATAACAAAGTGCTGAACCTCAGGATCCATCCACTCCTCCTTAAGCCCTTCCCCTGCAGCAGCAGGATCAAGGAGAAAAACAGCTGGTCCCCTTGATGTTAACTGTCATCCCTAGAGCCATGTAATCACTCTTGATATGCTCAGACACTCTCCTGGCAGGATCCTCAGTGCCCATGTGGGCTAGCAACAAGAATTAATAATCCAAGGGCCGAACAGTCCTCAGCAATCTCTCCCCAAGATCACACATCCAAGCACACAGGAAGCAACAAACCTCCCTATAGAGTGAGTCCACTTGCCAACTGGTCCCTCTGTCCCCTACAGGATGGAATATATGTAATGAAGTTTAATAATGGGCAATACTGGCTTTAAAAAGATTATATATATAGCATTAGATTGGTAAAACTAATTTCACTATATTTCGAATTGCAAACATTTATTTAAATACATAAGTTGTATATACCCTCACCACACACACACTGTTTTTGATGACATGATCTGTCTTTGTACTCACGTGTGACATCTTGGAAAGATGCTTTCATGTTAGTTCCTCAAAACTTGTCAAACTGCATCACTTTGAACCTTATTAGAAGTGGAGTACAGGGCAGAAACAACAATGGTATTAAAACCTGGCCACACAATACTAAGTGTGAGTTGAAATGAGTCAATCATTCTTCCTATGTTGCTTTCTTCCACCAATCCTAACTTTACTTTCTTCTCTCTCTCCTTTCTTCTTTTCCTTCTCTTCCATTTTCCTGCTTTTTGCCAATGATATTCTTTTTGCATCCTGCAGTGCTTGCAGACGGAACTGTTTGACCTGTACTCTTCTCTGAAAATTAATTAATTAATTAATTAATAAAACCCACAATATTTGTTTGGGTGAGCCTCGCTTTATTTGGAACAATGAACTGGACGTAAGTAGAAGACTTGAGAATGTTCCTATTATGGCACAGTTTCTCAAGTGTGATGTTAACAGACAACTTTCAGGCAACTGTGGCTACCTGTTTATGTACCTATAAACTTCCTAGCAAACTGACCACATACAGGAGTGCAATTGATACTTGTTTCTTCTTGTAAACATATCTGAGAAAGTACTAATCCTGCAGTTAATATTGACTATTAGTTATTTCAGGGCTCAGTTAAACATTGTTTTCCTCACAAGGTACAAAATAAATGCTAGTCATACTACCTTACAATGAAAAGCACACAAAGCAGGAAACAAGGAGTAGGGAATCAGAGGCTTTTAGAGCAACAGATTGAATTGCTCAAACTGATCTGAGTTAGGGAATTTCAGGGAATTTTTAAATTGGAGAGAAGAAACAAAACAAAGAAACAACAACAACAACAAAAACCTTTCTACTTTAGAATTAACCAGAAAGGAGGATACTGCTTAAAAAGAAAAGTTTATTACCAAGAAAACTTCTAGCTACATGAAGACATTCACGCTTGTTCTGAACTGAATTCACTGAATGTGAAATGAATAAATGATGAGTTCCTGCAATCTCCACTCTCTGAAGAATATGTTCAGCAGCCACAGCTCTACTGATGACCTTATGCTGACACAGAAAATTAAATCACACATTAAAAAGCATGAGTGCTCTGACAGTTTTGTCACAGATGTACTATATTGCTCTGCAGTTGCCATCCACTGAGTGCAACACAATAGGCACATGCACAGCTTCAAGAGCATGACAACTGTGTTTGAAAAGGTGTCACTGAGAACTACTACTACAAACCAGGAACTAAAGAGGAGCAGTGAGAAGACTGAAGAGAGACAGGCCTCTCCAGCTTACTACCGTGCTTTCTGAATAGACACAGGCTATAAAAGATGCCAGTAGTATATTCAGCAGTTTGAAAAGAGTTTCACAAATTATCTTGCTAACCTTCTGGTTATATTCTTATAACATACGCCTTGTGGTTAATATAAGAACGACTTTTAAATCCATGCTTTCACGTAAAAGCAGCTGCTTTCCACCACCATTTCTCTCTAAGAGGTTTATAGGAGTTCCAGTGAAAGTTCCTGTGAAACTGAACTAAAGGCTTTCCATATAGAAAAACACTTCTTCTCTCTTGATACTGAGAGTAGTGACATAGTAGCAGATCTCTTAAAGCTGGTGGTTTTTAGAAATACACAGTTATACAAGTGAATAAACTGAACCTTCTTGTCTAAATTTCTTCATAAAATTCACTTTACTGATTCATTACAAGGAAGACATGTTGCAGTCAGTACACATGCACAGACCACTGTGCTCATATAGTAATGACAGTCAGACCTACCCAGCAATTCCAAGCATTCATGCCTATGCCGTTCGTTCCAGGATTTCCTTCTGCAAGTCTCACTGCAAGTGAAGACTTCATGACAACGCATGCAAAGTGAGAGCTGAACACCAACAGAGCGTCCACATTGATAGCAGTATTTAAAGAACAGCAGTCTAGAACAAAGGCAGTTGCCAAATAAAAGCACATGACTGTTTGCTTACTGTTCTTCCTCAACCTGGCAGCATGTATATTACATGTAAAATTAAATCCAAATGGCTACAATATAGAAATAAAAACGTCATAATATTCAAGGACAGAGAATTAGGAGACTCTGCAGCTTATCACAGGACTCTGTGGGGAAGAGACTGCATACTAACTGCAAAGCTAGCCTCCCACAAAGTCAAGTGTTCTAGTGAGAAACATACCCAGCCCTTTACTAATCCAACATCCACATCCTGTGTGCTTTAGTCTACTCATGACACTGGGTCTGGAATTGTCCATTTTCAAACTAGTAGGCAGGCCAGATTATACATGGTCAGAGATAATGAAGCTAAACTGGCAAAGCCCTCATAGAATATACTGGAATATTGCAGAGACAAACAAGGACACTCATAGGCCACTGCACCACAACAATTATTCCAAAGCTAGAACATAAAACAAAGTGCTTGGGCTAAGGCTTTCAGTTGGAATGGGAAACAGACTGTTAGATGTAATTGCAAGCTGGGCTATGTACTTACATTCTTTTTAAAATATTTAAGAACCCTTTACAGCACAGATTTCCTTAGCATGGTCTGTCTGAGCCAAATAGTTCTATGCTTGTGAAATCTGACAGGATCAGATGTAAGGTAAAGCCAAAGGCTATTTATGCAAAAACTTTCATTCCCATGATACAATTATAATTTTTTTTTAAAGGTAAGATACACCTAAATACTTTATAGCTTTTACAAGCAATATTAAATACATTTTATATACTACCAAATTTTTATTTTATAGCCTTCCAGCTGAAAGATGTGGTCTCTACTAAATACATTGCTTTATCCCTCCCAACAGCTAGCAAGTTTCACTGAGATTTCATTTCTGTCTGCAAGTAATTGCTGAGATCTATTTGTAAAACCTTTGTATGCTACTTTAACCTTCCAGATTTTATTTTAGTTTGTTTTACGTTCTTCTGGCTATCTCTGCACCTTATGCTATTATTGGTCCATCACAGTTCAACAGAAATGCTACCTCACAATTTCTCTCTTCAAAAGTGGCCCAGTGGCTTTGTTACCTCCTCTTGATCCAAATACTGAGACAAAGTTCAGAACCCTGTGAATTCCCTGCAGTAGGAGAAACTGATGACAGAATTCAGTATCCTTGAGGCATGTATTTCCATTATTATTCAAACTTTGTTACTGAACGGTTCCAAGAATAACATTCAAATTTTACAAGTCTTTCCTGCAATTATGTGGAGTCCAGAAATGCATGCTACAAAATTTGTATGTGCCTATTTCTTAGCATTTGCATGCTACTCCGGGGTACTGATGTCATGAATTGGTTTAAAACACAAGGACACACTGCCTCCTGCAAGAAGCCTGAATGCAGACTCTTATGGCAGACTCTGAAACTGAAAAGGAGCGAGTGACGTGATCAGAACAGAGAAAGAAGCTAACTGCAGCTGATAAGACTGGATAGACTAGAGAGGAAAATTAGAAAGGAGAAAAACAGCAAGGTGACAGCAGTTTGAGGAAAAAAATAGGGCCTAGTTATTTTTGACTAAGAACAGTCAATACTTGCATGCAGTATCTCTGTCCTACCTCACTTCTTCCACATGATGGCTCCTTTCTTTCTTCTTTGAAACACATGTACGAATGGCTGAATCCACTACATCAACATAAGGAAGAGGAGAGGAAAGCAAAAATCAGTATTCCAACTTGAGAATTAGAATACCAGTCAGAAGATCCACCTTCATTAGAAGTCTATTTGGCTCACCAGACATTACTAGATTAACTGTCTACTGTATAAAATTTGAAGAGACATAATAAAATGCATCTTCCATCACTGAATCATAGAATCATTCAGGTTGGAAAAGACCCTTAAGTTCATCAAGTCCAACCATCAACCTAACATTACCAAGTCCATCACTAAATCATGTCCCTAAGCACCACAACCAACACCTCCAAGGATGGCGACTCCACCACTTCCCTGGGCAGCCTGTTCCAATGCCTAACCATCCTTTCCGTGAAGAAATTATTCCGAATATCCAATCTAAACCTCCCCAGTGCAACTTGAGGCCATTTCCTTGCATCCTATCACTTGTCACCTGAGAAAAGAGACCCAACGCCCTCCTTGCTGCAACCTCCTTTCAGGTAGTTATAGAGAGCCATGAGGTCTCCCCTCAGCCTCCTCTTCTCCAGACTAAACCACCCCAATTCCCTCAGCCACTCCTCATATGTCTTGTTTCTAGTCCCTTCACCAGCTTTGTTGGTCTTCTCTGAACACGTTCCAGAAATTCAGTATCTTTCTTGTACTGAGGGGTCCAAAAACGAACACAGTACTCAAGGCGTGGTCTCACCAGAGCTGAGTACAGGGGGACAATCACTTCTCGAGGCCTGCTGGCCACACTATTTCTGATGCAGGCCAGGATGCCCTTGGCCTTCTTGGCCACCTGGACACACTGCTGACTTATAGTCAGCTGCCTGTCAACCAGCACCCCCAGGTCCTTTTCTGACAGGCAGCTTTCCAGCCACTCTTCCCCAAGCTTGTGTCGCTGCATGGGCTTGTTGTGACTCAGGTGCAGCACCTGATATTTAGCCCTGTTGAAGGCCATACAACTGGACATGGCCCATCAATCCAGCCTATCCAGATCCCTCTGCAGAGCCTTCCTACCCTCAAGCAAATCAACACCCCCGCCTAACTTGGTGTCATCTGCAAATCACTGAGGGTGCACTCAATCTCCTCATCAAGATCGCTGAAGAAAATGTTAAGCAAAGCTGGCCTCAATACTGAACCCTGGGGAACACCACTGGTGACCGGCTGCCATGTGGATTGAACTCCATTCACAATGACCCTTTGGGCCCAGCCACCCAGCCATTTTTTTCGCTAGCAAAAAGGACATCTGTCCAATCCATGAGCAGCCAGCTTCTCCACGTGAATGCTGTGGGAAAAAGTATTGAATGCTTTTCTAAAGTCCATATAAACAACATCCATAGCCTTTCCCTCATCCACTAAGTGGGTTATCTTATCATTGAAAGATCAGGTTAAGAACTTCAGAAGCCAACAAAAAAGGACCTAAGTTGGTAGGTCACAGCCAAGAGGAAGAAACCACACAGGTAATTTACCCTTATTTGCTGCTTGTGCCAAGCCACAGCATCTCGGGTTATGCTGAACTGCAAAGGTAACAATCTGATAGTCAGAGGTCACTTTCCAAGTGTGAGACGTCTACCGCAAAGACTGGTCTTGGGAGATCTAGATTCTGAGCCTAGTTTCACCACGTATTTGAGCACTACTGAGGAAGTCACCCAGATGATCTTAATTTATATATTGATTTTTGCTACTGTAATAGCAGAAGAGCATTAACACAACAGAGGTCTTAGGAAAGCAAGCTCCCTCAATCACTCATCAACACATGGTAATAGATCTTGTACAAGAATTTACCAGGAAGCAGCTGACAGGTGCTAAGCTCGTATTGAGATTTCCTCCACCATGCGTTTGTTCTCTTCAGTGATGGGAGAACCCTTACATCTCCTTACCGAATACGTAAGAGCAGTTTTTATTGAATTACCTTTTCAGACAACAATACTGGAATTATAACAGGAAATTCCCCTTCACACCAGTTGATGCTACCCTTAATCTTGAAATACTCTTAGGTTTGAACTAACATTTCTTGGATCTTCTCAGCTCTTCTTGATCCCACTCTTTCTCTTTCAGGATGACACGCTCACGGAGCTTTGCCGTAATGTGTTCCAGCAGCGACTGGCGTGTTTGAAAAACTTCCTGCTCAGATGCTGACAGTATGTGGTATGGTGTGTTAGCAATTCTCCTATCCTAAAACATACTATGAGTTAATCCACTAAGGTATGGGAACACAAATCTAAAATACAATTTCTTCAGAGTTAAAGCCAACCCATTCCAAAAGCACAGCATCATCCCCGGTGGATCCTGGCTTGGAGCTCAGTATGTGATATGGGGCACAGGACATGTCTAGGTTAGAAGTTCTAGTTGTTCCGATTATCAGTTTGGTGAGTACTCCATAAGTCAACTAAAACAATTTTCAAACATTTCCCTAAGGGGAAAGCTGCCCTTAGCTTGAAGAGCTCCTCTCCAGCACATCTGGAAGCACTGAGAAGTTTCCTGGAAATGGAAAGACATCTAGAGGACACTGCTTGTCCACTATTATGTTTCTCCATTCCCCATATTGCTTCCCTCTACTGAGTGCCAGCAAGAAGAATACAGACTAAAGTACAGAGCAAGACAGGAAAGAAATACGGTACCTGGACTATGGTGACTGAGTTTTACATGTGATTACAGCTATAAACTGTTTAATTTATTTTACTGTCTGAGAAGCAGCTGTGATTGCAAGCAAAAGAATCACAATTAAATTTCTACACAGAATACTGGTGTGGGATGCAAAAAGCCTCATGTTAGCTCCAAGCAGGCTGCTATGTCAACAAAGTGCAGTGGTGGATCCCACAGTCACAGGGCTATATTAGCAAAGAGCTGTACCCCAGCTCATCAATGCAGACCTTTCTTAGCTAGCTTGGAGGCAGCTGCAATACTACAAGGTACACACACACTATTACTTTTATTCTTTTCAGAACTAGTACATTTTATGTCCCAGAGATAAGCAATTTGCTTATCATGCAAGTTTTTGTTAATAAGAAAGCTAACAGAAAATTCATATGACCAAAGGCAGAATTGCTTCTAAATGGAACTGTCACAGAATCCCAGGCTTTTTAAAGGGTAGTTTTTTGAAACAAATATGTCCAGAAAAAAAGAATCAGGCAGAAATTTATTAGTTATACTTCACAGTAAGATTAGTTAGTATTAGTTACATTACAGTAAGATTCCTTTTATAAGAAATTAATAAATGATTATGGATCACTCTAGTAATACCATTTATTTAGTAATTATATATATATAATTTTATAGATAATATATAGCATATAATACATGATACATATTTCAATGTATGCTTTATTTAAATATTTTTTTATTTTGTAAATCCATTATTTTAAAGTTTGACTGATTGGTAATGTCTTTTCACAGCATATATCACATCTCAAATTATTATAATATATATACACTATATATTTACACAGTATATATAACAATCATGTATATATATATATTATAATATATCATATCTTCTCCTGATTTGATTGTAGCCTCATGGAAACAGATATGACGTGTTTTTAATGGCTCGATTTAAGATTACAATTAACTTTTTCCAATTCAGTTGTGAATGGAATCTTGCTATAACATGTGACAGCACAGATTATCTTCACAGGCAAAACTGTTAGAGGTATTCAGACTTTAAATGGTTAATAGTTCAGGAGCAAATGAAAGGTGTCTCATGACAAATGCAGGGAGAAAGTAAATTTCCAATGAACATTTCTGAAGAAGGCTCCAGACAAATCATAAGGACACAACCGACCATATATTCGAATGAATGCAAAGAACACAGTACTTTCCAATAGGGGAACTTAAGTCATACCTGATAATATTTATAATAGGCAAAGTCAACAGCTGTGCCCACAGCTTTTCTCTGTCCTTCCTGAAGAGTAACTGGTGCAAGGATATCTGCACCAGCTTCAAGCAGCTTATCAACCTGAAGAAAACAAATCATTGCACATCCAAGCAAGAAAAGCTTCCAACAAAATCGCATTCATGCCATGGCTAAAGAGACAGGACTGAGTATCAGAGCTTAACCTCTATTCATGAGACTATTTTGTGCATCAAACTGTGCATTTCTTCTGCTCCTTTAAAGCTGTTGATGGATAGACAATCTAAACGTGTTTTGTAAGTAAAGCCTTCTTGTAGGCAGTTGTTATTTCTCTGTAACTCAGAATCTTGCAGCAACAGATGAAGCAACTGCCTCCTTTGCCAGACCCCTCAACTGCAGCCTTCTTCACCTCCACTCTGAATGAGATCAGCTCTGTGCTCTCTGGGATGAGAAGAAAAACTCCAGTTTTCACAAGGCCAAACACTGCCATTGACCTCAACATTGATGAGAAAATGCACTCATCTCAAGTGGTATTCACCACTTTACAGTAACACATCCCTCTTCATGTGGATGCTTGATGTGTTTATAAACCAGGTAACAGATCTGACAGGGCTGTGGGCACTACAATCACCCCACTTGCCTTTAATGTAGTTTTTCCTCTTCTAAACATGAGGAAACATTCATTCAAACATGAAAATGAATTTTCATACAAACCCCCTGTTCCTCAGGACAGAAACAAATAGCATTAGGAATACACACAAATGAAGTGTTCTTAAAAAAAACAGCTTACCCATTAAACAGAAAGGGAACTCAATGCACCTGATAAAAATCAGTGCTTTTTCTGAAGTTTTTAAAAACAAAAAAACAAAGTTCTCTCACCAAAGCAATCCTCTGTGCTGTAGTTCTCTGCTGTTCATATGTGGTACTGACAGCTGCACAGAGGGCATTTTTTACTGCTCCACTTAATGGCAGATTTGGGTCAGCCCCATGTTTGAGGAGTTCAACCACTGCCTGCAAATGTGCATATGCAAATGTGACAAATTAGTAGCTCAAGAAGACATTTTTTACAGTTCTACAGCAGGAAAGTGAGAACCTAGCCACATTAGTCAAGACCCTAGAGCTTTTACAGTATGTATTTAACACAGCACACTTGGAATATCTGCTAGTGTTTGTCACAGATTTAGGATATACAGTCAATACTAGTGAGGCCACGCTTGGAATACTGTGTCCAGTTCTGGGCTCCCCAGTACAAGAGAGACCTGGAGCTACTGGAGAGAGTTCAACGAAGGGCCGTGATGACAGGAAGGGACTGGAGCACCTCTGCTGTGACGAAAGGCTGAGAGAGCTGGGTCAGAGAATCACAGAATTGGCAGGGCTGGAAGGGAGCTCTGAAGATCATCTAGTCCAACCCCCTGCCGAGCAGGATCACCTAGAGCACGTTGCGCAGGATGGCATCCAGGCGGGCTTTGAATATCTCCGGAGAAGGAGACTCCAAAACCTCTCTGGGCAACCTGTTCCAGTGTTCTGTCACCCTCACATTAAAGAAGTGCTGCCTCATAAATAGCTGGAACCTCCTGTGTTTCAGTTTGTGCCCATTGCCTCTCGTCCTGTCGCTGGGCACAACTGAAAAGAGACGGGCTCCATCCTCTCGACACCCTCCCCTCAGATGTTTATATACATTAATGAGGTCTCCCCTCAGTCTTCTCTTTTCCAGGCTAAACAGGCCCAGCTCTTTCAGCCTGTCCTCATACGACCGGTGCTCCAGTCCTCTAATCATCTTAGTAGCCCTCCTCTGAACTCGCTCCAGTAGTTCGGTCACTTTTGCTTAGAGTACAGAAGGCTCAAGGTGTACCTAATAATAGATAACGTCTATTTATAGACATTATCAATGTCTATAAACACCTGAAGGGAGGATGCAATGAAGACAGACCCAGGCTCTTTTCAGTGGTGCCCAGTGCCAGCACAAGCAATGAGCACAAACTGCAACACATGAGGTTCCATCTAAACATCGGAAAGCACTTCCGTGCTGTGCACATAATGGAGCACTGGCACAGGCTGCCCAGAGAGGTTGTGGAGTCTCCCTCTTTGGAGATACTCAAAAGCTGCCTGGACATGGTTCTGGGCAACTTGCTCTGGGTGTCCCTGTTTGAGCAAGGGGTCGGACCAGATGGACCCAGAGGTCACTTCCAACCTTAACCATTCTGTGATTCTGTGGTACAGTAGCATACAGAAATGTGATTGATAATGTCATCATGGAATACTTACCAAACAGCAGTGTCAAAGACATGAGAGCACAGCATTAAAAGTTACCTGCTCTGACACTTTCATAACATATACATATTTTTTAAAAGCACTTTACCACAAAGATAAGGATTAGATAGGTTGATCACTTACAATCTAGCAGATCATTATTTCATTGCATTGAAGCTTCTGAGAACGCAGGAGAAGCAGAATTTGTTGGCTATGGAACGATTTTATGGGAAATCCTAAACTTCAATTTTTGTGTTGCAAGAAAACACTTTTTTCCCAGAAAAATACCAAAACTGTCTTTTGAAAATGATGAAGACAGTGTAAGGAAAAAGGTTCCAAATTGTATATTTGAGACAATCTATTTTCTGTTGTATGTAGTTGAAGCCATTTCTATTATATCCACTTTCATAGTCCACAATCTAACTCCACATTATAATGCATCTAGCTTTATTTTTATAGATAATTTATAGCTTACTAGGGAAATTAATATCATTAAAGAATAGTAAACTATACCCTATAGTATAAAATTTGTAGTGATAGAATAAAAGGTAAAATGTTGATTTCATCAGATTCAGGATTTCTCCCTAGCTTTGCTTAATGCTGTGTTTCCAAGAGAATTCTTCTCCAGATTATTAGTGTCCTTTTCTACTGGAGAAAAGCAAGCAGAGAAGCAGAAATCATACCCCAACCCTGCCCCTTTCAGCTGATCTGAACCACTAGGCTGCAGTCATGCTTGCTCCCTTACAGGTGTTCTTCCCACAGCATTGTGTGGTGGCTGCACAGCAGCTGAGCTCAGTAGGGGGGCCTGGGTGCCACTCTCACGCCCTCATTCTTCTGCCTTGCTTTCTGTGCGTCCAGAAGCCTGGACACACAGAACTCTAATGCAAGAGAGGCAGAGAGCACCTGCAGACACATCTGCTTCATTACCTGGTTTGGTTTTACATCTTCTCTTGCACCATGCTGGCTGCTGTGGACCTGCTCTTAAATCACAGAATCACAGAATCATCTAGATTGGAAAAGACCTCTGAGATCATCGAGTCTAACCTATGACCTAACCCCACCCCGTCAACTAGACCATGGCACTAAGTGCCACATCCAGTCTTTTCTTAAACACCTCCAGGGACGGTGACTCAACCACCTCCCTGGGCAGCCCATTCCAGTGCCTAATCACCCTTTCTGTGAAGAATTTCTTCCTAATGTCCAACCTAAACCTCCCCTGGCACAGCTTAAGACTGTCCTCTTCTCCTATTGCTGGTTGCCTGGGAGAAGAGAATGACCCCCACCTGACCACCACCTCCTTTCAGGTAGTTGTAGAGAGTGATAAGGTCTCCCCTGAGCCTCCTCTTCTCCAGGCTAAACAACCCTAGCTCCCTTAGCCACTCCTCATAGGACTTGTGCTCCAGACCCTTAACCAGCCTCGTTGCCCTTCTCTGGACACGGTCCAGAACCTCAACATCCTTCCTCAACTGAGGGGCCCAGAACTGGATGGACACAGTACTCGAGGTGTGGTCTCACCAGAGTTGAGTACAGGGGAATAATCACCTCCCTAGTCCTGCTGGCCACACTATTCCTGATACAGGCCAGGATGCCATTGGCCTTTTTGGCCACCCGGGCACGCTGCTGGCTCAGCCTGCTGTCAATCAGTACCCCCAGGTCTCTTTCTGCCTGGCTACTGTCCAGCCACTCTGTCCCCAACCTGTAGTGCTGCATGGGGTTGTTGTGCTCAAAGTGCAGGACCTGGCACTTGGTCTTGTTGAACCACATACTGTTGGATTCAGCCCATCTATCTAGCCAGTCCAGGTCCCTCTGCAGAGCCCTCCCACCCTCTAGCAGATCGACACTCCCTCCCAGCTTGGTGTCATCTGCAAATTTGGTAGTGGTAGATTCGATCCCCTCATTCAGATCATGAATAAAGATTTCAAACAGGACTGGGTCCAACACTGATCCCTGGGGGATACCACTAGTGACTGGCCGCAAACTGGATGCAACACCATTCACCATCATTCTCTGGGCCTGGCCATCCAGCCAGTTCTTAACCTAGCGAACAGTGCACCTGTCCAAGCCGTGGGCTGCCAGCTTTTCCAGGAGTAAAGGCCCAGTGTGGGCAGAAGGGAGTCAGTTCTCTGCACTGGGAAGACAGGTGCTAACTTCAGACATTGAATTCTACTGCGTGAGCTATAAACCTCATCTGTGGAATGCTGAGCCCACAGCTCAGCACCATTATACCCAAAATCCTTTCTAAGTCTGACCATTGATCTTTTCATAGATGAGCATACTTCTTACCGCCTATGACTATATTTTTGTCTTTTACCCAGACACAAGTGTTTTGATATTTGCTTGGGTCACTCTGGGCAGGGAGACAACATGTAAGAAAACCGCATGTTCTTGTGATTCATGAAACAGAATACACTTCTCCAAATGTTAAGCCCTTCTGAATCCTACTCAAACATTTCTGGCTACCTCATACTATAGTCATTTAGGACTCCTCTATTTCAGCTCATGAAGCATCCATAGGTTTAAAATTAAAGTAAAAACTTCATTTTCACTGGAAATGTGTGATGGCAAGCACCACTCACTACGTAGTTTGGCTATCATCAGAGAAGGCAGAGCAAAATGGATAAGTACACCGAAAAAAAATGAAGGAACTTAAAGATGCTCACCAAGTCATTCCCACTGGCAATTGCTAAGGAAAGTGGTGAATGGCCACTCCACAGTGTGTTTGGATTTGCCTTATGCATTAAAAGGAGGCGGATAACATCTCTGGCATGCTTTGTATGCAGGTGAGGTGGAAAAAGGTAGAATTAGATCATAATAAAGTCCACTTTTAATGTTAGATAAATATCATATTAATAGTATAATTGATAAAATGAGCAGCATAAAACACAATCAAACCTTTCACCTAAACTATGATGTTATAGTAAAAACATACATCCATTTTCTTACAGCTGAGAGCCCAAGCACAGTGGTGTTATACATAAAACCTCTTTGCAACCAGATTACCAAATGTCATTAACCCTGCCACCAGAGGGAATATATAGGTTTGCTTCTGAGGAAGTACGTCTCCTCTTTCAAATACTATTCTCCAAGCGTATGCATCCCAAATCTGCTAGAAGAATCTTACTACGGTACAAAATGAAATGCACAGAGGTTAGTGCACGCCAAAACTAAGACTGTCTAACTTTAGATTGGCTTTATGGATGATAAAGTTAATGGCCAAGTAACCAATGGAAACTTGGCTAAAGGAGTTTCCCTTGTCAAATGGAACTCCAAAGCTTAAGAAATGTTTTCTCCTCAAGTGCTAATAGATTTTTAATCTGTACAACACTAATAGTTCAGTAGGAAAAGAATTTATTCCTGGAATTCAATCAGCAACTTACAAAGGGATGAAATGTCTTCACTACCAAGTTTTGTCATTCAGGATTAGTTTAGAACTACACACTATGACCAGAGCCTCAGCTGCTATGCTCTTACCTCACTGTTATCCTCTCTTTCACATGCAATATGCAGTGCACTCCTTCCACCTTCTTCAGGAACAGGACCACTATAGGAAGAGAAGTACTCTTGTGGTGGTCCTGCTTCATTTTTCAGTTGCAAAGTGACACCACCTGACAAGCTGGCTTCTTTGTCTTCAAGCTGAGGAATCTAAGTGAAATTATGTGCACATTTATAACATAGCTTAAAGACAAGTAAACAGAAAACAAACCTGCCTGGTCACTCATTGTTCTGGATCTCAATCATAGATAAGACTTCTTCAGCCCCACAAAATCCATGCCCCCTCTTTTTCTACTTTCTTCTCGACATTCAGGTTTCATCTGCCAGACTACTTTAGGACCGCACACTAAGAAGTTTAATAAAGCCACTAGAGGGGTCTAAGGAAGGCAAATTTTAGAGATATAACTTAATAACTTACTGGGCCAAATGATACAGTGTAGGAAATAAGAGGGAAGAAGCAAGCTTTCAGGCACACAGGGTCTGCCTTGAGTCAAGCTCATTCCCTTCATTCATTTAAGGTCTATGAATATAGGCTCACCAGACCAATATAAAAAAATGTATTTGAGAAAGCAAATCTTGCTTACACAATGTCTGGGCATTCTCCAATTGAATACTATTTCTATTTAAGGACGAAGTACTGAAATACAAACTGAAAAAGCCATTTAAATCCCTTTGTGCTGCAGACATTCACCTTAGTCCTCGTCATGGCAAGATAAAATTTATCAGTCCAGTTACAGAAGCTGACTCCTTTTTTAAGTGATTGGGACCTGACGGTATGCCAGGGAGCTGGCCCATGTCATTACAAGGCCACTCTGGTTACCTCCGAATAGTCATGGTAAGCTGGGGGAGGTTACTAAGGACCAGCAAAAAGTAAACGTCACTCTCATATTACAGGCAAGAATGACGGCAACCACAGGCTGGTCAGCCTCACCTCATCATATAGGAAGCTGATGGAAAAGTCTTCCAAGAAGCCATCTCCAAGTATATTTGGGATAAGGTAGTTGGGAGCAGTCAGCATGGATTTGCAATGGGGAAAGCCATGCCTGACAAACATGATAGCCTTCTACGACAAGATGAGCAGCTCAGTTAAAGTTGGGAAAGCAGTGAATGTTTTTTATCTTGACTTTAGCAAAGCTTTCAATACTGTCTCACAGACATTTGAGGTGGATCACCATTTGTGATCAGGAGCATGAAGTCCAGCTGTGCTGTACCCCAGGGTAGATACTAGGGCCGATACTATACAACATCTTCATTAATGACCTCGACGCTAGGACAGCCAGCACACTCAACAAGTACACAGATGATACAAAATTGGAAAGAGTGGTTGATGCACCAGACAGTGCTGCTGCCATTCAGAGGGATCTGAATTGGTCACTTGAGACCACCTGAGAATTGGTCAGAGGGGCACTTCAAGAAATTCAACAAAGGGAAATGCAAAGTCCTGTACCTGGGGAATAATAATCCCAGGAATCACTACACCATGAGGGCTGAACAGATGGAAAAAAAAAGGTCCACAATAAGACCTGGAAGTCCCGGTGGACAACAAGTTGAACATGAGCCAACAATGCACCCCTGCAGCATAGAAGGTCAACAGCATCCTGGGCTGCATGAGGAAAAACATTTCTACTGAACAGGTTGTCCAGAGAAGTTGTCCTTGGAGACACTCACATGGGACTTGATACTGAGCAACCTGCTACAACTGATCCCGCTTTGAGCATGGGTACTGTACTACACAATCTTCAGAGGTCCCTTTCAATCTTTCAACTGTTCTAGTAGTAAAATCACATAATCACAGGACTTAAAGTAATTTTTCAGGTAATAAGTGCCAGAAAAAGCATATTTTGCAGGTATAGCTCCATCAGCTATAGTGAAGAATTATCATCAAAAAAGGCAACTCTAACTAAAAATTGCTATGCTACCTAAAAAACATACTGCTGAGCTGGCCTTCTGCAACTCTGGAGGCACAGTGAATGCTGCAGGAACCCAGTAGAGACAACCTAAGTCAAGGAAATGAGACAGACAAAGACAGAAAGCAATAGCTCAGCTCGACAGAGATGAAACAAGCAGGTCCCATCACAGACATATGTTTCTGGTGTCATTATGTCTTCAGGCATTTGTACTGGATGGCACAAAAGAGAGTCTTTCTGGTATAAGACGCGAGAGTAAAATGCTCTGGGGTATCAGAACAGAAGGGTGTGTTTACTGCAACCCAATTCTATTGGCCTCAAGGGGATTTTTCTTATTTTTTAAAGGTTATTCCAGTAAAACACAAAGATTTCACTGTGAAATCAAGCATGCAGGAAGCTCAATTACCTGCTTAGGTCCTGTGCAGTCTGAACTTCAACAGCTGAAAGAATATGAGATCGGAAAGCAGCTTACCTTATCTGGACCATATACCTCGTTTCCATCTTCAGCCCTTGCATCAAGATCTGGGGCAGAATTCAGGAGGTATTGCATTATCTGGACTCCTTCCTCCCCAGGAATTGAGGCAGCTATGTGTAGAGGAGTTAAACCCCCTAACTGAAAACACAGACGCAGCATTAAGACTCCTGTTTATCACAAGCATAACTTAAAACATGCCAAATATTTTTCTCTGAAGAATAATCCAAGATCACTCTGCCCACATTCTGTGTCTCACTAACAGCCACCATAAACCTAAAACCTAGAGCTACAGAATTATGGAACACTAGAGGTCCCCGACACTCAGTCTGGGTGTAGTTAATAACAACAGCTGTTACCAACTTGAAGAGCAGCTTCCCAAGCAGTCTCCAGCCGCTAACAAGCTTGGCAACCAAGAAACATAATGACAAAGGAAAAAAGCTTTGAGTTCCTTCTACTGAAAAAAAAAAAAAAAATCTTTGAATACGATAATCAGTTTAAAGAGCTTTCTGTCCATTCTAAAGCTGATTCAGAGACTGAGGATATTTTACACTAGGGCACTGAAGCTGCAGCACGTGTTTAGAACCCCCCATTGTAATTATAATCCAGTAAAACCTTGGATGGAAGCCGCACATCAGTCCTGGCTCCCCTTTCTACGAGGAGTTTCACTGCTTCTGCATCTGCAGCCTTAACAGCAAAGAAAAGAAGGTGTGGTGGGACCCAGGCTACATTGGGATCTGCACCTCGGCGAAGCAGCAGTTGGATTGTTTTCCATCTCTTCTGTTGTCTATAATTCACATGAAAAATACCAGAATAACTAACTTATTAGTAACTTCCAAGAAAACTCTAAAAGCTACTGGACTAAGATGACCCTCCAGAAATAGAAATGAAAACTGTCACTTTGCAGAGGCAGGACATCGCACTGTTTAGGGCAGCAACACAACTGCCCTATACTACCCAGGCAACAATACTATGACCTGAAGAGGGAACACACCTGCCAGCCCTCTAAACTAAAGGGGCAGCATGCAAAAGCAGTCCTTGTGGTCATGAAAAGCCCCTGCATGGGAACAGATAGGCAAAGCTAGGCAAGGTTCTCTGCATCTCCACCAGTCACTCATGTGTGACCTGTAAACATTTGAGTCTTAGACTTGTTTAAATCAAAGAAACAGACTCCTACTTCCTGACATCAAAGTTTCATTGGAAGGTTCTTTCCTCAATCATACCTCACTCATCCATCCCAAGAAAACAAAGCTATAGTGTTTTCCTTAAACAAAAACTGGAACAGGAACTATGCTAGACTAGGACAGTGTATTTCAGGAGACTGACCTATAACTCCTTCTGCATTTACATGCAGTCTAACTATCCACACACCCCACAGAAAAACCTGACACCATCAAAACCATCAAAACCATCAAAAACAAGGCAAACAGCACTTGGAATTTACCCAGAAACTCTATCACAAGTTGTTCTCAGCAGAGACTCATTTTTTCAGGCATGGTATTAAAACAGCTTTACATTCCAATGAACAACATGCAATACAAACAATATTTCAAACAAGAAGAATCATGAGAGGTCAGGCCACACAAGTGAAACGTAAGGGGTCACTGTCAAGGCCAACCAGGAATTTTCAGTTTGGGAGTTTTAAGATAATAGAACGACCTACAATGGCATAAAATGCAACAGAAAAGTTTTGTCATCTTTGGTGACTGCTCTGTAAGCAAAACAAAAGGCAAAATGTGGTCATTTCAAGGATCCACATGGCAACATAGCTGGACTACATTTCAGTTGATACTGTTGAACAGACACTTGCAGAAAACAAACAGCAAGTTCATATGGAGTCAAGACTTCAAGAAGTGAATATATTCTTTTCCTTCCTCATGTCTACACTACGTTGCAAGTGTCCATTGTATTCTTAGCAGCTTTTCATATTTTGCTAACAAGAAACCTTGTCTTGCTCAAGCACGATGTCCTTTGATTGAACAACACTTTTCAACTGCAACCTTTCCCCTAAATTACATTAAAGTGTATAAAAAATGAGTGGCTTCTACTGGCATGAAAACAAGATTTACCTAGTTAAACATACAAAAAATATCTTTCCCTGCAATGGATGCACACTTCTGTGAAATATTTGAAATACTGTTACCTTCTTTGTACAAAAGGGTTTATATGGGTTGATCTCCCATTACAGCGCATAAGACTTACTCTGAGATTATGCCTTCAGCCACACTGACTGTTTCTGAGGATTCCAATTGCTCATTCCACTTAAAGATTTAAAAAGGAAAGAGGTTACAAAAATGAAAAATCCTTCTTCCAGTGCATGACTCAGCATATTAACACATCAGAACAGTAACACAGTGTAGTATATAATGGAATTTGGTTAACAACTGTTAGAAAAGATAGGGAGAGACGCTTTATCACAGAATCACAGAACGGTTAAGGTTGGAAGTGACCTCTGGGTACATCTGGTCCGAACCCCTGCTCAAGCAGGGCTACCTACAGCTGCCTGCCCAGGACCATGTCCAGGCAGCTTTTGAAGATCTCCAAGGAGGAGACTCCACAACCTCTCTTGGCAATCTGTGCCAGTGCTCTGTCACCTGTCACTCTATCAGTAAAGAAGTGCTTCCCGATGTTTAGATGGAACCTCTTGTGTTGCAGTTTGTGCCTGTTGCCTCTTGTGCTGGCACTGGGCACCACTGAAAACAGCCTGCCTCCATCCTCTTTGAACTCTGCCTTTAGGCACTTACACACAAGCATAAGATCCCCCCGAGCCTCCTCTTCTCCAGGCTGAACAGTCCCAGCCCTCTCAGCCTCTCCCCACAGGAGAGGTGCCCCAGTCCCTTCATGATCTTAGTGGCCCTCCACTGGACTCTTTCCAGTATGCCCACGTCTCTCTTGTACTGTGGGGCCCAGAACTGGACACAGTACTACTGGTGCAGCCTCGCCAGTGCTGAGTTTATCAGGGAGTGTAGTGACAGGACAAGGGATAATGGTTTTAAACAAAAAACAGGTATGTTCAGATTAGGTATATGGAAGAAATTCTTCATGATGCGGGCAGTGAGGCACTGGAACAGGCTGCCCAGAGAAGCTGTGGATGCCCCATCTCTGGAAGTGTTCAAGGCCAGGTTGGATGGGTCTTTGGGCAACCAGATCTAGTAGAAGTTGTCCCTGCCCAAGGCACGGGGCTTGGAACTAGATGGTCTTTAAGGTCCCTTCCAACCCAAACCATTCTATGATTCAAACTGGAGAAAAAGTGAAAGCAATGAAAGCAATGTGTATTTTCCTTTCTGAATCTCAGAGACTGTTACAGACACAAACCAACACAGGAAGATCCTCTCTCTATTCCCAACTTCTTTGTATTGCCTCCAAAATGAGAGGTAGTAGCTTCATACCGATTTTTTTGTGAAGCTTTGAGCAGCTGCTCTATATTCATCTCTCACTCCCTTTCCCATAAAAATACTGCAACTTTAGCAATGGGCCACCACTTAGACATACTCTTGGAACTGGTCAAGGACTTCAGAGCAACCAAAGTTCGGTGCTTAATTTCCAACAAGTTTCCACAGGATATGAGCCACTACTTTTCCAGTCTCTTTTGAAAGTCTCAGCAGCACCCTTCCATTTCTAGCCTCCACAGAAATATTTCCAAGACCATGCAGTTCCTACCTGCCTAGGCCCCTCTCTTATCCATTTTCTCATCCTAGCTGGTGATTCCTGACACCCTTGTTTTCATATCCTTTTCTATTCCCAGGTTTGCACTATTACAAAATGTATACTATGCTCCTACATAAGAAGATTCAGAGAAGGTGTTTCTCTTTGCAGCAGGAGGAAGGCTAGGGATATGAGTCTTCCTTTGCGACTCGCTCCCCACTCCACCGCCTCAAATGATCAGGAGACTTCTGACAGTACAATTGCTTTTTACTAGCCACCTCAGTGATGCCAGCAGGATTCTGTAGTACCAGGAGAGCCACCTACCTCCTATTGTTCTAATTACTCTTTTGTAATTCCCACCAATTGCCCCACTGCATCTTCACTGTCTTAAACATCTAGCAAGCATGGCCTCCCATCTCTGCTATTGATACAGTGCTTTATTTCACTTGCAGAGTAAGCTTGTTACTGCAGTGCAGCTCAGTCCTTCAATTTTCAAGTCAGCAATAAGAGTAGGGATTATTCTGCATCCTCAGTGGGCAAAATGCACAAAAGTTCTGATTTTTCCTATGGAGTATACACAGTAATTTTAAAAAGCAAGCTTACAGCTTGAGGAGATAATGCATTATGTTGTCATTTCAGATTAGAAGTAAACAAACCTTGTAACTGTGCAAGCTCCTCTCAGCAATATTACCCTTAAAAGATTCTTCTGGATAATAGAGAATAAAACACATGGAGAGAGCAGATAATCCTTCATCACTACACTTATTCACATCAGCTCCGCTATCAAGAAGAAGATTGACAACATCATCGTGGGAATGAACCTGTAGAGGGGAAACATCCATGCTTGCACATGTGTGTACACAATTCTAGCTTTTGACACCAAAAGAATTGACAACACAGTTCTAAAGCAGTGCTTTACACTACTTAGCTAATTCAAATTTCTATTTCCCACAAAATAGAAACACAATATTGAACCACATCTTAGAGAGTTCAGAACATGCATCTTTCAGCTAAATTCAATTCTCAAGTACACCCTTCCCCTTTTCTCTTCCCTTTTTTTTTTTTTTAAATGAGAATTCAGGAGGATTCACATACAGAAAGATACAAAAATTGACTGACACGTCTACAGGAGAAATAGTGTCCTAATTATTATCTTGATTTTGCTAGCAATTTACAATGAATGCCAAGCATTCAGATAGCTGAAAAGGGCACAAATAAAAAGATTGAGAGAGGGGGGATTTCATGCCCCTCCTACAGGACTTGAAGTTGTGCATGCATGGTTTCTAGCCACCATCATTCTTGAGCAAAAACAAAACAACTGTCCAAATTTGATTTCAGCTAGGAGAAAAAATAAGGGAAGGGTCCTATCCAGGAACGTAGGTCCACTGCATAATCATAACCTGAAATCAAACCTGACATCTGAAGTAATCTGTAATATCTAATGAACGGCTTCTTTTAGATGATTTATTTACCATGATTTGTTTACTGAACATTCCTTTTATATTATGTAATGAAACAAAAAAAATTTAGCCAGCCTACTATAGCAGGAATTTTGTTATCATGTGGTAGAGTCATGCTTAGAGTCTTACAGCAGCAGCAGCAAGTGCTGTGTATCCATGTTTATCAGCTACGTCTGGATGAGCAAGCTCATTCCTCAGAATTGCACAGACCCCATCAAAATCTCCTCTGGCTGCCTTCTGAATTAAGTGCTCCGAGGCAAGTTCCCTGGGGCCTGGAGGCCCACAATTACTGCGGGCTCCACTGAGAATAAGGTTGACATCTGAAGTGAATTCCACTTGACGGTGCCTAGAAAAGGACAAAAAAAGCACTCCACATCTAAGCAGCTAGGTATTCTTAGGCCACCAGGGCAATTAGAGAAAAAAACACATAAAGAGTAAAAAATGGTGGTGAGAAGGATGGACAACTAAGGCCAGCTATCATTTTAAGATCTATTTCAGATTGAGTAAGCTTGCTTACGTTACAGGAAGAAAGGCAAACCAGTGTATAGGGTGCTGTCAGCAGCACACAGATTTTAACTATAGGAGTTCAAATATACAGCCAAACATCTACTAACAGAAGAAAACAAAATCTAACTTACATGTATTTCAATGAACAAATTTATCATGCACACTCATGACATCTGTTTATGATTAAATTTCCATCACCTGCTTTAACTAGGACTGTAAGATATGCATACGTGGCTTGTGCTTCATCAACAAAGCAAACAAAGAAATACTCTGCCCAAAGAGCATTTCCATGTACAAGTACCAAGTTACATATAAAACTGAGGTGCAGTCAGCAGTTCTATTAACTGTAGACTAGCTGCAGCACATTTTTTATTGCTTTGAGAAGAATCAAGACAACCACTAAAAGGTATCTGTAGCCAGATTTCCATTTTTTTCAAAAGCCTGCCATTATGCTTCTCTGTATTTCCATCTCTGCACAAGACACTGCGCTCTCAAAACAGAGGTGGTCATTCCTCACAGGTCTCTACAGCCCTTGCCTCCTAATTTCTTTCAAAACTGGACTTCCAGGAACTCTGACAAGCAAATAATTAATGACACTATTTGTACAGATGTAGCCAGGATAAAACTAATGTTTAACTTAAAGGAATGAAATTTCATTTAATTTGTGAACTGAGATGAATATATTGTTTGTTTCTTTTTCAAAAAAAATCCTCAACGTCAACTTGTAATCTCAAGGCTATAAAAAAATATCGGGAGTACAGCTTCCAACATGCAACTTAAATTTGAAAATAATGAACACTTGTAGAGAAAAAGTTCTAAACATCCATATATAATAAACAAATCATCAACAGTTACCTGTGTTTATAAACATGCATCTGCATTCTAACCAGCAAAGGTGTTACATTTGCAACAGGCCAAGGGTCTTCCTCAGGCAGCTTTGGAGTGTTCTGAAAATACCAAGCATCACAATCTTCCAGGAAGGAGCGAGTCAAAGAAAGATGATCTGTGTTACGAGAATATGCAAAGACCCCTTCAGGGAAAATATCCTTATCATCAAAAGGGAGATGTTTATAGCTATGGAGAAAAGGGTCCTCCTCAACAGAAATATACTTCCTTTGAGAACTGTCATCAATATATCTGCAGTGTTCTGGATAATCCAAGACAGAAAAATAACCAGGTACTTCAGTACATAGTTTAATTAGATGATTCCCAAGCCACAAGCCAGCATCCTCACAGCCATCTGGATAGCTTTCAATCCCTGGTCCAAATCGTTCATCAGATTTGTACAGACCCTTAGGAAACAAGTAAGCTCATTAGTATCAGTCAGAGATCAAACAAGTTGTACAAAAAAGTCTGGTTTCTGCTTACACTAATCTGGCTGGTTCTTGCCCTGCTGGTCCAGCTTCTATTGACAGACCAGTAACTGATGAAGCCATTCTGAACTCCAAAGCCCTCACATTCACTTTGGTGCATTCAATGGTAAACACAAATCTTCCAGCACAAGAACAATGGAAGGCGCTAAATTTAACTACACTGGGATGTAACATTTAGATGAAGCTTCCTGACGGTTTTAGCACCTGAGCAACATTTTCTTTTATTCTGTGACAAATTTGGCATTCATTAGCTACCTTTCAGGCCAGGCTAGATGTTCGGTTAGATTTCCCAAATAGAAAACAAGCACCTCCAACACACATCTGCACTGACATGGAATATGAAATTAATAGCCATTTCTTTTCTTACAATGCTAACTAACTTTAGGATACCTATAGCCTTGCAAGCATGACAAGATGTGCCAACAGAACAGACTCAATCACAAGCAAAGCACTAGAGGACAGGAGTTTTAGTCTTCCTATAACGGTATCCTAGTTTGGCCATGACACCATGGCAGGTAAGGCAAGAGTATCACCAAACTGAAGCAGACTCATGCACATCCAGTGCCTCTGGATCACACATGTGGTTCAACACAGGCTCATACTAAGGTATCCGAACCCCAGAACAGCTATTTGGAGCAAAAATTAACATCTTCAGTCACAATGAACCACCTAACTATACAGATAAAGGAACAGGAGAAAAATACTGACTGCCAAGAATAAAATTATGAGTATAGCTATGATCCAAAGCTTCTGTATTTTTCCCTTAACTTTAGATTACATATTATATACTCAAATTAAAGCTCTCCGAAATCCATAACTGGTGCCATATTATCAATACTCAGAAAGAATTCATTGTTCTTATTGATGAACTCCCCAGTACAAAGACTGTATGTTGTTTCTGTGTATGTTTGAGGTTATTTGATGAATCACTTTTTCCTAATGTAGAGATAGCCATGGGTCAGTAGAAAGGGGAAGGGGGGTGTTCCCCTACACTTGAGACTTTTCAGTAATACCTTATGAGAAAACAAAGAAGGACTGCAAGATTTTAGAAAACAACATTTCTAGTTTCTACCAGCAACAACAGGTTTGAAAATGAAGCAAAACAGACAAACAGCTAGCCGGGCACTTCAGAATGCTGTCTCTCTCCATAGTTTCTTAAAATGAAGTATTTTTTTTCAGTTTCATATTGCAGCCACCTTAATATGTCTTTTGAGGGTACAAGCTCTCCATCAAACAGGGGGAGTAAGTACTGAAGTCTTATATATTAGATACTAAAAAAAGAAATTTTTCCAGGCATCAGATTTTTAGTTCTGGACAGATTGTATCACATTCTCTCTTTCAATATTTCCCTATGGAAAAGTTCAGTACAGCAGAAGCTGAGCAATTAAAAAGACTGCCCTAACTCACTGGAGATCAAAGCATGAAGCTTTTGCTCTAAACAACAAAAACATTAAGGCAGCTGCTTGGGAGGGGGTGGGGGGAGAAGACTCAAAGTTTCCTGTACTTACACTGACTTTGAAAGTCAAGGAAATCACAGTAGCAGTACGGTATTTTTCCAGTTACCTGAAATTTTCTGCCATCCTTCCATTCCAGGATCCCATAGCCTTCTACATGGCCAAGGTAGAAAGCTCCTGTGAATTTGGAACCATCAGGCCAATGGCAAATACCCTTCCCATGGCGATGGTCCATGTAGAACTGTCCCACATATCTCTGTAATCCACAACAGAGGAAAAAGACAACAAGAGTGATTTAACTGAGAGGGCAGAAAAAAGTAAAATTTTAATTGCCTCCTTATTGAAACAGAGCAGGACTAACAAGGTGCTGTAAACCGATATATGAAGAGATCTCAAGATCTCAACAGATCTCAAGTCCATTTTAGTCACAGGTGTAAAAACTCAGCCAGAATTTACCAATTGCCCCAGCAGCTGTTCCATCATACAGCCAGCCATCAGCAGTCGGTACTATTTCAGCAGATGTACCTCAGTATCCCTGGATACAATGCCAAACGTTGCAGGCTAAACCAACATCTATTCAAGTGTTCAACAACTTTCATAAAGACTTGTATGCCAATACATATTTAGTGGGAAATTCTGCATTCAAAGCAAATTGGAAATCAGTAGAACCATGAAAATACACATTCGGCTCAAAAACAAGCTGTTACAAACACACCCAAATGTGTAACAATCTAGTGAAACCAAATGAAAAACACCTCACCAAAAAACCACCTAGCTATGTGCTTGCAAATCACTTATTAATGAAACAGAAGGAAAGAGCTCCACATATGGAGAATGTTCCTAATTCCAAATGAGGAAATTCTGTTTGGCAAGGAGGTATCACTCAGACAAATTCCACCACTACCATTTTCTGACACTTTCAGGATTTTGCTCACCTCCAAGCCTAACTGCAAACACCCTTAAAGGAAAACAGAAGTCAGGCTGCAGTGAATAATCAACATAAATATTAGGATCCTTAAAAAAAAGTATATACAATTATTACTGATCTCATGAGTCTTCAACTTTGCATGAAGTCCTCAACTGCCATCTGCAGGTGAAGTCAATGGAGATTAAACTTTTACACACCATTTGCTTTAGAAATAAATACAACTGCTACTCCAAAACCATCACTCCTGCTCCTCATTAGAAAGCAGTGATGAAATTTCTATCACAAGTAAACATAGCAAACATAGGGCCAAAGGGGCCAAACGTGTCCTGGGGTGCATCAAGCATAGCATTGCTACCCAGTCAAGGGAAGTGATTGTCCCCCTCTGCTCTGCATTGGTGTGGCCTCACCTCAAGTACTATTTGCAGTTTTGGGCACCACAATAAACATGAAACTGCTAGACAGCATCCAAAGGATGGCTACGAAGATGGTGAAGGGTCTAGAGGTGAAGACGTATGAGGAACAGCTTTAGTCACTTGATTTGTTCGGCCCAGAGGAGACTGAGGGGAGGCCTCATGGCGGCCTGCAGCTTCCTCACAAGGGGAGTGGAGGGGCAAGCGCTGATCTCTGCTCTCTGGTGACAGCAACAGGACCCGAGGGAACGGTATGGAGCTGTGACGGGAGGTTCAGGCTGGATGTTAGGAAAAGGTTCTTTATTGAGAGGGTGGTCGGGCACTGGAACAGGCTCCCCAGGGACATGGTCATGGCACCAAGCCTGCCGGAGTTCAAGAAGTTCTTGGACAATGCTCTCAGACACATGGTCTGATTTTCAGGTGGTCCTGTGTGAAGCCAAGAGTTGGACTCGATAATACCTGTGGGTCCCTTCCAACTCAGGATATTCTACGATTCTATAGTACTGGACTGTATGAAAGTGGCAGACGCCAAGTCAAAATGTTGTCCATAACCCCCTCTCCCTTCATTGAAGAAAATTTTAGCTATCATCCCGCTCATCTGACTGCTCTTGAGTGAAATTTGATCACTTGTCATTGATTTTAGAGAAACATTTTAAGGTGTTCATTATTTTTCAGCAAAAACACAGACTTTGTGAAATATTTTATATAAATTAATCAAAATTTGATCATCCAAAAAAACCTATTTAAATCAAAATCTCAATTCCTTCCTCCTTCTGGTGCATTAAAAAATAATAATAATAATAAAATTAGCAGCCTTGCCACAAGCATGGTATTTTGTAGCATAAAAGGAGTGACTATCCTTAGATTTTAAACAAATAACACAACATTATGGTGATAATAGGTATCTACACTTCCTACAGTTTAGTACCAGGATGTGGCATGGAAACTTTCATTTCTAGGTCACCAATTCAAATTTAACCTAAATAACAAAAATGAATATTACTATTCTCCATCAAGTGAGCTACCAGAATAATCATCACCAAAGACAGAGAGCTGTTACTATTGCTTCTGACCGATGCATTTTAGAACTTTTGCTTACCATGCTGAGTTTTTCCACAAAGGTCAACAGTCAGGAGCAACACTGAGTGCGCTGGAAAGCTGCACTGTGGAAATTGCCATAATAAAGGCTATGTACCTTTATTAGATTGAAAATCAGTTCTTGAGGGTATTGATAGCAAAATGGAGTTCCAGAGACGGAAAAAAAAAAAAAACCCACAGCCACTTTTAAATATTCTTGTCTGGGTAATGGTATCATTCATGACTGAAAAACAGATATCCCACTGTCCAGACAACTGATCCTTAGCAGAGAGTTTCAGGTTATGTTTCTGTGACAGCTTTCCCTGAATCACAGCTACAGGTCAGTGTTCACAACTGCACAGAAGAAAAAAACATCACAAGGGAACCTGAAGTATTAGCATTCCTCACAGTTTATCCACTATATAAGCAAGATGCACTCACACTTAAGACGTTACATGAGCGTTACAGGAAAAGAAGCAACAGACAAACAAAGCCTAACCTTCATGCCGCAAACAAAAGCCACAGGAGTTAACACATGCGAAGTGTAAGAACCTCCTACCTATTCGTTGGCCTTGCTCAACACCAGCAGTGGAAACAGACATAAATCATGGGTTCCTGGGGCTTTTTCTTCTGCTCATCCCACTAAACATGCATGTCCAGCACAGTTTTACCCACACGCCCCAAATGTGTGGATCAGCACCACTATCTCAGGGCTATACGAGAAGACAGCAAAGACAGCATCTGCATCTCCACCATCTCCTCATGATGCCCCAGGCCACCTAAGCCAGCCACCTTCCACCGTCAGCAGAGGCCATCTGAGCAATGGCATCGACACCAACCACTTACAATTTTCTCTAAGGACAGACTAAATCTAAATACCACATAACATATTTCAAAGCTGAAAAGGGCTACTCTGCGAAGCACAAAACAAAAACGAAGTGGGCACAGGAGGACAGAGAGCCTCACATGCAGCGCAGCCCGACCCGCAACCCGGTGGCTAGGGCCCTGCGCAGGCCCGCGGCTCGTTCCTACACGGACGCGAAAGAACAGGGCGCCTCCGCCCGCCCGTCTCGCCTCTGGGCTCGGGACCGCAGGCGAGCACCCCGGCGGCGCTGTACCTCGCCGGCCCCCGGCCCGCAGGGCAGGCTCCAGCCGGGACAGGGGCTGCAGCCGGTCGCCCTCGCCTCCTCACCGCCGTCGGCCGCCGGCTGGCTGGAAGCTCGCCCGGGAATGGCCGCCATGGCGGTCCCGCCGGCCCGGCGGGAAGGCGAGCCGAAAGCCCCGGCTTTCCGCGGTGCCCGGCTGCCGGCGGGAGGGGGCGTTGCCACGGAGACCCCGGCGGGCCTGGCCCGGAGGAGAGAGGGGCCGGTCCGAGCGCCTTTGGGTCGCGCCTGTCCGCGCTGCCGCAGGGCCGGGACCGGGAGAAGGCCTCCTCCGCGCCGTGTAGCCAGACCCTGCTAAGCTCGCACTCTGGGCTTTTTGTCTGTGCCCACAGCCTGTGGAAGGCCAAAGCTCTCCCTAGCAGCAGGAGCCCCACGTTAGCGGGGGCTGTTCCTATACCTTGGCCTGGGCGAGCCAGCAGGTCCCTCGCTGAGGCTGGCCCCACTCACCCCCTACCTGCACCCCTCCCCGACCTGGCTGGCTCTGAGGAACGATTTCTGAGAAAGGCATCATTCAACTACACCGCAGCACACACAAGCAGCCCCTCGCCTTCTGGGGACAGGAAACAAAAACTGGAGCGCAGCTCCAACCAGTGCAGCTCGGGGGATAACCAAGAATCCTGCTGTGTTGCTCTTCTCACCCAGCAGTTTAGCTGCTGCCACACAGGTTTTTATCGCAACGATGCTTTTTTTCCCATTGTTTCTACCTACTTAGAATCAATTGACAGTGTAAGGGTGTGTTAAAGGAGAATGACTGCTCCTTAAACGGTATGTGCTCAAGGACCCGGGATAATAAGAAAGTAAGGAAGCCATAACCAAGAACATATGAGGACACAAACCTGACTGGCAAATGATAAGGGAGGCTGTGATGAGAACCAAACCCAGTCAGTCACACAAACTGATGAGGGAATGTGAGAGGGTGAGAGTGTTTATTCCAGCAAGGTTAGCTGATCGAGGACCTTGTCAATTAGAAAACTAAGGGAAAAGGGGAAACCAGAAAAAAAAAAAAAAAGACACAGGCCTGGCAAAACACGGAGGCAATAGCAAGAGGCAGACCTCCCAGTCACACTTATTGATGAGCTATTACGATCTACAGGTGCCACTTCCAGGAAGATCAACCTGGACTTTGCAACTGATAAGACCGTGAACCAGGGGGGCCCTGGACTGGGAGCAACAGGGGAATTGGTAGAGCTGTACAAACTCATGAGGGGATGTGCAGGGGAAGGGGAAGCAAGGAGGAACAAAGAGGGCATAGGAAGAGAAGGGTGTAAAGGGGTCAGTAGCATGTAAAACTGAGCCAGACATTATGCAGGTATGGCTGAGCCCTGCACCTGATCACCACAATCTGTCCTATCTTCTTATTAAATCTTCTCTTAACTATTTCTCTGCATATTCACACAGTCTAGCCCATCTGCGTGTGTGCTGCAAGGACTCAGTGCCAGCTACCGGTGAGACCTGTGTGTGCGTGACTGAAAATGGGTGCCAGCTGCTGGAGCCAGGCTGGGTGTGTGGGTGCCTTGGCCTCTGGTGCCAGTGGGGGTCTTTAACTCCGAGCCACTGGGTTGGGAATGATTCATGTCCCCAAAACAAGTTACTGCAGGGACCTATGTCAGTGAGGCAACTGACGGACTTCACACTGACAGCTGGAGCAGGACCATGGGTCACAGCCTGTGTGCCTGGTGCCAGCTGCTGGGGGGGGGCAGGGCAAGCATCTGTATCTTCCTCAAACCTGGTGTGCGTGGGATGTGTGTGTGTATTCACTAGCAAACTTTAAGCTGGTTTGCTGGTGAATCCCAGCCAGTAAATAGGGTGGTCTCAGGTCTGGGCTAGGGTATCGGGTGGTCAGAGAGCCATGCTGGTATGCCCTGGGGGGACCCGCAAGTGTAGAGTGCATGCAGGACGAGCATGTGGGTTTGCAGCAAGCATCAAGCTGGACCAGCGGGCGAGTAGGGACCCACAAAGCAGGTAAGGGAGCCTGGAGTCTGGACAGGGGTGCAGGCCAGGCAGAGGGGCTGTGCTGGTACTTGAGGCGTCTGTGAATGTGTGTTTGTGAACCCTGAGTCATGTGTGTACCTGCACTAGTGACCTTTTATTTCTACTGGCCAAAGAGTAGACAGGGGACTTGGCTGTCTGTGTTTATGTGAGTCCTATATGTAGGTGCTGTTGAGTGCAGCACCTTGTCTGCTGGAGTCTGCGTGACCAGCTATATCAGTGTCCTGTCTTGCATGTGTGTGTCTGTGCATCTCTGGGACGTGCTCAGCTTCGCTACTGGTTGAATCTGCAACTAGGAAATCAGCAGCAGCATCCCTTGGCGTGGGCAGAGACCCCAGGGCTCTGGGCAACGGCTTGGGCTCCAGCTACTGGGCAGGAGGGCCTCAGGCCAGGGCTGCTAGAGTCAGGGTCTTAACATCACTTAACAGACAGCAGCTTGGACTTGTTTTGTTCACATTTCCTCTTCTTCTTCTGGGTTATTCTGAATTATGATTACTCATGTGATACACTTGAAATTTGTATTCCATTCACTGCATTCAGAAACCAGAAAGCTGTTCACATACTTTTTTGTCTCCTTAGCAAATGCACATGAAGAAACAATCTTTTCTCCAAAAGTGAACTTTCTCATTCTATCTGTCATAGTCCACATGATACTTGGAACAGCCTCATGATAAAACGTCCTTTTGTGAATGTCTCCTTGTCATTATACACCCTGCGTTGAAAACGTGCTAAGCTTTTCAGACATAACCTTTCCTTCTCCTTCCCTAGCAATGCCCTTCTGCCACAGCAGGTTTTCCGCAGGTGAGTGGATGGCTCAGCAAACTTTTTCTGAGACTGGAATTCATACAAGAAAGGCTTTGGGAGCCAACTGATTGAATTCTGGCTTGGGAATGACAACATTGACATGCTAACATCAGAAGGTAAAGAATCTGCTAATGCTTTTTTCTTAACGCTGTTCTCGCCCAACAACAGGAACCAGAAATCAGTCCAAATGCAACAGCTCCTTATGCCCCACAGCACAGCCTGGCAAGGGAGATGTGGAAACAGCCACATCCCAGCCCCTTGCCTTCAAGCAGAGCCTTTGAGGGATAACATGAACACAGCTGATATTTTGGCTGACTTGGTGGGGACAGAGGGCAGGAGCTGTAGTCATACAGAGTTAGTGAGCTGTGAATAACCCTGGCAACAGCCAGAGCATTTTCCCTCAGCAGGTCCCAATCCACTGCTTTACTCCAAGACAAGAAGGAGGAAGATAATGGAAGGCCACAGTTTCAGAGGGAACAAGATTATGATAATGATGGAACACCAAAAGAAATCATTAAAACAAACAAACAAAGACAAAATCTGCCCCGCACCCTCCTCCCCGCCCCCCAAAAATCATCAGCTTTCTCTAGAAGTCTAGAAGTGAGGCAGGAGACTCAGCTAACACCCAGGAACACTGATTTCAGTTGTATTATAGCTTTTTGACCAGCTGAGGAAGTAGCCATGAGATAAATGATGATAACCTACCCTTGCAGGTCAGACCACTCCTTTCCCAGCAAGGCAAGACTTTAAAGCTCCCTATGGGCACCTGCAATGGTGCTGACTATCTCAAGTGAGCTGTTATCTCACATTGCCTGAAGTCAGGCCTGTCAGAGTTGATCTCTCAACTCCCAAGTGTCAACTGTCTGCCCTCCTGGCACCTTTAGGAGTTGCATGGCAATGTGCTTAGCCATGGGACAGAGCAGAGGAATGAAATGGTTGGGGCTTGCTACTTGTTGTTTTAGATATTTACAGGCTTTGCAGCTTTCCCCATATTTCCTGTGAAGCTCTAGCATCCTTGTGGCAAAGAAGCCGATGGCAAAACTCCCAGGACCCCACTGAGGGCCAGGATTTTGCCTACGATTTTGCATTAATCAGTGCTAAATCCTCTGTTGTGCAGTTACCGTGTTCCCACATGCGCTTTTTGAAGATCTGTTTTCATCTGTTTGTGCCTTCTGATTTGCTAAGTTTATTTTCTTGGGGCGTTGCAAATCAGTTCAATTCTGGAGACTTCATTCTTGACATTTACATCTCTAGAGTTGAAGAGATGAGTTGCAGTGTTCGGAGGCACTCCCTATTCAAGGAATGTGCTTAAAATTCCTGTTTCTGCATCCCCAAAGTGATACTGGACTTTCAGGACAGATGGGACATTTCCCAGGGCTCAAGTGAGAACCTACATAGAAAAAAAGAATTGCTGATGGCATAAACAATCAGCACTGTGATCTTCACTGGGGCACAGGGTGAGGAAAGCAATTTAGGACATATTGATCACTGGGCCAATTTCAAAATCTACCCTCAGGGACCTGACCTACTTTGGACTAAGTGTGTTCATTGGCAGTTTCCCCCCTGCTCCCAGGAGTAGCCATGTCCACAAGGACACTGTAGCATTGCCTCCTTGGATGAAAGCAGGGTGACATCTCCAGGTATCCCCCAGGCTGGATGGAGCCCACAGCCAGTAACACCTAAGTGAATACATGAGTGCTGGACTGGTACATCACAACTGCCTCCACAATGTGCTTTATCAGCACAAGGCAGATCTGGCCACCTTGCTAAGGGAGCAACTGGGAAAAGTTGAGGCAACCCTATTCTTTTTTTTTTTTTTTTTAACAGGATAGATCTAGCCAGGAGCCCTTGGCAGACTGTAAAGACAGGGTAAGCTGCAAGGCCAGTTTAGCCATTGCTTTTTGGAGTGACTTCCCAAGGAAAACAGTTGAGAGCAGCTCTTACCTCTGGATATTGGAACAAAGTATTGCAGCTGTTTCCAGGCACAGAGCGCAGGGTGCTGGGAAGGAGAAGGCTTCTCAGTACTAGCGGCTGGCTCTTCTTCATCTCCACCTGCCCCATGGGGCAGACACAACTCTGTCCCAGACAGGCAGTAGCCTGTGCTGCAGGAGCATTTGCCGTGGAAAGGGTGAGAGAAGAGGGGTGCACAAGTCACCCTAAACTGCTCTGCATAGATCTCTCCTGCCCTAGTGGCTCAGAGACATCTGCTCATTCTTTTTCTCTCTCCTTCTGAAAGGCTGAAGAAAGAAGCCGTTCCCATTTCTCCCTGAGAACTGCATGCAGAACACTTGACATGAATGAGATACTTTTTTCCACCTTAAACAAAACCCAAACTTGAATTCAGGCAGTCAGATCACAATCCCTCTGATTTTTCTGCAGTTTTTTTCAGACAGGGACGGGAAAGTAAGGCATGCACTTCCCTGCCAGAATTGTGTCTCAGGAACAACAGTCATAACTTCTTCTGGATTACTGTTTTATACACATGCATATACAAATATGTACATCCGTGTACATGAGAATTTAAGTGAAAGCCAAATACGTCTTTTGTCTCTCCTCTGCCTTCTCCCATTTTCTTAACATTAAAGTAGGCCTTCGTATATCATTTGAATGTGGGGTGTTGAACGGACTTCATGACAAAAGTGAGTCCTTGAGGGGAAGCTGGTTCTACCTCTGATATCCTGATAGCTGGGCAAGGCTCCAAGAAATCACAATCTCCTCTGAACTGGGATGCAACAATAAGGAGAAAAAAACTTAAATTCTGCCCTCTGCTAAAATTCGTAAACTTTAAGGGCTCTGTAGCTGAAGGTAACATGAAGGTCAGACTTGGTGAGGCAGTCTGAACCTCATGTAATGCTGCCACAAATGAGCAGAGCACACGACACAACAACAGCAAAGCAAAATGGAAATCCTACTCACCATTACAATGAACAGGAACTGGAGAAAAAAAAAAAAACAGGTGGCAAGAAAAAAAAGTCAGACATGCTCTTCCAACCTAACCTCGCCTGGATATGCAGGGTTTTATCTCCAAATCTGTCCTGGATCACATATGAACTAAAACCTCTGTTTGAGAGGTTGCAAAGTGACACAGTACTGCCTGGCCAGCAGAGCACTGCAGCATGAATCAGGCACAGCAGCTTCTGCAAGTGGCCTTGGTTGACCTTGGGCTTTTCTTCTTGCAGTGCCTTGGTTTCCCCATACACACAGTAAGTGCTGCTCTTTGTAAAGTGCCATGAGCAAGAAGGAAGAGGGAAGCTGTCTACATTTAGCTAAATGTATGTTTTTACTGGTTCATTTCATCTGGAAATGCAATACAGGAGGAGAAAGGCATCCGAAATGTGCAGAGGCCCAAGGCAAGGTAGGCTGGGGCTGCCAGGCAAGAACTGTATTTGTCAGGCCTATGGAAAGCTGCTTATCTGGGAAAAAGCTCTGGAGACAGACTGGAGACCCAAACAGTGGGCAAGTGCAGAGGTGGAGCTTACACTGGATTTTTTTGTTAGGTATAAAAGGCTTAGATGGGTCAATGCTAACCACAGCGCCTGGGACATAGAAAAGGAGAGCTGAGAAGAGAACAGAGAGCAGTGCCAGCCATGGGGAGGGCAGCCCCAATCCTCCTTGCCCTGCTCAGCATAACAGCGACCACTTGCGATGCCCAGGACACCTGCCCAGGTGAGTGGGGCACAAATCCTACTGCCATTGCCCTGAGGCAGGCTATCTGCCCCCATGATGCACGGACCATTACAAAGAGCTGAGGAGTAGGGGAGGATTCAGTCCTATGCATCTTTTGCAGCTGCAAGTGGGAGGTTGGTAATGGGTGATGAAGTCTCAGCAGCAGTTTTACAAAGCTGCTGGCTCCAATCAAAGGTTTAGCATCCTGCCCACTCACTCATGGGATCTCCAGGAACAGGCTGTCCCATTCAAGGTTTTCAGTTGTAGTCAAGGATTTCTATCCAAGGTGTCTTGCCCCAGTTACTGAAGGATGCAGAGCAATATAAAGGATCAATCAAGAGCTTTCTAGGTGCCCAGCACCCTGGCAGCTTGGGGACACTGCACAACGCAGCTTTCTGGCTGTATTCCCCAGGAAGGCAATAGGCATGATTTTAATCTGATCTGGTGTCAGGAAACTGGGTGGCATCTTTACTGTCCTATCAATGCTATTTACTCTTTGTTGTCCATATCCCATAGGGCGCATCATGTTTTTGGTTTTATTAAGCTACAATGTATTTGTCATGCATGTAATGTCACCTATAACAGCCTCCTCTCCCACTAAACTCCTCTGAAGCCGGAGAGATTCGGTGCCTAACTCCTCTAATGCAACAACCTCAGTAGCATTTGTTAACGCATACAATTACGCCAAACTCCCTTCCTCGGATAGGACATCGCTTTTGCCTGTCTTTGCCTTTTGTACTGTTTCTGAAGCCCAAACTGTTCAGTTTCCTGTCCAAGACATTTCAGAGTCGTAATAATCTCCATTGATGACTGTCTTCGTTTACTCAGAGGTGAGAATAGTGGGACTAGGTGATGCTGACCGGCTTGCTGTTCTCCAAGGATGTCCAGGAATCCCAGGTGCCTCTGGTCCAAAGGGAGAACCAGGACTCCCAGGAGCAAAAGGTGAGATTCCAAAAGCCAGCAATGAATGCTTTGATATTAAATTGTTTTGTTACTTGGGAGGGGCACCCCTTACCCTTGGGAGTCCTTCAGGGTTTCCATAGCTGACTAATAGGGAAAGTGACTTCCATCAGTAGAGGGAGCAGCTCCACCGAGGCAAAAGCCACGGACTGGCTCCAAGATGTACAAAGCTCATAGCAGTTCATATGTTAACTGTAAATTATGACTTAAACTGGCAATACCAGTGTAGTGTAGCTTTTGCTGAAGAAAAGGAATGAGATGTAAAATACCATCTAATGAACATAAAAACAGCTTCCTTGTTCCTGCAGAAGCTGAGGCCCAGCTGCCCAGGTTTCTGTATCATCTCCCCTCTGGTCAGATTGCAATGTGCACATATAAACTGAGTTTTTCCTTGTAGGAGAAATGGGAGCCCAGGGACTCCCTGGAAAAGCAGGACCACCCGGTGCAAAAGGTAATGCATAACATATTCAGCTTTAATCCATAAACCTGCTGAAGTTCAGGGAGACGGGATCTACAGAGATGAAACGTCTGATAGTTGGTCATACTCCAAGAATCAGCCCTGAGGTAGCATAGGTTAGGCAGATCTGGAGTATGTATCTGGCATGGGATGGGTACTAGGAACAGTGTCCTAGGGTAGGACCACATCTCAGAGGAAGATACTACTCTTCTTTTCAAAGTCTCCCTTATCAGCCCCCTAAAATCAGACATCTCCCCATTTTCCAGTCCTGAAGTAGAGACAGCTGGCATAGAGTAAAGCAAGGAGGGAACAGTGATTCCTTTGCAATGGGCTGACCGCCTCCCCAAAATGAGGAAGTAATTTATTTGACCTCTGGCTGTGCATAGACCCAAGCTGAGAGCAGGGCTCCACAAGACAAGACTGCTGAACTGTGACTCAGGAAGCATTCAGAGCCGTGGCCCAATCTCAGGAAGCAAATCATGCCACTTCCAGCTCCCAGCACAAGGTGTCACCCAGGAATTGAGCACTGGCACACTGAACAGCTGGGAAAACAGCCACTTTGCATGCTGAATATGTACATAGTTCCTGGTCAAAAAGCACCTGAGATGTCAGCAGAACCACACAGGAGGCGAAGGATGAACTCACTGAAACAGCAGCTATTGCCTGAAATCTCACAGATCCCAGACTTAAAACAGAAAGCCTACACAAAAAGTCACTGAGACAGAGCCATGAATCCAGCAGAAGGAGAAGCAATTCTCTCTTGCTCATGTCCTGAGATATGCTGCTGATTTGCAGAGCAGGCGGGGCCTGGGGGGGGGGGGGGCGNGCACAGCACTTACCCTGCCTTCAGCTGGAACACTCAGCAGAGTACCATGGCTTTGCACCATTTACAACAGCCTCTGCTGTACATTTGGGAAACGGAGGGCCGGGAGCAGCTACCTGGGGAGTTGCAGTACTTCACTCCGTTTGAGTCATCTGTGATGAGCATTTTCCTCTTGTCTCTTGCAGGAGTGGCTGGAGACCCTGGCTTCCCAGGACCAAAAGGTAAATCATGCTTAGCTGAATTTACTATGTGAGCCTGTTTAGTTCAACTGCTACCCTGTGCCACCACACACTGGGTGGAAGCAACCATAGAAAAATAACAGTACCCCACAGGGTACTGGATGGGGCTATTTGACAACAGCTGTCCCCCATCACAGGGCCTGGGCTGCTGGAGCTCCCTGCAGAGGCTCAGCCCTGGCCCCAGTTGATGTGAGCAGCCCCTCTCCCAAACCAGCCAGCCAGCAACAGGGGCTGCCTCCAGCCTGGGAGCCTGATGCTGCTGCCCAGCACCATCAGCCCCAGAAATGGCACGGCTTCACACACCCCAGCCCAAGGGACCGGACACATTTGGACAGACTGCTGATCTTTCCCTGCAATGTCAAAAGGCAGAGGCTCAGATGAAACTCCATTGCTATTAATGCCAGAGGAACCTCTCTCTCTCCAGTATTAGCAATAGGGTAGAGGAAAACAAGGTGATTTTTTTTTTTCTTTCTTTCTGATACCATCATCCTGCATGCTAGGGCCCACTGGCACATGTAACTAAGCTCTGTCTGCACTGTGGCTTCTCTCACTGGAGCTTGGCTTGTATTAGGAGCCAAATGCTACTGATCTGGTCACTAGTGTAGCACATTTGCTCCAGCTGTCCCAGCTGCACAGAACACCTACTAAAGCCCTCTGTCAGCAGTAACTGTTCCCCTCTTCGGGCTTCTGACCCTGCTTCCCTCCCTGAGTGTGTTTCAACTTCCTTCCCACACCCACCTACTCCTGTTCCATGTGTCCCACCTAAGTGAGACTCACCGGTGCAAAATGTTCACACCCCCACTCCTCAGCCTGGCTTAGCAGCAGGCAGAGCAGACAGGTCCAACAGAGACACGTATTGTGTCAGGCTTGCCATTTAGACCTCCAGGCCCCTAATCAGATGTCAGAGGAAAATATATCATGCTGGGTCCAGCAGCCCAAGAGCAGTGAGGCTGCCACTCCCCATCCCCAGGTTCAACTGGTAGCCAGGCTGAAGATGTGCTCCTAGTAGACATAAACATGAAGAGGACATGTATACACCATATATATACATATGTACATAAAATATATATAGCACATAATATATATATACATAGTATATATATATATACCTATATACAAATATACATATATACATCTGTCCTCACAGACAGCCACTCAGAGCACTCACATGAGCACAGAGAGCACCAATGGCCTCATCCTGCTCCCCTCTCTGGTTGAGCAGGATAGCAGCCACTAGTGAGAACATTTATGTGTATAAATATGTACCAGGTAGATCCCTCCAGCAAGTGGACTCACTCAGTCTACCTAGTAGCTGCCCCTGGATCTCAGTCTCACCAGTTGCTCTGGTGTCTGGGCATGCAAGCCCCGTGTCTGCAGCCGCACTCCAGTTGCCGGTACAGAACCAGAACCCCACCCCCACCCCCACTGGAAAACTGCTGGGGCATCCCAGCCCCACAGGCAACCCTCTGTGCTCTCACCCCTGTAGACACCAGGCACTCTCACACTCAGAGTGGCCCGCACAGACCCACTCATCCCTTGGGGTCCAGACCACTTCACCAGCTTTGCCTGGGTTGATCTTCACTAGTCATCGCACTCACGCGCACACCTGCACTTGCTTCAGTCGCTGCCCCATGGACCTCTGACCCATGGTCTGGCTCCAGGTGCTGCACCCCATACAAACATGCACACAGAATAGAGACCTCTCACGCAGACCAGTGTTAGAAAAGATTTTAATAAGATGACAGGACAGACTGTGGTGATCAGGCATGGCACGGCCAGACTAGCATACTGAGCAACTATCTACACCCAATCAGCCATTTTTATCCCCTTACTGCTCTATTTTCCCTGTCTTCTTCCTTCCCAAATCACCTAAATACCTCCCTTTTCCCACCTTTGGTTCCTCCCCTGAACATCCCACAATAAGTCCTGTGCAGCCTCAAAATGCTCTTCCCCGGCATCTCATAATGTGTCACACCCCCAGGCAGCCAACCCCCTGGGCCTGCCAGGTGATCCGGAGAGCTGCTCCTGATGGCTGAGAGTGCTGGGTGTCACAGCCAAACATTGGGCTGAGGCTCTGTGGGGGGCAGCAGACAAGGTACCTGGTCCTGTAAGTACAGGACCTGTGGCTTGGGTTCCCATCTGCCATTGTCCCTGTGCTCTTCTGGATCTGTGCAGATGGGCCTTTGATGGGCCGGGGAGTGGCTGGTACAGATCACTAACTCTCTTATTGCTCCTGCCTTTGCTGCACCATGCCTTCTTTGTGCATGCAGATGAGCTTATCAATTCACTTAACATCACAGCCCTCACCAATGCAGCAGGATTTGGCTTGAAAAGCAATGTCAAGTTGTGGAAGAGGGAAGGACTGTGTGTGGAAGGTAGAGAGCAATTATTGGTGTTGTTTGCCCAACAGGAACAAAAGGAGAGCCTGGATTTCCAGAAACTTTGGGTGAGTTTCATCCTAGGTCACGCCACTTTCTTGCCACTGTTGGCTTTGTAGAACAGACCAGTGATGACAAGCAGGAAGAGAGAATCCCTGCACCAGAAGTCAGGACAGGGCAAGCAATAGAAACAAATTCAGAGTGACATTGAAGGGCAGAATAAGGAAATATCCCTGTTAACTTATTTGCTTCTCACAGCAACATGCAGCTTCTGAATGGCTATTTGTAATCCATCCAGGCTGGATTAGATAGGACAGCCACGTCCTGTGAACGCTTCTCAAATAACCTGCCCTCTGTGTGACCTGGAGAAGGTCTTGATCTTTACAGCCTCAGTATCCTGGTTTCCAAGATGAAGCCACTAAAAACATGAGAGGTTCCATCTAAACATCAGGAGGCGCTTCTGTGCTGTGTGGGTGATGGAGCACTGGCACAGGCTGCCCAGAGAGGCTGTGGAGTCTCTCCTCCATGGACACCTTCAAAAGCCGCATGGCCATGGTCCTGGGCAACCTGCTCTGGGTGGCCCTGCTTCAGAGGGGGTTGGACCAGATGGACCGAGAGGTCCCGTCCAATGTTAACCGTTCTGTGATTCTACAGCCTGCTGCTTCAAAGGCAGTTATTCCACCACAGTTGCAGAGGCAGGTTCAGTTCAGACACAGCATTTACATGCATGATACTGCTCAGGTAATTTAACCACTGAAAAAAAAAGAAAGAGGGAGTAAAGAGGGAGGGAAAGAAATGGGAGAAAAGGAAATGGGAGGAAATGGGAGGAAAGGGGAGGGGAGGGGAGTGGAGAGGAGAGGNTGGTACCTAAAATAGGCTGTGGGATGCTGCCATGAATGAAACAAGAAGAGGAGAGGAGAGGAGAGGAGAGGAGAGGAGAGGAGAGGGAAATAACCATCAGTTGACCAAATCTCCATGAGATAAAGCCGAAGCAGAGCTACAACCCACTCTGGTTGTAGCTACACTTGGATGCCATAAGGCCACAATCCCATGCAGAGGCTCAGACAGATTACAGAGCTGCAGTAACACCTGAAATAGAGAGATTAGAATGCCATGAACTGGCCCCTCACTGCCCCAGGCACTTTTATTCCCTTTTACATTTCCTGGGCATGTAAAACCATTTGACTAATAAGGAACAGGCCAAGTCCAGGAGAATCCATAACTTCCATTATGAAGGACACCCAGGCCCACAAGACAGCCTGGCACAGCTGTGTGTCCATGCATCAGATGGTCAGCATGCTCAGACACCTGCACCACCAGCAACAACGTATCATGTGGCAGCTCTGGAGAGCAGAGGCAGCTCCTGCCTGCAAAAAGTGGGCAGCGTGTCCCACCAGGGCAGTGGTTTCTCTCAACCCCCACCACGCACCGGTGCAGAACTGGGTTCTGGGTAGCGCAGGGAATCTTCTCACTTCTCGGTACACACGGTGAGGATGCTCAGTGTCAACTCTCCCCAGGCTTTCCCCTACGGAAGCATACCACAGACACAGCTGTGGGATGTTTGATGGAGACGATTTCAGTCAATCCTTTGGCATCTGTGAATCTGAGCTGCTGTGGATTTGGTGAGGAAGAATAAATATATACATAATATATATGTATATATTCCAAAGTGCCCTCTGTTCAGTCTACAGGAGATGATCTGAACAATATTTTCTGTAGTACAGGTAGGCGCTTTTTTGTGTCATGGCTCCTTTACTGCCACCTACCCACACCCTCTGTGTCCCCACATTCCTGAGCCCAAACAAATTCCTGGATCATGAGTTTGTCATCCCGCTTGGAGCAGCTCCATCACCCAGAGTCTCAAAAGACCCCTTGCAGATGAGAGGAGTCTGAGCACATTAGACCATCTCTTAGACAGTGCCCATCACCCCTGTGACATATTGACTCAAGGAGGAGCAGGGTTTGTCTCCAAGTAGGTGTGCACCGGAGTCCTGCAGTGCAAAGAGCCAGCTGGGGAGGCTGAAGGCCCAAAGCAGCTGGCTCAGGGCATGAGGCTGATGGGCACTCTGGATGCAGTGAGCACATCATTACTCTTTCCACTTCAACCTTTTCCCTGATTTGCTCAGAAGCCAGGAACTGCCAAGAGCTGCTGGATAAAGGGAAGATCCTGAGTGGATGGTACACCATCTACCCCCAAGGCTGCAATGCCACTACTGTCTTCTGTGATATGGACACGGATGGTGGAGGATGGATTGTGAGTACGATGGGGAAAGGGAAGCTTTTATATCCCTACAGTGATTTTTTATTAAGGCTCCAAATGATAGCACTAAAATAGCAACAAAAAGTGAAGAAAGCACCAAAGGCAGGAAAAACACACAATGAAGCCAGGTTACAGAGAGTACAGCTGAAGTTCATGTCTTCAAGCCTGGGCGAATCCATGTGAATGCAGGGGATTCTCTTGGGAGACATCCTTGGGAACAGGCCGAGCACCACAAACTCTCTCCCATTCCTGCTTAAGTCAGCAAATTCCTCCTCATTTCCAAGCACAGATGAAGCAAATTTGTGAGAGATTTCCCTTTTGTTTCAGTCCTCCCAGCTACCCTCTGGAGTGGCCTGATGCAATCAATGGGAGAGTTTGCTGCAGAGGGCTGTGCCACCTGCTCTCAGCAGCAAGGCAATGGGCCTTCTTTTAGTGAAGAATGACCTGGCAGGGATGAGACTCCTATTTCCTGCAGGTTTTCCAGAGACGGTTGGATGGGTCCGTGAATTTTCTGCGAGACTGGGATTCATACAAACGAGGATTTGGCAACCAGCTAACAGAGTTCTGGCTGGGGAATGACAACATCCACTTCCTCACCTCTCTGGGTAAGGTCTGCCTCCTTCCCCAGGCTGGGGTCGTTAGAGTGCAATCACTGCACAACGCTAGGCCATTAAAAGACTGAACTTCTTACATCCCTCTTGGGCCCCAATAGTTAATTCTAAATAGCATGCAGGGTCTTGCAGTCCATTGCACACAGGGAAATTCACTCCAAAAATAGAAAAACTAGAAGTCAGAGAAGTGAATGAGCTGGCTGCATGACTTATCTTGGAGATAGGCCAAGACATCACCTACTAGGACTGTTTGTGATGACAGTCATGTTGTTCTCAGACAGCCTTGGACTCACAATTATGTGCAGGACAGATGGTTCTACAGGAATCTGAAATATATCATAATCTCTCAAATAGTGGTAGCTGCTCTCATGTTAGCACAGGGCTCCTTAAACCCCTCACTCCTGAATTCCAGTCGCGTACTCATCACCAGCCCTGCAGAACTGCTGTCCACCTTCTCTTCTAGGAACTTGTGAACTCCGCATTGACCTGAGAGACTTTGAGAACAACTACTATTTTGCCAAGTATGCTTCTTTCAGAGTTTTAGGAGAGTCTGAGAAATACAAACTGGTTCTAGGAGACTTCCTTGGTGGAAATGCTGGTAAGTTAGTGGCTTACTGGGAAAGACTGTTTCCTAGAGCATTTCAGAGGCATTCAGCATTTACAGTACAGAGTGGTGTCATGCAGCATCCTTGCACCATCTACGTTTTGGATCAATTTTTAAAAACTGCCTACGGCACTCCAGGTATAGAGTGACCTCCAGGTGCAGGGAGGGAAGGGGACACCCATCACCGACAGGAGTGTGACCCAGAGCAGTAACTACAAGCCCTGCCACACAGTTGAGTAGCAAATGCAGAGTCTGGCTCTGAGCAGTGGCACATCCAACATAGCCTTCCCACAGCTCCACAGCAGCCAGGCCAAGTTCTGCTTTCTGTTATATTGGAAGGAAATATTTACCAGGAAGGTATGGTATTTCTAGGGCTAGGGTGCTGTTCAATACTTTTAGCATCAGCATTGCATCCTGTTAACTCCCGATGCTTTGTTTTGTTTTGTTTTGTTTTAAAAAAGCAAACAAATCCTCTGCAGAATTCAATACCCTTCATGTGGCAATGAGTGAAACCAACACTTGAAATAGCAGTGCTCTGTGTTTACATGGCTTCGTACACTGCAACTCTGTCTGATAGTCCAGACCTCAGTAAGTCTGCAGAGAATCTAAGTGGTGCAAGAGAAGTGACACCCATGTAACTGCAAGCAGAATCTGGCCCATTTGCCCCATAGGCATAGATAAATTCTCCGTGTGTGCATGTTAGCAGAGCTCAGGATACTCCTTTTCCCCGTGACCAAGGAGGATACCTAGGCAACCAAGAGAACAGCAGGATTTATAAAAACTGCATTGCATCCAGCAAGGCCCACTGATGCCCTGCAGTGGTGCACAGAAACATTAGGTTCCTTTTTGCACTACTGCAGTTAACTATGAACTTGTACTTCCTGCAGGAGACTCCTTATCATACCACAGGGACATGCCATTTTCAACAACAGACCAGGACAACGACATGAGCTCCTTTAACTGTGCCACAGCCTACAAGGGAGCATGGTGGTACAATGACTGCCACTACTCCAACCTGAATGGCATGTATTGGCTGGGCGTTCATGGGAGCTATGCTGATGGCATAAACTGGAAGACGGGCAAAGAATACCATTACTCCCATAAGCGAACGGAAATGAAATTCAGGCCAGTTTAACGGGACAAGAGAATGTCTGACTAGCACCAACAGGTGCTACTCAAAAGCCAAAAGAAGACAGAAAGCATAATGTTTGAGGGCAAAATTGAGCCAAGAAGGATATTATAAATTGTGCCTTTGGCCCAGAGCAGCCTGTAGCTTTTAGAGACCAGAAGAGAACAGTATTGGTTTGAGCTTCTGTAAGCCCCAGACTCCAATCATGGCCTAACTCCAGCAGCCCTACAGCTGCTGGCTAATTTTGAGCATCCTTTTCTCAAAAGTACATTACCTTGCTTTAAAGGCCAAGTGATGGTAAAGCTACTGCATCTCAGTAAAGCTCTCAGATAGTATTAACCTAAGTGGCAAATACTGGTTATTTTCTCTCTCATCTATGTACGTGAAGCCTTCCGTGTTTTTTTGCTGCCTCTTTTTTCTGTTGAGCCCAAGAGTGATCTGAAAGGCACTGAATTCTCTCCCCCTCCCTGCAGGCCGTGCTGGAGCTATGATGTAGACTGAAATGGAAAGGCTTGAGCTGCCAGCACAGTGCTGTTAGCAGTGCCACCTCCCTCCTTCCCTTCCCAGTGTCTCACACGCCATGTGCTCCAGCTGAGGCAGGACCTCAGTTGCAGGAACTACAGTGACATTACCCACCAATTCCCACCATGACCCATCTGCAGCTGGGCCCAGAGCCAGCTTCAGCCATTCCCAAGGCATGTTTTCAAGATCTCATTCTTAAGCTGCCATAGACCAAGAGCTGGATACAGTCTGTCCAGCAACGTGTGGTACTAAGACACTACAGTAGACCCAAGCCAGCAGGTGCCAGTATCTTCCATTTCACCTTGTTTCAAGTAGCATTTGAAGATGGGCTACCCACTGGCAGATGGAGGCAGTGCATCCATAACTTGTGTGGTGTTTTATTTGACTATTAGAAGAACTAGGTAAAAATAGACTGTCTTGTTCCTGGGGACCTACCCCCTACAGATGATGAGGGAGAGGAGACCCTAGTGCTAACTTTGCACTGCAGGGACAAATCAGTCAGTGGAAGCAGAGTAGTTATTTGTGTTATGTTCCTAAAGGTCCTAGGTTTGTCATGCTACTTAGTGCACAAATGTGTAGCAAGGTAGCCCCAACCCTACAACACTGAGTCCAAACCTTGTGGGTGGAAAAAGTGAAGAGGCAACTCACCCAACACATCACAGCGCATCAATGATGCACTGAGAAATAAATCAGGTTCTGCACATGCCTATACACTACGTCCTGTCCCTGCGCGCTTCTCCTTTTTAGGTACATGAGAAAGTGCATGTCTGAGCAGAGAAGCACACACTGAATTTCCCATAGTCACTTCTCCATTTCTAGGGGCTCATTTTTTTTCTCCTACTCCCAGTCAGAATCACATGCCCTCAGCAGGAGCAGGACCAAGGTCTTACAGCGTCCCGTGCTGTCTCACCAGATCAGCCGCCATTGCTGCTGTCCAGGTGTAGCTTCTCAGACAGGCCCAAGGCACAACACTACAGGCAACTCTGCAGAACTGCAGGCTCCTTTGTGGAGACATTTAGCTGGTGCTGACACCCTCTGTTTTAACCTAGCTAAAAGTGCTGAATCCCCTTTCTCTGGTCCCCTCTACCTTCTCCTCTTACTACATAGAAACTTTCAACATTCAAACTTCTTCTCTGAAGGACACCTGCATTAGCAGGATTAAGAGCACACCAAGAAAAGTCTACCTAAGTCCATCTGGTAGTTTTCCTAGACCTCCACTTGGCTCCACAGAGAAAATGGGTATTGGTGGGGGGGGGCATGTGACAAGCCATCACCAGCACTGGGTGAGGTGGTTGGGACTTGGCTGGAGAGTGAAATTCTCCTGCATCCCCTAAGCCAGTGCAGTGAGCTGGCACTGCATCCCCTTCAGCAGGAGCTCCAACCACTGCAAGGCAGGAAAACGCTCCCTGTGCTGATACAGGCATGTGGGGGAGAGGGTCCTTGGGGCTTGATGGTCCTTTCCAGGCACCATAGCTACAATAGTCACAGAGAGGGCTTGCACAGACTCCAGCCAGGAAGAACTGAAGCACTATTGTCAGGATCCATCTCCCTGCAGAGACCTACATCATCTACTCTAGTCCACCTGGACTCCCTTTGTAGTTATTTGGGACCTACTGGAGGTGATGCAGTCTGGGGTACAAGTTGCCCTAAAGAAGATGCCTAGCAAAGGTGCTGGTGCTTGGAGCTGGGGGGAGGAAGACATGATTAGGAGAAAGAAATGGACCTGAAGTGAGTAGGCCACTGCTGTAACTGGAGACAGAGGAAGGGCACCTATCCCTATATTGTCTCCAAGATCCAGCTTTGCTGACTGCCACAACTACCAGCCCAGAGCTTCCACCTCTCCTCAAAGAAGGGTTGTCACTCCTCCTTCAGCTCTTATCAGTGTGGAAAGAAGCAAGGGAGAGAATTGAGCTGTCCTAAAGGACACGCCCTAAAGGAATATGGCCCCCCTCCAATTGTCACAATACCATGTAGTCCCTCTTGCTTGCTGTCTTCTTGCCAAGGATCTGCCCAGAAGAAAAGCAGAATGGCCCCAGTCAATCTGCGCCTGATCCTAGCCACTGCTCATCTCAGAGCTTTTCTTCTGTGTCCTGGAAAGCTCAAGAACCAGGTTTGCATTTTGTGTTTGAAAACCCTCCTCTGTTCTTAAGTGGCTCTGGAAAGGGCCAGCCCTGAAGCCTAGAAATGACAACTTCCCTGGAGTTTCTCCAGACATTTCCCTTGATGTAAATAATGATGAGTGAGGCTGGGGGAATCACCAGAGGAGCAGAGTGGGCCAGGCTGTGGGGTGAGGACCCGCTTTCTGCCTTTGTGCCATGTCAAGGAGCCAGGCACATGATGAAAGGCTGGAAGCATCTCTGATGGCTTGCTGATGTATAACCATCAGAAAGGAAAAGCACCCCTCCTGGCCAGATCGGGGCTGCCTACAGCAATACCCTCATGCTTTGTCTGGGACACAAAGATGCAGCAGGCTAAGCCACCCATGGGATTACTGCCAGCCTCCAAGGGCTTCACAGAAGCTCTTTCCAGGGAGGAACACAGCAGTTTCTCCATGTGCAAGTGCCCAAAGATTTCACAGCTGTAATCTTGAAAGCTGATGGACTTCAAGGGTTTGGAAGGAAAGGTGTCCTTCCTACTTAACACAGATGACTGCTCATTTGAGAATCTAATAAAATTGAGCTTCAGCACCTCCATAGGATTTGCATTTGTACACAGCAGACTCCATGGTCCATTACCTCCTGGTAAAGTGAACACATCTTCCCCCAACTTTCTGCGGTGTCCCTGTGAGATGGCTCCATCTGAAGAGTAATTTAGTGCCATTTATGAGTTAAACAAGCAGCAGCTGGGGAAGGGAAATCATTGCACTGTGGTTTGGTCCTTTTAGCTTATCATGGGCTGCTAGGATGGAAAAGATGAATCCAACACCCCTTGCACTATGCTTGTGCTGCTGCTGTTACCTTGTGCCCACCTAACTGAAGCAACAGGGTGATTTAAGAAGCCAGCTGACCCTGCCACAAACCAAGGGCACCAAGGGGCAATGTGCTCAAAATACCACTTTCTCATAGCTAGTAATGTTCTGTAAATTACTTTTAACTAGGGGTTTATAACATCAGCTATGCTGATAGGGCATGAAGATGTTCTTTGAGTTTGGTTCCTCTGCTTGAAAATACATGGTGTTTCAGCAGCACCACTCTGCAGACCCAAAATGATGAAATGTAGTAGCCAGGGCTGATGGGGTAAAGAACCACTAGTCTTTATTTCCAAATGGCATTGAAAACAAACAAAAATGCAATAAGGTACATGGAAACATACGGCCCATAGGGTGCAGCATGGTCTGGTCCATGCCGTTGGCACACAGCAGAGCAAATTTTTGCCCAGGAGTTAGCAGGGTTGATTGACAGGGCTTTAAACTAGATACAAAGGGGGATAGGGACAAAACCAGGCCCACCAG